>CM026387.1:17079163-17120138 GCA_014843695.1 Archivesica marissinica
GAGGGGTTTGACATTAATGGAACATACATACATACATAATAGTTGTTCTAGTCCGGGAGTTATTCTTCGGTGGATCTAATGGCGGGGTTACATGTCGTGGACAGATCCCATATACTTGTCGTCACTATACAATTATATATAATTTCAGGAGAACATTAGAAATATGGGCATATCTAGCCCTAGCGGGATTGGAAAGACGACATCAATAGTCTTCTCGCTAAGGAATACAGTCGGATGTCTCGTCAACGCACTCAAGGTTTTTGAGGTAATTATAATGTGTGTGTTTTGTGTGTTTTACGTTTATTTATTGTCGCTACCGGTTGCCCATATGAGCGACGCCTCCTGAAGAGATAAGTCATTTTAGATTGTGTGGAAGATAGTGCAATGATACAGACAGATGGTATCCCAAAGTGGCTTCTGTAGAAAATGAGAAGGAACATACTTATATGGGTATAAAATGCAAATCGGCATAGTTTGTACTAGTGTGTGTGTGTGTTTACGTTTATTTATCGTCGCTACTGGTTGCCCATATGAGCGACGCCTCCTGAAAAGAATTTTGGAGGATAGTGCAATGATACAGACAGAGACCCATTCCAAAGTCTCCTCTGGTTCTTTTACGTGCACTGCATGTGTAAAGCACCGATACGATACCCGACTGAAAGACTGTTAATTACGGGCGATGTGTGTTTTATTTCAGTAAACTGATTTTAATTGATTCGTTGAAAGGGCTGGATAATTAGATTAGGCCGGGATTTTGTTGTTGTTGTTTTAAAATTAAAGTCGCACCAACAGCTTTGGTTAGTTGACCCCGGATGCCCACCCGAACACGGGTGGGCACATCGATAGATCCACCGACCTACCACAAGCCAGCTGGATAGCTTGCTCACTTGTAGGAAGGCGACACCCCCAGTGGAATTCGAACAAACAGAGGTGATGTGCAAGTGATTAGAAGTCAACGACCATAACCATTCGGCCACGGAGGCTCATAGATTAGTTCAGTGACGATGTATTTAGAATTTTTAATGTATGCAATTGTTTGATGCATTTTCTTGCACTCGTTAAGAATGTTTGTACACCACTCTGGAGCATAACCGTGCAAAGTCAGTGTGTTGTGGTGGAGAAGACCACCACATTCCCCGAGTAGAAACTAGTGCACATTTCTCCATCATCCGCAAGTGAATGACAACTTTCCCATATAGCACCGTTTATCACTTATCCCTGATAGGGAGCGAACCTGCAGCCCTGATTATAGCGGTGAAATGCGAGTTCTAAAAACAGCGTGCCGGACCATTCGACCACCGAGGCATTGAGTGAGCAAAGTTGGTTCTATCCAATAAACAGAACACTATTGGTGGCTACTATTTATAGATGGTGGGTGGGGTCGTGACTTATATTGGTATCGGTTTGCTGTCAGGAGTGTGTTGAGTGTACAAAGAACCTATACTCTAACACTACACCGAATGATGTACCTTTTGACAAACAATGCACTACTTGTAGTTTAAGGTTATGTAGCCAAACCTATAATTTCAATGATAACACATTGAAATGACCACATTTCCCGCAAATCCTTAAAGTTGATGACTTCACATGTGCCATCACAATAGGTTCGAGTTCCACTGAGGGTGTCTAATTCCTTCAAGTGGGGGAGCTATCCAGCTGGCTTGCGGACGAGCGTGGTTCTCTCGGTGTGGACGTATGTGCCTGAAGTACTGCTCGGAGAGGCACCCGGGGTCTTCCTCGACCAATACTAGCGGGATAGTCGCCGTATGAATTAAGCGGTTGGTGCGACCTTAAGCCTCAAAAACAAACAAACATACACGGTCTAGCATTCCAAGATCCAGTAATAGAATAAAGATGACAGTAGTGTGGCAGGAAGATACCCTGGTGCATATAAAACGAAATACATTTAACTAAACACAGGCGCACCAACCCATGATTCATATATGTTCGTCCTTTGCATGACATTCGCCCTGTTCAGGAGCAATTTACAATATCCGTCTTCCACAGACCTAGCCTTCGCTTCCGTCCTGATCTAATATCTGATTTGCGATTCTTGGTTCAAATGCAAATCAGTGACTTACGTTTACGAACATCTCTCTACAGTGACGCTTTCCGGAAATGGAGTCTCTGTTTGTGACGGTTTTTTAGTGTTGGATTCACAGGTTTTGCCGCTTTTCGGTAATAGATTCACAGGTTTTGCCGCTTTTCGGTAATAGATTCACTGGTTTTGCCGCTTTTCGGTAATAGATTCACTGGTTTGGCCGCTTTTCGGTAATAGATTCACTGGTTTTGCCGCTTTTCGGTAATAGATTCACAGGTTTTGCCGCTTTTCGGTAATAGATTCACTGGTTTGGCCGTTTTTCGGTAATAGATTCACTGGTTTGGCCGTTTTTCGGTAATAGATTCACTGGTTTTGCCGCTTTTCGGTAATAGATGCACAGGTGTAGACGCTTTTCGGTAATAAATTCACAGGTTTTGTCGCTTTTCGGTAATAGATTCACAGGTTTTGCCGCTTTTCGGTAATAGATTTCACAGGTTTTCCCGCTTTTCGGTAATATATTCACTGGTTTTCCCGCTTTTCGGTAATATATTCAGAGTACTCTCGTTAAATAAAGTCTTTATTATTATTATTATTATTCACAGGTTTTCCCGCTTTCCGGTAATATATTCACTGGTTGTGCCGCTTTTCGGTAATATATTCAGAGTACTCTCGTTAAATAAAGTCTTTATTATTATTATTATTATTATTATTATTATTCACAGGTTTTCCCGCTTTCCGGTAATATATTCACTGGTTGTGCCGCTTTTCGGTAATAGATTCACTGGTTTTGCCGCTTTTCGGTAATATATTCACAGGTGTTGCCGCTTTTCGGTAATGTATTCACAGGTTGATTAAACTATTGATGATTTAGTAATTAGCTACTCCGGTATTGAACTGTTTTACCCCACAGGAGAACAACATTAACGTTGTGCATATCGAGTCCAGAAAGAGTCAGAAAAAGGATTCCATGTTTGATATTTACGTGGACTTGGAAACGGATCATATTCGGCTGCAGGAACTCATAAAACGGTTGAAGAAACAAGTGGCCAGCATAACACTTAATGATTTCCCTCTTCCCCAGTCACCGGCGTTAACACCAGGTAACACTTATATTATACAATGAAACAAATGCATTGCGCTTTGGTTCAGTTTAAACATTATTTATTTCAGTATTTGTACATGTAATCAAGAAATGAACATTTTACATATAATTTAACAGCAGTAGACTGAAAGGGATTCGAACGAAAGAAAACTTATTTAATTCTTCTCCCTATCAATTGATTGATATACAATAGGCAGGAGAATAATATATATATATATATAACAATGAAAATTGGTGAAGCTGTTTATACAATTATCGACTTGCCGTTCCGAAATTAAGCATGATATATTTTGTTCGCAGATGTATTAGCTATGTCACCATGGTTTCCGAGAACGGTCAGTGATTTAGATCGCACCGCAAACCGAGTTCTGATGTATGGGACGGAACTTGACGCCGATCACCCGGTAAGCGCCATCTTTTATGGAACGCCATATGTTAAATTAATCCGAGACCGAATGGTTTGGAACGTCACATGATGATCAGAACAACATGCTTCGCTTATTATGGTTTATTGGCGAATACACAGCCAGGTGTGTATTCAGATGTTTATGCAGATGTTTATTGGCGAATACACAGCCAGGTGTGTATTGAGATGTTTATTCAGATGTTAATTCACGAATACTTACCTAGCAAAAACCTAGTATAATATTCGTTACATTTCATTTGTTGAACAATTATTGTGCAGTCTGTGTATAATTATGTGTTATTTGAAAGCAATAAAATATGTTTAAACTAAACCCGTATGTAACAGAATTGTTGCAGTTGATAATTTATAATAAATATTGTAACTCTGTGTTGATGAGTAACTATCTAGTTTATATAGAAATGTTGTTCTCCTTAAAACATTGTTTTTGAATGTCTTCAGGGGTTTACTGACAAGGTATATAGAGAGAGGAGAATGCATTTCGCAGATGTTGCCATGAATTACAGACAGTAAGTCTACCAATGTGTTATTGCCATCGTTTGTGACTCTGGACAGAATAAACAATATTTACATTTTTGACAAATATTTAAAATACTTGCTCTGCTATTCAACAAATCCGGCCACGTAACGCAAACCTATATTGTCATACTTGAAAAAACAATCAATATATATATAGTTTCTACATAGTATAAGGGCATTTGTAATATTCATACAATGTCCAGGATAATGTTTTGTTCTCTCTAGAATGTTGTTATTTAATTTCGGGAACTGGACATACCAGTGTTCTTCCAACGTTCTTGTATCCACTTCTCACCAATGCAACCCAGCTTCGATCCTCAGACGTATGTGAGAAGGTACGGTGGTCACCAGATCGGACAGGTGGGTTTTCTCCGGGTACTCCGGTTTCCTCCCACACTAATGACCACATATACGTTTTCATCCGCGCCAACGAGAGTGATTAATATAAGTTGTTAAAACTGTTGCGTTGCAATCGTTGTAAAATAAATAAAAGTTTAAACAGTTTAATTCACTTTTAAAACACTGTCGTGACGTCCAACCTTTGTACTTGCAGTCCATTATTAATAATATTGGACTGCTGTCAAAAGACCAGAGTATTATATTAAATTATATGCGTAAATGTACGAAATTAACCATTTTAATTAGTAGGATATTGTTATATAAGTGTGTGTTGTAAGATATCAGTCTCAAAAGGATCCAATATGTAAGATATTGGTACTGCGTTTGGCGCTACGTGCCTCACACAGTCCAATATTTTACAAATTGGGTCGTTTTCGGCTTATATCCTATGCCTAGGCGTCACCATCGATAGCACTTTATCATGGGACAAACATATACAAAATGGTATCAAAATGTGCAACGCATATCTGTACCTTTTATCCCGGATTAAGTGTTATTTATCCACACAGAATCCTAAGCTCGTTTATAATGCCTATGTAGGCCTACTCCCTCACTTTAAACTAGTTTATAGGGTCAGTCGGGGGATCGAACCTGCGACTCCTGGATTAAACACTGGACTACAGATCCGCCTGAACATCGTAACACATTATTTATATTTATATCTGAAAGTCATTCCCGTTGTCTGAGATCTTCGTCTATATTAAATTCGGGAATATATAGGGAACTATATACGCCTAAACCTAAGCTGGAACTATTCCGTACTGCTTATATATATTCAGGTTCTTCCATTTGGAATCCACTACCTCATTATATTCGAAATTCCAAGGGCAACAGAAACATAAACAAAATGGACTTTATTTATTTTACAACGATTGCGAAGCAAGTTTTAACAACTTATATTAATCACTCTCGTTGGTGCGGATGATAGCGTAAATGTGGTCATTCGTGTGGGAGGAAACCGGACCAGAGAAAACCCACCTGTCTGATCTGGCGACCACCGACCGTGTCATCTCACATACTTCCCGGTCCGAGGATCGAACCCGGGTTGCATTGGTGAGAAGCGAAACAGAAACATAGACATCTAGTCATCATCATCATCCATCATCATCATCCATCATACATCATCATCATCATCATCATCATCAACAACATCAGCACCAGCATCATCATCATCAGCAGCAGCAGCCGCAGCATCATTATCATCATCATCAGCACCATCATCATCATCATTATCATCATCACCACCACCATCATCATCAGCATCATCATCATCATCATCATCATCATCATCATCATCATCATCATCATCATCATCATCATCATCATCATTATTATTATTATTATTATTATTCCTTTACAGCGGTGACACAATACCAACGATTGAATACACAGATGATGAGAGGAAGACATGGTGAGCAGTATTTCAAATTTCAAAACTATGAAAACAGAAGAAAACCAAAAATCTACAAAAATCATATCGTATAATTATAGTGATGCATGTACCATTTGGTATCGCATGTTTGAATTAGTTGTCATTTTAAAGGAAATACGTGTGTTTGAAATCTCAGATACATTACCATAGTCTATGACTAGCCGTTCGGTTAACACTCTTTCCAACGATTGATCATGAAATTGGGTATCACTTTATCATCATTTATGTGGTTCGGTTTTATATGACTTGTTTGCTCCAGTACGTTATTACTTACTATTATTTTGTAAACTATTGATCAAGCCCCGCTATCTTGTTATGATGCTTTGGATAGTTTTATAATGGTATGTGATGCAATTATTTCTGGGGTACACGTTTTCGAGTGTTTGATGTTGCGATGTATGTCATTATTTCTGGGGTACACGTTTTCGAGTGTTTGATATTGCGATGTATGTCATTATTTCTGGGGTACACGTTTTCGAGTGTTTGATATTGCGATGTATGTCATTATTTCTGGGGTACACGTTTTCGAGTGTTTGATATTGCGATGTATGTCAATATTGCTGGGGTACACGTTTTCGAGTGTTTGATATTGCGATGTATGTCAATATTGCTGGGGTACACGTTTTCGAGTGTTTGATATTGCGATGTATGTCATTATTTCTGGGGTACACGTTTTCGAGTGTTTGATATTGCGATGTATGTCATTATTTCTGGGGTATGCGTTTTCGAGTGTTTGATGTTGCGATGTATGTCATTATTTCTGGGGTACACGTTTTCGAGTGTTTGATGTTGATGTTGATGTATGTCATTATTTCTGGGGTACAGTATGCTAGTATTGGAAATGGAATGTGATGTAACACACCCGGTGGAATATATTGTTCACACGTTCTTAATATAATGTTACGTCATAATGTCAGGCAGGTAAATATGCGGTCATTTCTGTGGTGTGGCTTTTCGGCACTTTATTCATGAAATATGTCACCTTTTCAGGGGAACCGTTTTTCGGGAACTGACAAAATTGTACCCGACACATGCATGCAGGGAATACCTAAGAAATTGGCCACTTCTAGAATATTGTGGATACAGGTATGTATATATATATATATATACATGTGCTACTAGCTTGTGATCATGTCGGCGACTCTTGTCGTCAGAATTTTCCGTTTTTACTATTTTAGTAATGGAGGAAGACCACGTGTGCAGCATTTCAGGCACCGCAAGGTCGACCTGGTAGAGCGACCGACAGACGGATCTGTAGTCCAGTGGTAACACGCTGGACTGGTAATCCAGGGAGCGCGGGTTCGATCACTCGTCTGACCCTAATAAAATTAACAGTCTTTCAGATGGGACGTTAAACCGAGGTCTCGTGTCGGTGCTTTACATCGTGCACGTAAAAGAACCAGAGGAGACTCTGGAATGGGTCTCTGTCTGTATCATTGCACTACCCTCCAAACATCTAAAATGACTAATCTCTTCAGGAGGCGTCGCTCATATGGGCAACCGATAGCGACGATACATAAACGTAAAACACACACACACACCGACATATTCCAACAAATGAATGTTTCTGGTGCTCGTTCTGATGCTGGACCTGTTGTTTCTGGTGTTCCTCAGGGGTCTGTCTTAGGTCCCATTCTCTTTATAATTTACATCAATGACTTACCTATGACTCTTACCAGCACAGTTGCAGACATATTTGCTGACGATACAACTATATCTTCCTCCGATCAATCTCTTGACACTCTTACTACTTCTTTATCTACTGATTTGATAAATGTTCAACAGTGGTGTTTAGACAATCGTATGATTCTCAATACTTCTAAGACCAAAATCATGTATATTTCCTCTAAATCAAAAGCTCATAGTATCAGTGAGTCTGCTCTTGAAGTGAAAGTGAACAACACCGTCATACATCCGAGTTCTGCTGAACGACTACTCGGAGTTATGATTGACAACACACTATCCTGGGATAAGCATACTGACAATGTTCTCAAAAAATGTAACTCTTATTTATATTTATTGTCTCGTATAAAAAGGTATCTCTCTATTCCCAATCGCAACCTCTTCTACAATGCTTACATATTGCCTCACTTAGACTTTTGTTGTGTGATTTGGGGTAACTGCAACTCATCTTTAGAAGATAAAATAGTTCGGTTACAAAAGAGAGCAGCTAGACTAATTCTAGATCAGGACTTTGACACTCCATCGCAATTATTATTCTCCCAACTAAAATGGATGACCTTTCCAGAACGAGTCATATATCAGAAGGCTATACAAATGTATAAAACATTACATGGAGCTGCTCCAGACTATTTAAAATCATCCTTCACTTTTACTTCTGATATACATCCTAGAATTCTTAGATCAACCTCAGAATATCAATTATACACACCAAGACCAAATTGTGAATTATTTCGTAATACATTTGAATTTTCAGGATCATCTATTTGGAATTCATTGCCTCACTCAGTTCAAAATGCTCCAACTATCCAACAGTTCAAAATTCTCTACTTAAGGTGGAACTATAACAATTCAAACTAATCGCGCACTTCTACTGTTATTATAAACGTGTATTGCGATTGCTATATTTATTAGAATCGTAAATATTGCTGTCTTTAAGTTGATTTCATACATATTTTGAAGATACCACTACAAGTCAAATCTGCATATTGTTAGATAGATCTAGCATCATTAATTGTCTCATTCCCATTTTCTACTCTGCTAGCCAATTCCATATATCATCATATTCCATTACATATTAAATATAGTTTCTCTATTTTTCAGCTTTTACATTACTATATTATTCCAATGTGCAGTTCTCACTTATAGTGCTATGTTTTGATTGCATTTGATTGTATATATGTTGAGGGCCTCATGGTAGATTAACTTTTGTTAAATGAGTACTCTCGTTAAATAAAGTCTTTATTATTAAACTGACATATTTAATTAGTTTAGAATGCCCATATGTTAGTACCATCATTATTGTCTATAATCCCAGTTTGATTAGGAGTAATTCTAAATGCATCACGATCAAATGGTGAAGTAATTTCCGCTCAAACGGTTTTGAAATTTATGTAGCCAAAACGTCATTTTATCAGATTATTTCCCATGCAGTGACGTTTCTCACGACTTTACTTGTTTGTTTTGTTCGGTTTTCAGAGAAGATAACATACCCCAGCTGCAGGACGTCTCTGAATTCTTAAAAGGTTAGACAGTTTTTCAAATTAGTTCTACTAGAGTACATGTATTCTCAAATGGCACTGGGAGCAACGCTGTTTTCCGTAGGGCACACGCGTTCTATTAATAGTTCTAATTGGTTAATCGGATGTCGTGATAGCGCAGTGGGTAGCACGTTCGCTTTAGGTGCGAAATATCTCGAGTTTGCGGCCAGCTGTAGCCGTTGTGATTGCGTCTTTAGGGTGGATTCCATCAGGAATGAGGTCTCGAGAGTGATTAATATAAGTTGTAATAACTTGTTTCGCAATCGAGCTCAAATAAATTTGTATAAGCTAACTTGTCCAACATTATTATCTAATCCAAAGGCTAGTCGGATGATATTAAATGGATATTTGCTTAACTTGTATACTTGTTCATGTTAATTCACTTTAAATAGCGCGATTGCGAAACGATTTCGTTCCACTTAGCGCTATTGAATACATTTCCATTGGGGCTCCGTGGATTTCCACGAGGGAGAGTTGGGGCTCCGTGGATTTCCACGAGGGAGAGTTGGGGCACAGTGAATTTCCACGAGGGAGAGTTGGGGCTCCCTGGATTTCCACGAGGGAGAGTTGGGGCTCCCTAGATTTCCACGAGGGAGAGTTGGGGCACTGTGAATTTCCACGAGGGAGAGTTGGGGCTCCCTGGATCTCCACGAGGGAGAGTTGGGACTCCGCGAATGTCCATGAGGGAGAGTCGGGGCTCCGTGGATGTCCACGAGGGAGAGTTGGGGCTCCGTGGATTTCCACGAGGGAGCGTTGGGGCTCCGTGGATTTCCACGAGGGAGAGATGGGGTGTTGTGGATTGCCACGAGGGAGAGTTGGGGCACTACATCTGGTTATGGAACAACAGTATAAACAAAGGATTCCAACTAAGCGGACCAATATTCATTTCAGGATAAATCGAACTTTCTCTAATAAGGGAGGAAATAGAAAAGCGAGCAATGTCTCTAATTATATTGAAACATGTGAGTGAGAAATATTGATTTGTAGATACATATTGGCGACAACGCATCGTATATCGTGAGCTCATTAATTGTAAGTTAAAGAGGAGGCGCAGGTGCTTAGCACATGCCTTTGGTGCTACACCTGATAATATAGACATCCAGTTCATTAACAAACCAAATAGTTACCCTGACTAAGTTATACGCCAAATACGTGGACACAAACGCAAGTTCCATTAAGTTATTCCATCCAATACTTTTCGTAAATATAAATTGTCATTGAGCGAGGATATATTGATCATATTTGACGTGTTGCATGATTAAGTTACTATATTCCCAAGTTATGATGCAAGAAGAAATAGCCATTAAACTAGAGCGAGAGGATGTCATTAAACTATAGCGAGAGGACGTCATTAAACTAGAGCGAGAGAGGACGTCATTAAACAATAGCGAGAGGACGTCATTAAACTAGAGCGAGAGAGGACGTCATTAAACTAGAGCGAGAGGACGTCATAAATATTGCACAATATGTTGACTGTGTTTCTGCCATTGTTTACAGCTATCAGCTGGTGAAATACCGTGACTTGCGATAAGTTGCGAGAATCACCGTGGCTACATGGAGTCCAGGGATCCTCTTAAAATGTAATGTGACTATAGTGCCCCAACTCTCCCTCGTGGAAATTCACAGTGACCCAACTCTCCCTCGTGGAAATCCACAGAGCCCCAACTCTCCCTCGTGGAAATTCACAGTGACCCAACTCTCCCTCGTTAGGAGGTCGGCCGGGTTGGCAATGCGTCGTTTTTCACCTTGTATTTCATTGGTTAATATGGTATTACGTTAGATATTGGGTGTGTCTGTATCAAAATATAGGATGTGTACAGCAACATGAAATAAAATGTAGAATTGCGTGTGTAGGTAACAGCGAACTGGTTTAGAAATAGAGGTGCTATGTGTTTAGAGACACATCGTTCGCATCGTAACCAATTGGTTACAGGTTCTAGCCCAGTCAGAACCAGGTGGCACTGTCCTGTGTCAAACACTTACGTCTGCATTGCACATGCTAGCTCTCTCTGGCATGAACAGAACAGAACAACAGGTTATTATCAGACTTGTATATAGTACATAATCATGGTTATGGATCCAATCTGGAAGGAGGTACCAACACCGATAACATTAATATTGTAAGAACTTTCGCTATCAGACTCAGTAGTGATTTGATTAAATTAAAAAAGTTGTACTCTCAGTGTACTTCAAGCTGAACAAGAAAAAATGGTATTACACACAAACCGCTTCTATTCGAACCTTTAGCATACACACGTGACGTGGTGTGCACTACACACGGAACGTGACGTGAGTGTGGCAATGCACGTGGGTGTGGCAATACACATGCAAACGTGACGTGTGTGTGTGTGTGACAATACACATGCAAACGTGACATGGGTGTGGCAATACACATGCAAACGTGACGTGGTGTAACAATACACATGCAAACGTGACATGGGTGTGGCAATACACATGCAAACGTGACGTGGTGTAGCAATCTACAAGCAAACGTGACGTGGTGTGCAATACACACGGAACGTGACGTGAGTGTGGCAATGCACGTGGGTGTGGCAATACACATGCAAACGTGACGTGTGTGTGTGACAATATACATGCACACGTGACGTGGTGTAACAATACACATGCAAACGTGACGTGGGTGTGGCAATACACATGCAAACGTGACGTGGTGTAACAATACACATGCAAACGTGACGTGGTGTAACAATACACATGCAAACGTGACGTGGTGTAACAATACACATGTAAACGTGACGTGGGTGTGACAATACACATGCAAACGTGACGTGGTGTAGCAATCCACAAGCAAACGTGACGTGGTGTAGCAATACACATGATACAGTTACCATCTTTTTGACAAGACATTTCAATTTGATTCATATTTTACAAACACATGCCGCATCTTGTTGGTTGGTACCTACTGCATTACACCATATGGAAACGTTTCTAACATCTTGTTGGTTGGTACCTACTGCATTACACCATATGGAAACGTTTCTAACATCTTGTTGGTTGGTACCTACTGCATTACACCATATGGAAACGTTTCTAACATCTTGTTGGTTGGTACCTACTGCATTACACCATATGGAAACGTTTCTAACATCTTGTTGGTTGGTACCTGCTGCATTACACCATATGGAAACGTTTCTAACATCTTGTTGGTTGGTACCTGCTGCATTACACCATATGGAAACGTTTCTAACATCTTGTTGGTTGGTACCTACTGCATTACACCATATGGAAACGTTTCTAACACTCGTTGAAAGTCCACTACACTCTAAATTTCAAGATTTATGCCGACTAGTATATAATAATAAATTCTTAATTGTAATAACAAAATTAATTCTGTACAATGTACACATTTCCTGGAATATTCCATTTATTTCACCATACATTGGAAGCCATTCACCATTCATAGCTCATATGATTCCATTATGGCCACTGGCAGAAAAATAAATTATCTTGATTTCATAGTTTGGAACAAAAGTGTAATATATTTTATACCATCTGTCTGTAAAGGTTGACATAAATACATGTACGTACATGTAGTTGTAACATCATCTATTCTTCTTGAATTAATACACTAGCATTATAGTAGTCAACTGCATTCTATTATACATGTACTGGCTAATTACCTTGAACTTCCAACTACGCAATTTCTATTTACGGTGTACCCGCACGTGTACGGTTTACGTGCACCGATTTCTAGCCGCTCCTCGCCTGGTATATTTCTCGTCTCATATTATTCATCACAGTCTGGAGTCCAGCTTAATTTGCTTAGATGATCGACATTAATATCATTCAAATAAATTACATTTTATACCAATTTCATACACGTTTCCTTCCTGATCTCTGAGAACAGAGGCGACAGTGCACGCATTCCTACACGCAGTTGTCATCTTTGAGCAGTATCGAGGTTTGGATGTGCCCACGTGTGACCGAACAATGCTCTTCTTGAAATAGGGCAGCTAAACAGCGTGCACAGTTTGGTGCAGTAACATTGTGGCTAGGTACAGTTGTTAACACGCTGGACTGCGAATCCAGGGACCACAGGTTCGACCCCCGTCGGACCCTAATAATATGAATAGTCTTTCAGATGGGACTATTAAGCGTGGCCTCATGTATCGTCGTTGATGTACACTAACCAGGAATGCTAGTGGAAGTGTGGCGGCTTTTCTGTATTAGCACCCAGACTGTCTTCCAAAATGTAAAATTACTAACATAATAATAATAATAATAATAATAAAAAAGACTTTATTTAACGAGAGAACTCTTTTGAACAATTAAGTCAATCTACCATGAGGCCCTCAACAAATTAAAACATGAACTAGCATAATGAAACATGTAAACAGTAACCAGTAAAACTTTCATAGGAAATAAGATATAAGCTGCAAGAACTAATACTTATATTCATGTATAATTGTATATTATCAGTTTATTAGGTTATTGGTCTGTTCTTTGCACCACCTGATATATAAAGTTTTGAAGTGTGGAACAGAATGTGCTGTTTTGGTGTGATAAGGGAGGGAATTCCACAAGTGTGACCCTGAATATAAGAACGATTTCCTAAAATCGTCAGTAATTGGCTTAGGGGGGTAAAGTTGGAGATTGACGGATGATCGCAAGTTTTGAGTTCGAACAGCGGAAGTAAATCTGAATGACTCTTGCAGATAGACAGGTGCTAGGCCAGTGAGTGTTTTAAACATTAAGACTGCTTTTTGAAAACTAACCCTTTCTTGGAAAGTCATCCAATTGAGAGTTGAGAAAAGAGTCGGAAGAAGGAGTGTAAAAATCTGGGTCAAGAACGCAACTCGTTTTTGGAATCTAACAATTGTATCTTCTAAATACGCATTATAGTTCCATCAAATGACACAACAGTAGTCTGTCTAGATGGGGTAAAATGTAGGAATTAAAAAACACCGTACGAATATGTATAGAAAGGAATGGTTTGATACGAGACAATAAATATAACACGGAATTACATTTCTTGATAACATTATCAATTTGAGAGTTCCAAGACAGTGTATTAGTTTATACAAATTTATTTTAGCTCGATTGCGAAACAAGTTATTTCAACTTATATAAATCACTCTCGAGACCTCATTCCTGATGGAATCCATCGCCACGAGGGAGAGAGAAGAGGCAACCTGGAATTTAAATGCCTTGCCTAAGGGCACAATCGTAACGGCTCCAGTGGGGCTCGAACTCCGGACATTTCGCACCTGAAGCGAATGCGCATCCACTGCGCTATCACGACTTCCACTGACAGTGTATTGTCATACGTTTGGGGGCTTGGCATCGAATAACCAAGGACCGACGATACATAAGAATGAAACAGAACCAACACGCGCAGTATATTAAAACTGTTGTTTCACTTCGGTCCTAATTAACACTTTAATGTTCTTGTTCTGCATTTCATCGAGGTATGAATTGTCAGTGTTTTACACATGATTTGCATACAATATTATTTATAATTATAACAATTAAATGTTCTTTTTCTGCGTTTCATCGATGTATGAAATGTCAGTGTTTTACACATGATTTGCATACAATATTATTTATAATTATAACGATTAAATGTTCTTTTTCTGCGCTTCATCGAGGTATGAAATGTCAGTGTTTTACACATAATTTGCAAAAATATTATTTATAATTATAACAATTAAATGCTCTTTTTCTGCGTTTCATCGATGTATGAAGTGTCTGATTTTTGCACCTAATTTGCATACAATATTAGTCGTAATTATTGTGCATTAATTAATATATTGAATCCTAATTATACATATATTAACTGTTTATTTCAGCACAGACGGGGTTTACACTTCGCCCTGTTGCCGGATACCTATCCTCGAGGGATTTCCTGGCTGGATTAGCGTTTAGGGTGTTCCACACCACGCAATACATACGACACAGCTCCGATCCCTTGTACACCCCCGAGCCGTAAGCGTAGTCGGATTATATTCTTAAATTCATATTACAACCAAACCTGTGCTAAAGGCCACCTCCGAATAAAGGCCGCATATGAAAATCCTGTCTCTTAAGACCATCATTTTTCTCTCCCGTCGAGCCATTTTTAATGCATTTTAACCCTCTATTGAGAGGCCACCTGCCAACAAAGGCCACTTTTTTACTTTCCGATGGTGGCCTTTATAGACAGGTTTGACTGTATTATTCAAATTGACTATCACAATTTCCAAGCAAACCTTGCTATCCTACAATTATATTCGTTACAATTGCGGTATTACTCAAACAAAAATTACATTTGCACAAGTTCATTTATCAAAATGGGTAATTTTGTCTCAAAATAGTAATATTACTGGCAAAAAGTGCAGACTGTGATGACATCGCTCGTCACATTTGCACCAGTTCATTTATCAAAATGGGTAATTTTGTCTAAAATAGTAATATTACTGGCAAAAAGTGCAGACTGTGGTGACACCGCTCGTCACGGGCCGGCTCATCTTGATCTACACTTTTTGTAAGTCTATTTAGAGGTATATGGTGTTGAAAGGGTTAAACATAATTTAATGTCCTTGAACATTTTTGAATAATATAGGATCTTATTTTGGCTAGGATAGCCGTTCTTCATTATGCTCGCTTCGTAGTAGCCTGGGTGCCAGTCTGTCGATTTTTCCTTTTTTTAACTTCTGGCAAAATGACCAGAAACTCAATACGGCCCAATTAATAGTCTCGCAGTGGCTGTCCGATTAACGCAGTGGTTGTCCGATTAGCGTAGTGGATGTCCGATTAGAGCAGTGGTCCGATTAGTGCAGTGGTTGTCCGATTAGCGTAGTGGCTGTCCGATTAGCGCAGTGGTTGTCCGATTAGTGCAGTGGTTGTCCGATTAGCACAGTGGTTGTCCGATTAGCGCAGTTGTTGTCTGATTAGCACAGTGGCTGTCCGATTAGCGCAGTGGTTGTCCGATTAGTGCAGTGGTTGTCCGATTAGCACAGTGGTTAGCGCGCTCGTTTCTCACCAATGCAACCCAGGTTCAATCCTCGGACCGGGACGTATGTGAGATGGTACGGTGGTCGCCAGATCGGACAGGTGGGTTTTCTCCGGGTACTCCGGTTTCCTCCCACACGAATGATCACATTTACGCTTTCATCTGCGCCAACGAGAGTGATTAATATAAGTTGTTAAAATTTGCTTCGCAATCTTTGTAAAATAAATAAAGTTTAAATATACAGTGTACCAGGAATATGAGCTTAACCGCTTTGGGTTATAACTTAATAGCTATGAACGATTCAGGATTTAGGATACAATATCAATATTTTATTCAGTAACGTAGACATACTGGTACTTGTATAACTGGTACTTGTTGCATGATCAAATATAATAACATATATAAGATTGATTCGTAAGTACATTGTTCGATCCCCCGTCTGACCTTAATAAAATTAACAGTCTTTCAGATGGGACGTTAAACCGAGGTCTCGTGTCGGTGCTTTACATCGTGCACGTAAAAGAACCAGAGGAGATTCTGGAATGGGTCTCTGTCTGTATCATGCACTATCCTCCAAAATCTAAAATAATTAATCTCTTCAGGAGGCGTCGCTCATATGGGCAACCGGTAGCGACGATAAATAAACGTAAAAACACAACACATTGTATACTTATGTTATTTTCAACACAAACATATTATATGTACATTAGTTGCGCGTTTCTGAGCCTTGCGGTACACCATACATACTGATACATGTTTTGTCTACAGAGACTGCTGCCACGAGTTGATGGGCCACGTTCCATTGTTTGCAGACCCGAGTTTCGCCCAATTTTCCCAGGAGATCGGTCTGGCGTCACTTGGGACATCCGACGAAGACGTAGCAAAACTAGCCACGGTAACAACTGTTTTCCACACCCGGTATAATATTAGAATGTACAACTACGCATGGGCTATATCTTGAGTGAGGCTTCAAACTTGGGTATTGTCATGTCAGTGGGTAGACACACATGTGGTTACATCCTTAGTAGCCATCAATATCCGTACAGTACCATTACCCAATGAGATGTGCTAATCTTTCCGGTGTGTTTTATGTTTATTTATCGTCGCTACAGGTTGCCCATATGAGCGACGCCTCCTGCAGAGACTTGATTAGTCATTTTAGATTATTGGAGGATAGTGCAATGATACAGACCCATTCCAGAGTCTCCTTTGGTTCTTTTACGTGCACGGTGTACAGCACCGACACGATACCTCGGTTTAAAGTCCCATCTGAAAGACTGTTTATTTTATTAGGGTCAGACGGGGGATCGAACCTGCGATCCCTGGATTACCAGTCCAGCGTGTTACCACTGGACTACAGACCCGTCTGTAAAATCTTTCCTACAGTACAATTGCCCTAATCATTAATTTTAATTTATACAAATTTATTTTAGCTCGATTGCGAAACAAGTTCTTATAACTTATATTAATCACTCTCGAGACCTCATTCCTAATGAAATCCATCGCCACGAGGGATGGAGAAGAGGCAACGTGGAAATTAAATGCCTTGCCTAAGGGCACGATCGTAACGGCTCCAGCGGGGTTCGAACTCCGGACCTCTCGCACCTGGAGAGAACGCGCATCCACTGCATCACGACTTCCACGATCATTAGTAAACTGCTAAACTGTAATTATGTTGTAGTATGGACCAAACGGCCGTTTGTGAAATAAACGTACATAATCTTTAGTTATTGCGATTGCAAAGCAAGTTCTAACTACTAAGTTATTATCACTCTAATTGGCACGGATGAAAGCGTAAATGTGGTCATTCGTGTGGGAGGAAACCGGAGTACCCGAAGAAAACCCACCTGTCCGTTCTGGCGACCATCGTACCATTTCACATACTTCCCAGTCCGAGGATCGAACCCGGGTTGCATTGGCGAGTAGCGAGTGCGCTAACCACTGCGCTAATCAGACAGCCATGACGTGCATAAGAAGATATTCCTTTTCTACAGTACAATTGCCCCAACTAATGTAATAGTGTGTTACTGTTTCAATGCTCTAGCTGAAGGGATAGTCCTATTCTACAACATCATCGTCGTTAAAGACGTTATATTGTTCAAAATACATATAATTACCCTTAGCGGTGTATTGATATGTCCCTGCTGTGACGTTCCCACATCGTCATATAGAGAAATGTAACCCCACCCCAGTCTTAGAAGGTAGGTTTATGTCGAACAGATATGCATATACTTCGTAAACGACCAGCAACAACATCATTTATGTGAACTTAATTTGAATACAAAACATAAGAAAATTTAGTTGAGTTTCTCATATTAGAATAAATGCTCAAACAATAAATAAATTCTAAATTTGAAATAATAAATTGTATTTATTTAATTATATTAATATTTCAGTGTTACTTCTTCTCTGTTGAGTTTGGACTGTGTAAACAGGACGGTGAATTAAGAGTATATGGGGCAGGTCTTCTATCGTCCATCAGTGAACTCAAGGTGCGTATGTAGTTACCATAACACATTAGTGAACACAAGGTGCGTACGTAGTTACCATAACACATCAGTGAACACAAGGTGCGTACGTAGTTACCATAACGCATTAGTGAACACAAGGTGCGTACGTAGTTACCATAACACATCCGTGAACTCAATGTGCGTACGTAGTTATCATAACACATCAGTGAACACAATGTGCGTACGTAGTTACCATAACACAGCAGTGAACACAATGTGAGCACGTAGTTACCATAACACAGCAGTGAACACAATGTGAGCACGTAGTTACCATAACACATCAGTGAACACAAGGTGCGTACGTAGTTACCATAACACATCAGTGAACACAAGGTGCGTACGTAGTTACCATAACACATCAGTGAACACAAGGTGCGTACGTAGTTACCATAACACATCAGTGAACACAAGGTGCGTACGTAGTTACCATAACACATCAGTGAACACAAGGTGCGTACGTAGTTACCATAACACATCAGTGAACACAAGGTGCGTACGTAGTTACCATAACACATCTGTGAACACAATGTGAGCACGTAGTTACCATAACACATCAGTGAACACAATGTGCGTACGTAGTTACCATAGCACATCAGTGAACACAATGTGAGCACGTAGTTACCATAACACATCAGTGAACACAAGGTGCGTACGTAGTTACCATAACACATCAGTGAACACAATGTGCGTACGTAGTTACCATAACACATCAGTGAACACAATGTGAGCACGTAGTTACCATAACACATCAGTGAACACAAGGTGCGTACGTAGTTACCATAACACATCAGTGAACACAAGGTGCGTACGTAGTTACCATAACACATCAGTGAACACAAGGTGCGTACGTAGTTACCATAACACATCAGTGAACACAATGTGCGTACGTAGTTACCATAACACATCAGTGAACACAAGGTGCGTACGTAGTTACCATAACACATCAGTGAACACAAGGTGAGCACGTAGTTACCATAACACATCAGTGAACACAAGGTGCGTACGTAGTTACCATAACACATCAGTGAACACAATGTGCGTACGTAGTTACCATAACACATCAGTGAACACAAGGTGCGTACGTAGTTACCATAACACATCAGTGAACACAAGGTGCGTACGTAGTTACCATAACACATCAGTGAACACAAGGTGCGTACGTAGTTACCATAACACATCAGTGAACACAAGGTGCGTACGTAGTTACCATAACACATCAGTGAACACAAGGTGCGTACGTAGTTACCATAACACATCAGTGAACACAAGGTGAGCACGTAGTTACCATAACACATCAGTGAACACAATGTGCGTACGTAGTTACCATAACACATCAGTGAACTCAAGGTGCGTACGTAGTTACCATAACACATCAGTGAACACAAGGTGCGTACGTAGTTACCATAACACATCAGTGAACACAATGTGCGTACGTAGTTACCATAACACATCCGTGAACACAAGGTGCGTACGTAGTTACCATAACACAGCAGTGAACACAAGGTGCGTACGTAGTTACCATAACACATCAGTGAACACAAGGTGCGTACGTAGTTACCATAACACATCAGTGAACACAAGGTGCGTACGTAGTTACCATAGCACATCAGTGAACACAAGGTGCGTACGTAGTTACCATAACACATCAGTGAACACAAGGTGCGTACGTAGTTACCATAACACATCAGTGAACACAAGGTGCGTACGTAGTTACCATAACACATCAGTGAACACAAGGTGCGTACGTAGTTACCATAACACATCAGTGAACACAAGGTGCGTACGTAGTTACCATAACACATCAGTGAACACAAGGTGCGTACGTAGTTACCATAACACATCAGTGAACACAAGGTGCGTACGTAGTTACCATAACACATCCAATGATATCAATAGTCCATCAACAGATCATGCTTAAGCAGACACAATATTTTATTGATCCTGGATCGCTCATATTGACCCTGTGTCGTTATTATGGGTCGTTCATATGGATCATGGGTCGTTCACATGGATCATGGGTCGTTCATTTGATCCTGGGTCGTTCATATGGATCATGGGTCGTTCATATGGATCCTGTGTCGTTCATATTGATCCTGGGTCGCTCATATGGATCATGGGTCGTTCATATGGATCCTGGGTCGCTCATATTGAACATGGGTCGCTCATATTGATCCTGGGTCATTCATATTGATCCTGGGTCGTTCATATTGATCCTGCGTCGTTCATATGGATCCTCGGTCGTTCATATGGATCATGGGTCGTTCATATTGATCCTGGGTCGCTCATATGGATCCTGGGTCGTTCATATGGATCCTGGGTCGCTCATATTGATCATTTTCGCTCATATTGATCCTGGTTCGCTCATATGGATCCTGGGTCGTTCATATGGATCCTGGGTCGTTCATATGGATCCTGGGTCGCTCATATTGATCATGGGTCGCTCATATTGATCCTGGGTCGTTCATATGGATCCTGGGTCGCTCACATTGATCATGGGTCGCTCATATTGATCCTGGGTCGCTCATATTGATCCTGGGTCGGTCATATTGATCATGGGTCGCTCATATTGATCCTGGGTCGTGCATATGGATCCTGGGTCGTTCATATGGATCATGGGTCGTTCATATGAATCATGGGTCGTTCATATGGATCCTGGGTCGTTCATATTGATCCTGGGTCGTTCATATGGATTAGGTTGTTATATAAATGTTTCACGTAATATGTAATAGCATAGTGAGTTTTGTTTTCAATGTACATTTAATTTGAACATATATTTACCAATGCTATGACAATTCATACCACATTTGATCGCAATATGAATATTAAGACACAATGGGTGGCATATGAAAGTTCATATTAATTACATAGTGGCCTAGTTTTGACATATTAACATTTGGTAGAGGAAACATAGAAACTAAGATGGCTGACATCACAATTTGATCATCTGTCTCTTGTGACAGTGTCTGCGGAGATGCTGCTTCTAAATTCAGTACCAACAACAACAACAACAACAACTACAACAACAACATGTATATATTTCTTAATTGTTTTAGCATAGAAATAATTTACAGATAGATGTAATATATATATATATATATAATTGTATTTCAGTTTCATGTATATATTTCTTAATTATTTTAGCATAGAAATAATTTACAGATAGATATAATAGATATATATATATATATATATATAATTGTATTGCAGTTTCATGTATATATTTCTTAATTATTTTAGCATAGAAATAATTTACAGATAGATATAATATATATATATAATTCTATTGCAGTTTCAAAGGATTAAAAAAGATTTGCGTTAATTTGAGCTAGTGACATAGCATTCGGATTAATTTACCCAATTAACAAGCTTTGTACAGATCTTTCATAGACTTCTTCAGTTTGTTTAAGGTTTAAAGTCATAGTACTAGCTTAGGGTATGTGGCGACTCTATTATTGGCAGGGGACCCCGGGTGCCCCCTCCCTCCGTACCGTATTTCATGCTCGAACTGGCAGAACTATCGAGGTTTTTTGGACACACCCATTGGGATTCGAATCTACATCAGTGAGGGAGGGGCAAGTGCTATGAAGTCACCGACCTTAACCACTCGACCATGGAGTCACCGACCAAGATTACTTATTATAAGTATTTGGTGTTTCTGAAACTAATAATACTCACGTTTCGGTCGTTTCCTTTGTGTTTATCCAGCATGCACTGACAGACAAAGCATTGAAGAAGCCGTTCGACCCGATAACTGCATGCCAACAGGAATGCCTCGTTACCACTTTCCAAGATGTCTACTTCACAGCAGAGAGCTTCGAAGAAGCGAAGGAACAGATGAGGTGAACATAATTGTTGTGTAGGTCGTGATAGCGCAGTGGTAGAGCGTTTGTTTAGTTTATACACATTTAATTTAGCTCGATTGCGAAACAAGTTCTTACAACTTATAATTAATCACTCTCGAGACTTCATTCCTGGTGGAATCCATCGCCACCAGGGAGAGAGAAGAGGCAACGTGGAATTTAAATGTCTAGCCTAAGGGCACACTCGTAACGGCTTCAGCGGGGCTCGAACTGCGGACCTTTCACTCCTGAAGCGAACGCGCATCCACTGCGCTATCACGACTTCCACGTTCGCGTTCGTTTCAAGTGAGAGGGGCCGCGAGTTCATGCCCAACAGCTATAACCGTTACCCTTAGGCAAGGCATTTCCATATTGCCTCGTCTCTCTCTCTCTCTCGTGGCATTCCAGAGTCTCCTCTGGTTCTTTTACGTGCACCGTGTAAAGCACCGACGCGAGACCTCGATTTAAAGTCCCATCTGAAAGACAGTTACTTTTATTATGGTCAGACGGTGGATCGAATTTGTGATCCCTGGGTTACAAGTCCAGCGTGTTACCACTGCACTAGATATCCGTCTGTTTAAATGAGGTCTCGATAATGATTATTATAAGTTGTAAAAACTTGTTTCGCAACCGAGCTAAAATAAACGTGTTTAACGCATATACTTTATTTAGTTTACAACGATTGCGAAACAAGCTTTAACAACTTATGTTAATCACTCTCACATAGTTCGTGGTCATGTGATTGGCCTGGCTGGCATTAGTGAGAACTGTTGTGTAATTGCGGTGTGTGTGTTTTACGTTTATTTATCGTCGCTACCGGTTGCCCATATGGGCGACGCCTCCTGAAGATATTAGTCATTTTAGATTTTGGAGGATTGTGCAATGATACAGACAGAGACCAATTCCAGAGTCTCCTCTGGTTCTTTTACGTGCACGGTGTAAAGCACCGACACGAGACCTCTGTTAAACGTCCCATCTGAAAGACTGCTAATTTTATTATGGTCAGACGGGGGATCGAACCTGCGATCCCTGGATTACCAGTCCAGCGTGTTACCACTGAACTACAGATCCGTCTGTGCCGGTTGCGGTTGTTGGTGCTATTGGGGTCGTCTATCGGAACCTGCGTATGAGAGGTTAGATCTCATCGACTGGACCCGTCCCAGGACACAAATCCTGAAAGACCTTGGCTTGCTATGTATGATATATATGTAATAACGTGCTATCTGTTGACCTTACAGGAATTTTGCAAGCACCATTAAACGGCCATTTGCTGTTCGCTTCAACCCATACACCCAAAGCGTAGACGTCCTTGACAACACGCGCTGCATCGGCTATCTCGTGAGTGAAGTGAAAGGAGAATTGTGTATAGTAAGCGACGCACTACGGCGGGTCCAACAACTAGAGAAGTCACGGAGTGAAGCTGTAGTAGCTCACAGAGACACTGCAATTGATGAGGAAACCCAGCATTAATTAACAACTATATAATATATAACAATATATCTGTATCAATATAATATAATATATATATATATGTATAGTATATATCACCTTTAACCCTTTGCACGCTGGCGGCAGATAAAATCACTTTTGCAAACAGCATAGGGTCAGATCGATCAAGCTCTATGTTGTTTGCTATTCGGACAGTGGAGCTAAAACAATTCTCTGATTACCAAACAACATAGATTATGATCAGACGCGGCTGATTTGGATCTATGTTGTTTGCACATGTGATTTTATTTACTCAGCAAGCAATTGGTTAACTATAATAATTGTTGAAGAGAAATTCCATACACATTGTTGATAAGTGCATTGAGAACCCACATCGGCTAACTGATGTTTCGCTTCCCTTGGAACTCATTAATGAACACCAACACGTAATATAATAGTTAAGGAGAAGAACTATATACGTTTTCTTTCGTTCTAATCCCTTTCAGTCTACTGTTGTTAAATTTATATGTAAAATGTTCATTTCTTGATTACATGTACACATACTGAAATAAATCAAGTTTAAACTAATATTTAAAAAAAGCTACTGAGGGGTACCCAGTGGATACAGCGGCTTGTAATGAGTTAAGCAAGTTTATATTTACCACAAGCGGCCATCCAACATATGGGGTATTAGCATGCAGTGACCCAATTAGTGACTTTAGCGAAACAAGCTTTCATAACTTTATATTAATCGTTCTCGAGACCTTATTCCTGATGGAATCGATCAGAGAGAAGAGGCTGTGTGGAATTTAAATGCCTTGCCTAATCGTACAATCGTAACGACGCCATGGCGCTGGACGCGAACTCCAGACCGTTCGCACCTAAAGCAAACGTGCTAGCACGGCGCTATCACGACCTCCACTGGCACTGCAGCTGCTGTACTGTGGTTAATTAGAGATCAGTTTGGATATTGTATTAATTGTAAAAAGATGTCAAAATGACCGAAACAAAATAAATTCTTCTAAAAGGATCCAGTATCGAAATGATAGTATTACGGGACGGACATAATGTTATTTTTTATAAATATGAGCTACACAATCGTTTAAAAATGCTGAACACTACTAGACAAGCACACTCTATTATGAACCGTATTCATGGATTCAAATATCAAGATGTTTAAAAAATTTGAAAATTACATTATTTATTGAGCAATTATTATTAGTTATTCCACGAGTTGATATATGTCTCAGTGGATATCACATTGAACCGTCCGCGTATACAGGCTATCGGGACGGGCCTCCCGGGATGGAAGTAGATTTAAAGTTGTTGGTAGCGCATACAACGTATGCAGGCTATCTGGACGCGCCTCCATGGATGGAAGTAGATTGAAAGTTGTTGGTAGCGCATACAACGTATTAAGGCTATATGGACGGCCCTCCACGGATGGAAGTAGATTTAAAGTTGTTGGTAGCGCATACAACGTATGCATGCTATATGGACGGGCCTTTACGGATGGAAGTAGATTGAAAGTTGTTGGTAGTGCATACAACGTATGCAGGCTATATGGACGGGCCTCCACGGATGGAAGTAGATTTAAAGTTGTTGGTAGCGCATACAACGTATGCAGGCTATATGGACGGCCCTTCACGGATGGAAGTATATTTAAAGTTGTTGGTAGCGCATACAACGTATGCAGGCTATATGGATGCGCCTCCATGGATGGAAGTAGATTGAAAGTTGTTGGTAGCGCATACAACGTATGCAGGCTATATGGACGGGCCTTCACGGATGGAAGTAGATTGAAAGTTGTTGGTAGCGCATACAACGTATGCAGGCTATATGGACGGGCCTTCACGGATGGAAGTAGATTGAAAGTTGTTGGTAGTGCATACAACGTATGCAGGCTATCTGGACGGGCCTTCACGGATGGAAGTAGATTGAAAGTTGTTGGTAGTGCATACAACGTATGCAGGCTATCTGGACGGGCCTCCACGGATGGAAGTAGATTTAAAGTTGTTGGTAGCGCATACAACGTATGCAGGCTATCTGGACGGGCCTTCACGGATGGAAGTAGATTGAAAGTTGTTGGTAGCGCATACAACGTATGCAGGCTATCTGGACGGGCCTCCGCGGATGGAAGTAGATTGAAAGTTGTAACTAGTGCATAGAACACATGCAGGCTATTTAGACGGGCCTCCAAGGATGTAAGTTGTTGGTAGCGCATTGAGCGAATGTAGATTATATGGACGGGCCTCCAATAAATAGAATGAAAGTGAATAGTTTAATGCACAAGGGGCATACACTTTCATTAACTTGAATACATATTTTATTTACATGATGTTAGTGTAATAGATAATGTGTAATTCGGATGCCAATAAAACAATATAATTGTGTGTGGAATTATCCCGATCTCGATTGAGTTACTTATCTGTAAGTACGTGGAAGTATGTGTGATGGTACGGGGATCGTCAGATCGGAAAGGTGGGTTTTCTCCGGGTACTCCGGTTTCCTCCCACACGAATGACCACATTTACGCTTTCATCCGCGCCACCGAGAGTGATTAATATAAGTTGTTATGTTACTAATATGCTTAGTATTAATAAAGAGATTCGTGCACATTGCATTAGATGTTAACACTTGTTTATTTAGTAAATATGGGGGTGCGGAATATTATATTATCATGCTATGATTTCACTAACAGACGGATATGTAGTCCAGTGGTAACACGCTGGACTGGTAATCCAGGGATCGCAGGTTCGATCCCCCGTCTGACACTAATTAAAATAACAGTCTTTCAAATGGGACGTTAAACCGAGGTCTCGTGTCAATGCTTTACACCGTGTACGTAAAAGAACCAGAGGAGACTCTGGAATGTGTCTCTGTCTGTATCATGCACTATCCTCCAAAATATAAAATGATTAATCTCTTCAGGAGGCGTCGCTCATAATGGGCAACCGGTATCGACGATGAATAAAGGTAAAAAAAAACAAATTTCACTGAATTCAGTTTATATTTCATCGCTAACGGTTGCCCATTTGAGATTAGTCATTCTAGAGTTTGGAGGATAGTTCAATCATACAGGCAGCGGAGACCCATTCCAGAGTGCAAAGCACCGATATGAGATCACCTCGGTTTAAAGTCACATCTGAAATACTGCCAATATTATTATGGTCAGACGGGGTATTGAACCTGAGCTCCCTGTATTCCAAGGATGATATCCACTGTACTACTGACCCGTCTATAATTTGAGAGCACTGTGAAATGTCAACTAGTATGATACTGGAATGGCCTAATTACTAGTAATACATGTCATTGTCGCCCACATGTAATCCCTCACAGTATAGCATACAATATGGTCCAGTGGCATACGAACCCATGACTGGAATGGCCTAATTAATACAGGTCATTGTCGTCCATATGTAATCCCGTACAGTATAGCATACAATCTGGTCCAGTAGCATACGAACCCATGACCCCTCAAAAGAAACCAAGCGTATAGTAAATGCATAGGGTTGTTTTATTTAACCCTATTTGTTGCATTTTGTGTACGTGTATTGGTAGGATTTAATATTTTAAAAGTGATATTTTATAATAATTTTAAAGAATGTAAAATACATAAAAGAAATTATCCACTTAATACATACAGACTACATCCGCTATGTCAAAGTCGGTTATGTCGAATTCATCGGTTATCTCGAAGTCGGATCAAAGTCCCGTTTCAGACACTATCATTTACATATAACTTGTTCCGTTTACATCGAATTTCGTTAAGTCAAACTTCGGTTATGTCGAAGTATTTTGATCGGTCCGACGGAATTCGACATAACGGGTGTAGACTGTACATATCGAGGTTATGTTGATAATCATAACGGGTATGTTAGGTTGTATTCTACCGCTCTAAAAGTTCATAGATACAACGATTCTTGGAAACAACGATGGTTGTATACGTGTCTGTATGTCAATCTCATAATCCAGTGGTGCACTAAGAGAATTTGGCATACCGTAAACCAACTTTTTGGGAAATGTGAATGTGAATGCGGTCTTAGAATATGAGATTAGCTACCAAGACAATGGTTATTTTGAATAAAACATCTTTTTCTTTGCCACAAAGCTATGTGGTATGGAAATATACTTTTAATATAGCATACTTCTTCCATGCATGTTTTCTGGTTGTATCTGTAAATACAAGGACTTGCACATATAACGGAACAACTCGAACCTCCTCTGACCGTGTCGATATTTGAGTACTTTGGTTAACTATACTACAATACATGTGTTTGTTGGACATAGTCACCGGCATACCGGTACACATCGCCATAGTCACAAAGCCAGTGTAAACGATGCCAATTGTACACTGCCAGAACATATCATTTTGTTTCTTTTTGTTTTTGGAGTTTAGAGTCGCACCAACGGCCTAGGTCATATGGCGACTCTCTAGATACTCCTGGTGTCTGCACCAACAGCCTAGGTCATATGGCGACTCTCTAGACTCCTGGTGTCTGCACCAACGGCCTAGGTCATATGGCGACTCTCTACACTCCTGGTGTCTGCACCAACAGCCTAGGTCATATGGCGACTCTCTAGATAGTCCTGGTGTCTGCACCAACAGCCTAGGTCATATGGCGACTCTCTAGACTCCTGGTGTCTGCACCAACAGCCTAGGTCATATGGCGACTCTCTAGATAGTCCTGGTGTCTGCACCAACAGCCTAGGTCATATGGCGACTCTCTAGATAGTCCTGGTGTCTGCACCAACAGCCTAGGTCATATGGCGACTCTCTAGATAGTCCTGGTGTCTGCACCAACAGCCTAGGTCATATGGCGACTCTCTAGATACTCCTGGTGTCTGCACCAACAGCCTAGGTCATATGGCGACTCTCTAGACTCCTGGTGTCTGCACCAACAGCCTAGGTCATATGGCGACTCTCTAGATACTCCTGGTGTCTGCACCAACAGCCTAGGTCATATGGCGACTCTATACTCCTGGTGTCTGCACCAACAGCCTAGGTCATATGGCGACTCTCTAGATACTCCTGGTGTCTGCACCAACAGCCTAGGTCATATGGCGACTCTCTAGATACTCCTGGTGTCTGCACCAACAGCCTAGGTCATATGGCGACTCTCTAGATAGTCCTGGTGTCTGCACCAACAGCCTAGGTCATATGGCGACTCTCTAGATACTCCTGGTGTCTGCACCAACAGCCTAGGTCATATGGCGACTCTCTAGACTCCTGGTGTCTGCACCAACGGCCTAGGTCATATGGCGACTCTCTAGATACTCCTGGTGTCTGCACCAACAGCCTAGGTCATATGGCGACTCTCTAGATACTCCTGGTGTCTGCACCAACAGCCTAGGTCATATGGCGACTCTCTAGACTCCTGGTGTCTGCACCAACAGCCTAGGTCATATGGCGACTCTCTAGATAGTCCTGGTGTCTGCACCAACAGCCTAGGTCATATGGCGACTCTCTAGATAGTCCTGGTGTCTGCACCAACAGCCTAGGTCATATGGCGACTCTCTAGATACTCCTGGTGTCTGCACCAACGGCCTAGGTCATATGGCGACTCTCTAGATACTCCTGGTGTCTGCACCAACAGCCTAGGTCATATGGCGACTCTCTAGATAGTCCTGGTGTCTGCACCAGCAGCCTAGGTCTTATGGCGACTCTCTAGATACTCCTGGTGTCTGCACCAACAGCCTAGGCCATATGACGACTCTCTAGATAGTCCTGGTGTCTGCACCAACGGCCTAGGTCATATGGCGACTCTCTAGACTCCTGGTGTCTGCACCAACAGCCTTTGTCATATGGCGACTCTCTAGATAATCCTGGTGTCTGCACCAACAGCCTAGGTCATATGGCGACTCTCTAGATAGTCCTGGTTTCTGCACCAACGGCCTAGGTCATATGGCGACTCTCTAGATAGTCCTGGTGTCTGCACCAACAGCCTAGGTCATATGGCGACTCTCTAGATAGTCCTGGTGTCTGCACCAACAGCCTAGGTCATATGGCGACTCTCCAGATAGTCCTGGTGTCTGCGCGGGCGGGTATCTGGATAGAACCACCGACCTACCGTAAGTCAGACACGTTTTAACCTTAAGGTCAGTGTAGTAGAGCAAAATCGTTTCATACATTTCTGCTTTCCATGCGGAATCAAACACAACTCGAGACATGGGTCGTTCGTCATCACTTAAGCTATCGGAACTGTCGTCAAACGGTTGGCGAGTCAGCATGGTCACTAGTGTTAGCTTTCAACATAGATAAGTGTCAGGCAGTGGTTTGACCAGAAGTAAGTTAGCGATGTTGAATCATTTGTATTCGACTGGGGAAAAGGTCGGGAAGAATCGTTTACCTCTGCGCATGGTAGGCGTAGCTAAATAATGCTTCACAATAAGGTTCTAGTCGAAAAGGTAACAGTCGAAAAGGTACCAGTCGCAAAGGTACCAGTCGAAAAGGTACTAGTCGAAAAGGTACTAGTCAAAAAGGTACCAGTCGAAAAGGTACTAGTTGAAAAGGTAGCAGTCGAAAAGGTAGCAGTCGAAAAGGTACCAGTCGAAAAGGTACCAGTCGCAAAGGTAGCAGACGAAAAGGTAGCAGTCGAAAAGGTACTAGTCGAAAAGGTACTAGTCGAAAAGGTAGCAGTCGCAAAGGTAGCAGTCGAAAAGGTACTAGTCGAAAAGGTACCAGTCGCAAAGGTACCAGTCGAAAAGGTACTAGTCGAAAAGGTACCAGTCGAAAAGGTACTAGTTGAAAAGGTACTAATCGAAAAGGTACCAGTCAAAAAGGTACTAATCGAAAAGGTACCAGTCGAAAAGGTCCTAGTCGAAAAGGTACCAGTCGAAAAGGTACTAGTCGAAAAGGTCCTAGTCGAAAAGGTACCAGATGAAAAGGTACCAGTTGAAAAGGTACCAGTCGAAAAGGTACCAGTCGAAAAGGTACTAGTCGAAAAGGTACCAGTTGAAAAGGTCCTAGTCGAAAAGGTCCTAGTCGAAAAGGTACTAGTCGAAAAGGTCCTAGTCGAAAAGGTACTAGTCGAAAAGGCCTTATGACTATAGTCATTATCCTGTTCTGTGCAGAAAGCGGAAGTGTGAGGTTGTGTTGAAGAGTCCAAAGTTACTCATCGTCCCATTCAAGTATCAATGAGTTGTCATTCCGTACTCGTCGTTTTCACCACGTTTTTGTCTGGCCCATGTTAGTGGAACGGCGATGCAAACAATGACATATTTGCATATAACTAACAGTCCGTCATATATAATGCTTTGGTGACTTGCATACTGTTTCCAGGGGTAGTTCCCTGTCCCCACTACATCTCCACCACCAAGTGTGAGCTTGAACATGCATTTTGGCATAAAATATTCCGATTTCCGAAAAATGTTATATGTACAAAACAGTCAAACATTATCATTTCTCAAAAATAATCAAAGTTATTGCTTTGAAACTTTGCATACACATCCAGTGTTGAAACTTCGCATAACCATCCAGTGTTGAAACTTTGCATAACCATCCAGTGTTGAAACTTTGCATAACCATCCAGTGTTGAAACTTTGCATAACCATCCAGTGTTGAAACTTCGCATACACATCCAGTGTTGAAACTTCGCATACACATCCAGTGTTGAAACTTCGCATACACATCCAGTGTTGAAACTTCGCATACACATCCAGTGTTGAAACTTCGCATACACATCCAGTGTTGAAACTTCGCATAACCATCCAGTGTTGAAACTTCGCATACACATCCAGTGTTGAAACTTCGCATACACATCCAGTGTTGAAACTTCGCATACACATCCAGTGTTGAAACTTCGCATACACATCCAGTGTTGAAACTTCGCATACACATCCAGTGTTGAAACTTCGCATACACATCCAGTGTTGAAACTTCGCATACACATCCAGTGTTGAAACTTCGCATACACATCCAATGATTAATTACTACAGCTTAAACTTTATTTATTTTACAACGATTGCAAAGCAAGTTTTAACAATTTATATTAATCACTCGTTGGCACGGATGAAAGCGTATATGTTGTCATTCGTATGGCAAGAAACTGGAGTACCCGGAGAAAACTCACATGTCCGATCTGGCGACCACCGTACCATATCACATACTTTCCGGTCCGAGGATCGAACCCGGGTTGCATTGGTGAGAAGCGATTAATTATCTATACACGCAATAAGTCCCCACCCCCATGAGTGACTTTGAACCTAAAATAGTCCGATTTTATAAATTATTTATGCATCAAAAAATAATCCAACATTATCATTTCTTTAAAAAAACTACCAAATGTAATCTTGGAATCTTTGCATACACATCCTAGGACTAATGTATTGCTTGGAATCTTCGCATACACATCCTAGGACTAATGTATTGCTTGGAATCTTCGCATACACATCCTAGGACTAATGTATTGCTTGGAATCTTCGCATACACATCCTAGGACTAATGTATTGCTTGGAATCTTCGCATACACATCCTAGGACTAATGTAATCTTGGAATCTTCGCATACACATCCTAGGACTAATGTAATCTTGGAATCTTCGCATACACATCCTAGGACTAATGTAATCTTGGAATCTTCGCATACACATCCTAGGACTAATGCATTGCTTGGAATCTTCGCATACACATCCTAGGACTAATGTGTTGCTTGGAATCTTCGCATACACATCCTAGGACTAATGTATTGCTTGGAATCTTCGCATACACATCCTAGGACTAATGTAATCTTGGAATATTCGCATACACATCCTAGGACTAATGTACTCTTGGAATCTTCGCATTCACATCCTAGGACTAATGTATTGCTTGGAATCTTCGCATACACATCCTAGGACTAATGTAATCTTGGAATCTTCGCATACACATCCTAGGACTAATTCGGAACACCAACAGTAAGTCTCCACTGTGACCTTGGAATCTTCGCATACACATCCTAGGACCAATTCTGAACACCAACAGTAAGTCTCCATTGTGACCTTGGAATCTTCGCATACACATCCTAGGACCAATTCTGAACATCAACAGTTAGTCTCCACTGTGACCTTGGAATCTTCGCATACATATCCTAGGACTAATTCTGAACACCAACAGTAAGTCTCCACTGTGACCTTGGAATCTTCGCATACACATCCTAGGACTAATGTATTGCTTGGGATCTTCGCATACATATCCTAGGACTAATGTATTGCTTGGAATCTTCGCATACACATCCTAGGACTAATGTATTGCTTGGAATCTTCGCATACACATCCTAGGACCAATTCTGAACACCAACAGTAAGTCTCCACTGTGACCTTGGAATCTTCGCATACACATCCTAGGACTAATTCTGAACACCAACAGTAAGTCTCCATTGTGACCTTGGAATCTTCGCATACACATCCTAGGACTAATGTATTCTTCGAATCTTCGCATACACATCCTAGGACTAATGTATTGCTTGGAATCTTCGCATACACATCCTAGGACTAATGTATTGCTTGGAATCTTCGCATACACATCCTAGGACTAATGTATTGCTTGGAATCTTCGCATACACATCCTAGGACTAATGTATTCTTGGAATCTTCGCATACACATCCTAGGACTAATGTATTGCTTGGAATCTTCGCATACACATCCTAGGACTAATGTATTGCTTGGGATCTTCGCATACACATCCTAGGACTAATGTATTGCTTATTATCTTCGTATACACATCCTAGGACTAATGTATTGCTTGGAATCTTCGCATACACATCCTAGGACTAATGTATTGCTTGGAATCTTCGCATACACATCCTAGGACCAATTCTGAACACCAACAGTAAGTCTCCACTGTGACCTTGGAATCTTCGCATACACATCCTAGGACTAATTCTGAACACCAACAGTAAGTCTCCACTGTGACCTTGGAATCTTCGCATACACATCCTAGGACTAATGTATTGCTTGGAATCTTCGCATAAACATCCTAGGACTAATTCGGAACACCAACAGTTAGTCTCCACTGTGACCTTGGAATCTTCGCATACAAATCCTAGGACCAATTCTGAACACCAACAGTAAGTCTCTACTCCAGTGACTTGGAATCTTCGCATACACATCCTAGGACCAATTCTGAACACCAACAGTAAGTCTCCACTGTGACCTTGGAATCTTCGCATACACATCCTAGGACTAATTCTGAACACCAACAGTAAGTCTCCATTGTGACCTTGGAATATTCGCATACACATCCTAGGACTAATGTATTCTTCGAATCTTCGCATACACATCCTAGGACTAATGTATTGCTTGGAATCTTCGCATACACATCCTAGGACTAATGTATTGCTTGGAATCTTCGCATACACATCCTAGGACTAATGTATTGCTTGGAATCTTCGCATACACATCCTAGGACTAATGTATTCTTGGAATCTTCGCATACACATCCTAGGACTAATGTATTGCTTGGAATCTTCGCATACACATCCTAGGACTAATGTATTGCTTGGGATCTTCGCATACACATCCTAGGACTAATGTATTGCTTATTATCTTCGTATACACATCCTAGGACTAATGTATTGCTTGGAATATTCGCATACACATCCTAGGACTAATGTATTGCTTGGAATCTTCGCATACACATCCTAGGACCAATTCTGAACACCAACAGTAAGTCTCCACTGTGACCTTGGAATCTTCGCATACACATCCTAGGACTAATTCTGAACACCAACAGTAAGTCTCCACTGTGACCTTGGAATCTTCGCATACACATCCTAGGACTAATGTATTGCTTGGAATCTTCGCATAAACATCCTAGGACTAATTCGGAACACCAACAGTTAGTCTCCACTCTACCAGTGACCTTGGAATCTTCGCATACAAATCCTAGGACCAATTCTGAACACCAACAGTAAGTCTCTACTCTACCAGTGACCTTGGAATCTACGCATACACATCCTAGGACCAATTATGAACACCAACAGTTAGTCTCCACCCTACCAGTGACCTTGGAATCTTCGCATACAAATCCTAGGACCAATTCTGAACACCAACAGTTAGTCTCCACTCTTAACAGTGACCTTGGAATTGGCAATTTGTTGGAAAGCATAACAGACACGTTTTATTTCAGAACCAACACTGATGCAGCCAATCACGCGTGGCTAGTTACCCATGGGGCGATGGCCTGGATTCCCCACTAATTTCTGTCGTGCGAAAGGACCTTAAATCAGTTTGACCATATCTTGTTAACATTGGAAGTATAAAGATGGAACACTCGTATGCAGTGCAATTTCGTGTTTATTAACAGGAATATGACTTTAATCCTTGACCTGCCAATCACTACTAAAGACGCTTTTGCAAACAGCATAGAGTCAGATCAGACGGCACGTTCTAGATCAGACGGCACGGGATCTATGCTGTTTGCTATTCGGATAATGGAGCAAAATCACTTGTCCGAATAGCAAACAACATAGTTCCCGATAAGACGCGGCATTGCACTATGGCTGATCTGGATCTATGGTGTTTGCACATTCTGTCCAATTTATTCGGCAGGATAATGGTTAACATTATATCATCATAATTAGAAATAAAACGTACGTCGAACACTTTATGAGCCGCCACACGACAAAACCTACATAGTCATGATAAAAGTCAAGAACTTATGCTAGAAAGATAACCATGGTAACAAACTGTAGCTTATGTTATCGAATACAACAACATGTACATTTCAAATCACAGATCCATCCGATTAAATTAATTTGCATAAATTGTACGTTCAAAAATTCGACGTTCTCCGCTTCACGAAAATGTCTTACTTTACAAAATTGGCAGTTAAGTTACGCATTTATAACCATATTAATATTACCTAATTAGCATAATGTATGCATACTTGTGCTAATTAGATACACAATAAATGCTTCTTGACACTATATTCGATTTTATAAAGGTTGATATTTTTAGAAAGCTGAGAGCCAATTCGTTCATTTAGATATACAATGACATTCTCTTTCATGAAAACAAATGAGTACAATATTTATGTAATTTATGCAAATGAACGTGATCGGGTTTGTCAATTGAAACGTGGTGGTATTTGAGAATATTAGCAACAGTTTGGTACCATGTTTATATTTCTATCATCAGCAGTTCTGGAGTTACGTGTTTTTATCAGCACTATGTTGGTTTTGTCATGTGGTGGCTCATAAAGTGTTTTCAATTGGTAAATAGATTCACTTAAGATGTATCATAGAAGGACTGATAATCTGGTCTCGTGTCGGTGCTGTACATCGTGCACGTAAGAGAACAATGGAATGGGTCTCTGTGTGTGTCATTGCACTATCCTCCAAAAAATCTAAAATGAATAATCTCTCCAGGAGGCGTCGCTCATATGGGAAACCGGTAGCGACGATAAATAAACGTAAAACACACACATATATTACCATTACCACAGTGATGGGTTCAGCAGTATATGCATACTGTATTTGCTTTGCACATATTATTTTGTTATCAGAAGCTGAACGAACGAAAACTACATAAATTCTTATAATATAAAATAAAAAGCATTGAAACCGATAGTATTAAGGGACAAATATATATATGTTGTTGGCTATACAAATTAATAAACATCAGTACCGTAGCCAGAGGTAAATTGCATCCGAGGCAATCTAGGGGGTCCGGGGGCATGTTCCCTTTTAATTGTTGGCGTATACTAGCGATTATCTGCGTTTTCTGAATTATTTGGTTTAGACGTATAATTATGTACTGACCATTCAGCTCTCTAGCAGTCAACATTTTATACAGGAAAGGGATATTTTTAGCATTTTATTTATTTAATTTTTCATTTATTTTTTGGTTGCTTTGGAAATTTTAAACGAGACAATTGCCTCGGTGTGCCTCAATGTGGCTACGGGCCTGAACATGTAGATGCAGGAGAATACAAGAAAGCTAAATGATTATTCGTTATACCATGAGCTGAAACAACTAGGCTGGCAGCGAACTGAAATTTTGCTTAAGTTCTGGCAAATAGCATTTTAACCCATTCAACCCCAAGTAACTGATGGGTTGAATGTCGCAACAGCAGTTAAATCTCTATGGCTGGAGGAAGATCACTTTTGCCTCTGAACAGTATTTCAGTCACGGGCGTGCAAAACCACGACCGTCCGCAAGCCAGTTGGATAGGTTCATTACATGTAGAATTCGGGCAAATGATCACCGACCTTAACTACTCGACCACGGTACAGAGGCGCCCAACATCCATTAAAACGCACATAACTAGGAATTATATATTGTACACGCAATTTACAAGCAACTACGTAACACGCACATTGTACAAGCAATTTACAAGCAACTACGTAACACGCACATTGTACAAGCAATTTACAAGCAACTACGTAACACGCACATTGTACACGCAATTTACAAGCAACTACGTAACACGCACATTGTACAAGCAATTTACAAGCAACTACGTAACACGCACATTGTACAAGCAATTTACAAGCAACTACGTAACACGCACATTGTACACGCAATATACAAGCAACTACGTAACACGCACATTGTACAAGCAATTTACAAGCAACTACGTAACACGCACATTGTACATTATACTCAATTAAAACATACAAATACAATTATATGAAAATTCATAAAATTACAAGCAACATGCAGTACGATATCGTTCTTGGAACACACCCTATAAAGGCAATGTATCATTTACTAGGAATTATCCATATTGCATACATTTTGTACGTTTATAGATTACGATCAATTAATTTACTAGGAATTATCATATTGCATACATTTTGTACGCTTTATAGATTACGATCAATTAATTTACTAGGAATTATCCATATTGCATACATTTTGTACGCTTTATAGATTACGAGCAATTAATTTACTAGGAATTATCCATATTGCATACATTTTGTACGCTTTATAGATTACGAGCAATTAATTTACTAGGAATTATCCATATTGCATACATTATGTACGCTTTATAGATTACGAGCAATTAATTTACTAGGAATACAATATGTACCAAGAACTGGAAATGAATGATGTAATAATCTGTTTAGTACGCCAAGACGAATTCAAAGAACAAGAAAGCAATACATACTATACAATCAACTCGGAAATACAATCAAACATATTCTAAGCACCCATTCACAATGGACGTACAGAAAGTACTTACTTAGCACATGTGGCTGCTAAATAGTGGTCAAATGGGTATAATATAATGTTAGTCGACTATACATATGAACTATATTCTGTACTAATAAAATAACAACTTATTACTAGTCGCTCGCCCACATGGTTCGCCGTCGGTGAGGAAAATGAGCTCATTCATAATTAGTTACACTACGCCCAACATACTTACATGTATATACGAGTCTATAAGGACTTCCCACCGAAGGTACAACATACTTACATGTATTACGAGTCTATAAAGGACTTCCCACCCGAAGGTACAACTACTTACATGTAATACGAGTCTATAAGGACTTCCCACCCGAAGGTACAACATACTTACATGTATATACGAGTCTATAAAGGACTTCCCACCCGAAGGTACAACATACTTACATGTATATACGAGTCTATAAAGGACTTCCCACCCGAAGGTACACCACACCTACATGACTTCCCACCCGAAGGTACATTTGTTTGGTTTGGTTGGTTGTTTGGTTTGTTGGGTTGTCATGTTCGAGTCATAAGTCACCAAGTACACAACTCATGACTCACCCGAAGGTACACCACATTGTAAGTGTTCCAACCATACAGGTGTTTGGGATTTAAAGCCGCATCAACAGCTTAGTTCATATGGAGACTCTCCCGGTAGAAGTGGCGTGAACATCCTACCAGTATTTCAGGCACGAACAGGCAAACGGCTAGAACCACCGACCATCCGCAAGCTAGCTGGATATCTTTCTCACATGAAAGAGTTCGTAGCCGCCAGTGGGATTCGAACATACACAGGATACGGGCAAGCAATATAAAGTTAACGACATTAACCACTCGGCCATCCCTCTCCAATAATACAATACACTATGGTCACATACACACCCAGCATGATAACACTAAACTATTGTAATAGTATTCCGGTATTTCCACTGTCAGAATGTGTTACGACTCTGGTATCGCGGTATCACTGTAGCTCGAATATCTTGATCGTGTTACTGTCATCATGGGTGACATATAATGCACACTGTCGTGGATTAAAACATACTGACCGTGGATTCATCACACAACCTGGCGGTAGAGCTATCTCACCTATCTTCTTTCCGTCTTGTCCCAGTTGTATAACATTGTTAGACGTATTTCCACATACAAACACGTTTCCTCTACCATCTGTACAAACTCCTGTTGCATGTGTTAACTGAGAATCGGTGAATGTACTGATATGTTGTCCCTGTACATCGAGAGTGATCAATCTACTGTTGTTGGTGGAGGATACATATACACTGTCACCACTATCACTGATAGCAATATGCCTACTGCCGTTAAATATACTATTCCCGGAACTGTCTTGTGTTACCGTCTGCAGCAGGCCACCTGTCATGTTATATATATACAGGGATCTATCATCGTCAGATACGTACAATCTGTCATTCTTGTAGGCAATACCGTAGCAGCAATGATTCATCTTCAGTTGTCGTGTACGTGTCATTTGTTTACCGAGGGAGACAAACTGGATGAGTTTGCCGATGTAAACACTCACTGCCACTTCTTGTTTACTGATGCAACATACTCCGGCAGGTTTACCGGGTATGTCGCAGTGATCTATGTCAGACATATTTGTAATGTTTAAACGTTTCAGTTTGTTATTACTACAATCGGCTAATAACAGTTGGCCGTCTTCTGATAAGCACGATCCATGCACCCTGCACGTGGATTTCTCACCTGGCATCTGAATATTAATTTCTCTCGTTTGTTTGACTTTGTAGAGGTCTTTCTTTGGTTGAACATACATGGATGTCACACGTCCAAGATTTGTTTGCTGCTGAAAGAAGGCACGTATACGTGGGTCTACAGTAAACTCTATCTTCACATCGGTACAAGACTCCATTGCAAGTTTTATGCTATCTGCTTCTTCCATTTTCTTCTGGGCAGTTTTCATTGAGACAAACTGTTGGGCTTTGTTTCCGTCTGCTTTTCTCAAGTTGTCTGCAGCTTGTTTCATTACATCCGCTTCATTGACAGCCTGCTTTCTCTCCTCCTCTAAAATGGACTTCAATCTTAGAAATTCTGTATCCACTTCGTTTAGCGATTGTTTTTCAAGATTTTCATACAGTTCTTCCATTTCTTTTCTGAATGATTTTACTGATGCCACGGCTTTCGTCTTTGATTTGTTCAGCTCTTGCAACAGACGTTCCTTTGTTTTTCCAATATTCTCCACCGAGTTCTTTCTGTCAATCACTGTCTGATAGGTTTTATTGGCATCGCCCGTCTCGAAAATGGTGTCGATAACGTCTGGTATCGAATTCACTCCTGTGCATGTCCTGCAAGCAAGGGTTTCGATATAATATTATACATGAGTACAATACATGTATATAAGTAAAAGTAGTCATTTTTATTAGTATCATGCTTATTGTTTGTTTTCTTGACATGTAATAGTTTATTTAAGTTTAAACTTTATTTATTTTACAACGATTGCGAAGCAAGTTTTAACAACTTATATTAATCACTCTCGTTGGCGCGGATGAAAGCGTATATGTGGTCATTCGTGTGGGAGGAAACCGGAGTACCCTGAGAAAACCCACGTGTCCGATCTGGCGACCACCGGACCATCTCACATACTTCCCGGTCCGAACCCGGGTTGCATTGGCGAGAAGCGAGCGCGCTAATATGTAAACAGTAATAGTTTGGACCACAGGCAGATCGCAGGTTCCATCCCCCGTCTGACCCTAATAAAAAAGTTCAGATGGGACGTTAAACAGAGGTCTCGTGTTGGTGCTGTACACCGTGCACGTAAAAGAACCAGAGGAGACTCTGGAATGGGTCTCGCATCGCTCATGGCAACCGGTAGCGACGATAAATAAACGTAAAACACACACGCCATTCCGCTCTAGAAAACCTCATATAGTTCCAAGGGTAGTCGCCATCAAACCTCTAGATGCGAAAGGTCCGGAGTTC
>CM026387.1:17121138-17194821 GCA_014843695.1 Archivesica marissinica
GTGTTGAAAGGGTTAACAGTATTTTAGTCGATGAGAGAATAGGGACATGATGATTAAGATGGGTCAATCTTGAAAAGCTATGAGAAGAATCGTCTAACGGGATTCAGACACGCAACCTTTTAATTGTGATGCTTTCAGATGATAATAAAGATCTTCGGATATAAGACTCGTAGACCACTTATAGACCTGATGTTGAAGACAGTGAAATTTCTGAACCATTGCTAGCATGTCCCAGCTCGGTTACTGTGCTCAGTCATGGTATGCACAATGTATCATACATTTATCAGTTCTAAGCATATTTCAGTGTGTAAGAATGTAATGGAATATTTGGAAGCTACATGCAATATGAGAAATTTTGGAAAACAAGCTTGTACTATGTAGCATAATGCTTCTCACACTGTACGAGTTCCAATGTATATGTGTTATGATAGAATCTTATTTTCATGTAATGGAGTACTGTTGGATGGTTTCTATTGCTGGACTTCTGTACAAGTCATAATGTGATAGAGTCCTCGCACTGTTGATGTATATTGTTGTTGTGTTTGTTTTTTTTTGTTGTTGGAATGTATTCAGGAATGGGGTCTCGAGAATGATTAATATAAGCTGTTTCACAATCGAGCTAAAAATAAATTTGTATAAACTAAAATAATCTATTAATATATACTGAGTCAAAAAAGAAACGATACCAAACTAAAAATGACGTAAAACGGATAAAACCATAGAAAGGTTTAATATATTATTACGTATCAGTACCGGGTATCTTATTGCAACGTCAGCCAACCATAAACACAGGTAAATAAACACCCGATAATCCTGGAACGCCGAATTTCCGATTTGCACGTGCTCCTCAACAAAGACAACTTCCTACACATGTACAAATCGGAAAACCGGTTTATTGTACTGGTATTGCATTATCATCGAGGAAAAACACCTTACATACCCATTGTTACCTCTAACAAAATGCCTAGGCTAAACCGCAATCAGAGAATGCGTGCCATTGGCATGATTGACGGCGGTTTACGTCAGCGTGACGTCGCAAATCGACTCGGGGTTACGCGGATCACGATAACACGTCTACTTCGACGTTATCGAACACATGGATCGGTGGACGACCGTCCAAGATCTGGTCGACCACGTGTGACGACGCGTGAACAGGACCGTCACATTCGGACGTCACATTTACGTGACCGGTTCCTACCTGCTACGCACACAGCTGCCGTTACTCCTGGGATGACCAACAATCGCATCAGTGCACAAACAGTCAGGAACCGGCTCGGTGAACGTGGCATTCGTGCCTATCGGCCATACGTTGGACCCATCCTGACACGACGTCACCGTGACGTACGGCGGGAATGGACGACGGAACGTGCTCGCTGGACTCGGTTACAGTGGAATTCGGTGATGTTTAGCGATGAATCGCGGTTCTGTTTGCGTCGAGCGGATGGCAGAGAGCGGGTATATCGCAGACGCGGTGAACGTTACACCGACGCATGTGTACGTCTGTTCGGGGGCGGAAGCGTTATGGCGTGGGGCGGTATCACCTTCGGCAGTCGCACTGAACTGTTAGTGGTGGACGGGAACCTAAACGCCCAGCGGTACTGTGATGAGATCCTTGCGCCAGTTGTTGTGCCGTTCTTTAACGCCAACAGAAACGTCACACTGTTCCAACAGGACAACGCCAGGTGTCATACTGCTCGGATTTCCACCACATTATTGGAGCAGAACAATATTGAAACCCTGCCGTGGCCTGCTTTGTCACCAGACTTGTCACCCATAGAACAGTTGTGGGATACGTTAGACCGCCGCGTCAGACGACGTCAGCCGGTAACGTTAAACCAACTGAGGGATGTTTTGCGTCAGGAGTGGACAAATATTGACCAGCAAGAGATTCAGACACTCTCCCGTTCGATGCGACGGCGGTGCATTGCAGTGAGAGATGCAAATGGTGCCCATACTCTGTATTGACGTCTGTGTGAAAACTCCATTAGACCCCTGTCCGACGAATCAGTATATTCTATCAAATAAGGTACATTTTACCAGTGTAATGGTCCAATGGTATTTTGGCCCACTTTAAATTCTAAATGAACCCTGACCTTATCGATGGATGGATTTTGGGTTTTACGGCCCATTTAACAGTATTTCAGTCGATGAGAGAATAGGGACATGATGATTAAGATGGGTCAATCTTGAAAAGCTATGAGAAGAATGGTTTTAATAGTTATTATATAATGCTTACCGAACATAGCAACTTGTTTAATCGTTATGGGGCCGCTGTGGGTCGAATTTTTTGCTGATATTCGCTACATTTTGGAAAATTTTATCTTGAAAAAAAGGTCTTGTAGTCTGGACCTGTGCAGTGCTCACGGAAAATATTTTTAACAGACTGTCCCATCTGAACAATTTTGTTTTTTTAGGCACAGGCCCGTGGGCCTTTCAAGGGCCTTTCAGATTTAAGGAGAGACAGGCCCAACTTGGATTTTGAGGGGCCCCCGGGCTATCCTATTTTTCGAGCACTGCTGTGTATACCGCGCACTAGACAAATTGTACAAGGATTTTAGTAATAAATGTGCGCGGTATACATAGCAAATGACGGTAAACGGGTGTTTGACTACTAGAAAAACAACTAAGGACTGCTAAGGACAACTAAAGCGCCACAAAGGAATACCAAGTATAATTATGTTGGGGTCACATACAGGTATTGGGGCAGGCATAACAGAAATCCTACTGTGCTGCCTGCATAAATAATAACTCAAAGTTTGTTTGTTCGGGTTTTACGCCTTCATCAGCACCATTTTGGGCTATATCGCAGTTTACCTAACAACACCTTTCCTGGGCAGGCTCCAGCGGTTAACCAGTACTTGGTGCACCAACCTCCGTAAGAAACTGCCAACTTTTTCATATAAATAGACACGGCCTGAGCGGGGCTCGAATCAGTGACCAACAGTGATGATAGGTTACAGTAGTATACAAGTCAGCGACCTTAACCACTCGACCACGGAAAGTATAATCAACACTATTTTTGATGTGATGTTAGAAAACAGTTTGTCTAATTAGTAATGACTGAAAGTCATTGTCAGGTAATATGTAAACCATGTGGTAATTGAACTACCTCAATAAAAGCAGTATGACATGATTAATATTTTGAAACAATGTCATAGGAAATCCCCTAGGAAATAGTCATCCCACCCTGGGAATTCTTCCCTGACCAAATCGTTTGTAGAATCACACTATCAATCAATTTTAAATGTATTAGTACAGAAACAATAATACTGAACAGGGTTGGCAGGTTTTTGCTGAGGCGGTAAAAACCGTTTGTTACTGTCCTGGCAATGTCATAAAGTGGCAAAAAAAACCCTAAACCAAAAGATGGCAAAAACTTAGATTTAAATTTGAATAAATGGATGGCTCAGCATTTCTGAGCAGACCTACCATAATTTCCAGTCAGCCAGTTTGGAAATACTCTTCCCCGACATCATGTATAGATGTACAGAGGTGTGGGGTGCTATTTCTAGGGTTGGCCTGCTGAGAAGTACTCCTCCCACTCTATATATGCATACATGTACAGAGGTGGGGGGAGTAGAATTTCCAGGTTCAGCTGCTAGAAAATACTCCCCTTCGACTCTATATACATACACGTATACATGTAATACCCCCACTCTAAATACACATATACAATGTGGGGATAGACGTTTCAGGGTCCGGCTGCTGGAAAATACTCCCCCACTCTATATACATACACATGTACAAGGGGGGGGGGGTACTGCTAGATCGGTAAGAAGATTTTATTCTTTAGGCATATTAAGCTTTTGTAACATCTTGTTGACGACAGTTGTATTTATTTATTTTATAATCAATTAAAGCAGTACTACCCAAAATACAACGTAAGAATACAAAATATATCAGATACAATGTATAACCAATATGAACCATGTCCAATGTGTTAAATCTACTTGTGGAACATTGAAAATCCATATAATATATTTAGTGCTTCCTTACAGTTACATGTAGTTACTCCTTACGGTAGTGGTCTTTTATGTACTATTTGACTTATGTGACATCATAATGGCTTCCGAGCCTCTAGATTGGGGCTCTGTCTTGTCATTGCACTATCCTCCAAAAATCTAAAATGACTAATCTCACTCATGTGGGCAACCAGTAATGACGATAAATCAACGTAAAACACGCACATGGACCCAAAGCTTTAACATGTTAGAGGGGATGGAATTGGGGTTTTATGCCATTTTCAGCACATATATTAAGGCTATATCTGGCAAACGAATCTGATTAGTGGAGATAAAACATAGTACCCAGAGAAAAACCATCGACTTCCCTGCTTTCTGAGCAGGCTGGAACCACTGCATTGAATGATTAGTGTTCAAAGCTAGCGGTCTAGACCATGGAGCCACCCCCCTCCATTCCCACATGTTTAAATGAACAAATGTAATGGCAAGTCATTAGGTTTGAACAATATGTATTTCATTGAACTTTCTGGAAATGAGCCAACAGTACCACTACAACAACAGAGGCCTCTAAAAATGTTAGAAATCAAGTCAACAATGTCATATATTTTCGCGACTAAACAGTTTTTGTTTTTTGTCATACCATGTTCATTCACGTTGACTGCAATCAGATCTTTTATTCCCCATATTAGCGCATGTCGTAAGAAGAGCAATCATCTCTTATATGGAACATGTAAAATCGACCGTTGTCGGTCAGGTAAAAATTATATTGCTTGAAACTACAATAATCTTGGAGAACATTTAATTCAATACAATTGTTAACGATAATATAACCACACGCCCTTCTTGCTACAGCCATGCTGGTTATGATTAAAGCAAGGGTCCTCATAAAGTCATAAGTATATATATAAAACTAAAATTGTACTTACCCGCGTTCCCTCCATTTTGTTGTTGTCGTTGAATAGAATAGAATATATTTCCAATCGCGGGCCACCACATGGCAGCATAGTAATCACAGGGATTCGACGTGTTGATGGTACCAGTGTATACATTTTCATGTAGTCGATGGTGACTTATTTCGTTGGGTCCTTGAACATAGTCATGTTAGAGCTGATATCATTGCAACGAAATATTCAAATTCTTCAATGGGGGCAAAAACAGGAACAACACACCACGGATTCAGTAGTTCGATAGGCCTATTAAAACGCCCACATAATTTCTATCTGTCTTCCTATGATGTCGAACCCCTCACAGGGTTGTAGACATGTCGCGCATCAAACCGCAGAGAGATTAGAAGGATGAAAAGCTTAATATTAAAAGCAAAATATGAGAGAAAATGAAATGTGTTCTGTTAAAAGTTAAAAGCATCTAGGCAGAACAACTAGGGGCTTTATTAGCTTTATTAATTGTGTCACACAGGACACCCCCCGCCCTAAAACCATGTTGCAAGTGATACAGAAGACTGAGGTTTGCGAAGTGTTTTACTATGGAGGAGGAAACAATATATTCTAATACCTTACATATAAAAGTTAACACACGTCTATGGCATATGCGTAATGTTGGCGGGATGTGACTGTTCGCCTTTGTTTTGTAAATGGGAGCAATATTTACTGACTTCCAATGGGATGGCAGTAATCATATCAAGAGACTTGTGGAATATAATTAGTCCAAATGGAATAGAGAAACTTCTCACTAGCCCAAACCCCCATAAGGCTAGTTGTCATGACCAAATTAAGCCCATCATACTTAAAGCACTGTCCAAAGAACTCCACCCTATCATTGCGGTTATAAATATCCTCCATGTTTGGGACGGCTTGACTATTTGGGTTTCCATTTTAGCCAGTGTTAAAACATAGTAAATCATAAAACTACATTTTCAACCCAAACTCGGTACATGTACTAGAAACTACAGGCAAATCAATCTAACTAGATGACATTGGCTGACTCATTACGTTAACAAGTCTATACTAATGAATACCCTCATCAAACTCATTATATAGTGAAACATGGTGTTTGTATAGGTGTGCATTATATTTCTTGTTTGTGTTTAAAAACATAGGTTGTTGGTTCTAAACAGCACCAACAACTTACATGTACTATGTTCTATTACGGAAATAAGAAAATTACGCCAACTTATCATATGCATAACACCCATAGTCCCAGTAAAGAGTATATATTATATAGACGTGTTAACGTAATGTGAAAAACTGACAAATGGGTGTCACCACAAAATACCCTCTGTTTATTTATAAGAAGCATGGACTGAGCACTAGTGATCATTCTGCACATCTACGCCAACTTGTCAACATAACAAACAACTCTAACGTACTATGTGTGACAAGCAGTGACCATATTGTGTACGTGGATTACGGGTGTTCTGCAATCAAGATTGTCAATTTCTTCATCACGTACATTTCTAACCTGACCAGACCCATGCACCTAATCGTAATTTACAAGCGAAAAAGAGTGATTTCTTGGTGTTTATGTAACACAAAGATCATACAGGATGGATGGCGCCCGGCAGACAGACATACAGCTAACTGATACCGATGCTTCGTCTTTGGATTTAAATTTTACAATATCTAATGGAATCATTTCTTCTAAAAATTAGCACAAGAGGTACAAGATGGACGATTTTGGTAGTTTAGATGTTGATGGCCCACTTACGGGATATATATTTTGCAGCTTATTCGTTTTGCTAGAACCATGCATACAATTAGAATAATAGTGAGGGTGTAAGTCGAGTTAAGCCCTACAATAGTCTTACTGCTGACCGTTCCAAAGCTGTACTTTTGATGTAGCTCCCCACTGTTCATTTCTTCGGTAATTGTACATGTATAGTATTTCTTTTGTGCTTTCATGTTTCAAATTCCTTATATTTCCTCTTTCGGTTGCTTGAGTGGGTTGGGTGGGTTTTGTGATTGTTGCATTTCATGGGTAACTTTACATCTTATTTTTTACTTACGTTGAAGTGATCCAAACTTTAGAATTTATTTCTATGCGTTTCTTGTTTTCAAGGGATTGCTTTTCACAATATATTTACCAACATCATTTATTCTGCATTCATAGTATTTACCATTGCTTATAATGTGGTCAATAAATGACACAAATTTCCTATTTTCAGTAATTATCGTCTATCAAACTTTGGGATTACCCTAAATCGCCTATATAATATACGCTCGCTACTAGGGGTCTAGAATATTGATTATTCATATGTTAATTTGGGATATTTTGCTTATTTTTTATTACATGGGTCAGCGGTACTCAGTAGAATCGCTTCGTTATGTTTTCGAGCAGAAATAGCAAATTAATGCACACCCGTGCAAACCCCACTTTTCACTAAATAATGTGGGGTTTCATGGGGTATTCATTAGACTTGTTAAAGTAATGTATTAGGCCGATGTTTAAGTGTGTTACGGGTTTCTGTCAATTTATTGCATACAAGCAAAAAACAGAACGCATTACCAAGATCTGTGTTGCATAATGTAGCACATGTAGCAAACATTTAATCACAGATCTATAGTGGCGATTATAGCTGAAGTCATTGTTTCAGGAAAACTTACTGAAACATTTTCCGCACGCACATATTCTTTCAACATCAACAACAGTTGTAGCAGCTCTGGTCCTTACTTTTATGCAGAGCGATAGTGTGTGAATTTTCTGAAAGTATAAACCCATTCCTTCTTCTTGGTCCTCGAAGCGCGTGTGTCAAGGTCCTCAGATATATAGCTATCCAATATGTGTGTATGTAACTTTCACACCCCTCAGCCTGCCGATATTCCGAGGACTTGGTATATTTTATAGTGGATAGATTTGATTGGATAAAGAGGATAAGTATGTGGAAATTTGATTGGACAATTATACACACGTTTCGCCAATTGGAGTAAATTGTGTATGACTGCGATACACACATCATAAAACACTATCTTTATGAGGACATCGTTATTTTTGGAAATTATGAACCACGTCCTCATAACTATCTCTTTTGTTGACAAAACTTTGTGAGGACGCGAGTGTAAGTGCTCACAATGTAAACAGTCCTCTGAGGCTATACAAACAAGCACGCACGCACGCACGCACGCACACACACACACACACACCACACACATATGAAAATTCATAAAATTACAAGCAACATGCAGTTACGATACCGTTTTTGGAACACACCCTATAAAGGCAATGTATCATTTACTAGGAATTATCCATAGTGCATACATTTTGTACATATTATAGATTACGATCAATTAATTTACTAGGAATTATCCATATTGCATACATCTTGTACATAGTATAGATTACGAGCAATTAATTTACTAGGAATTATCCATATTGCATACATTTTGTACGCTTTATAGATTACGATCAATTAATTTACTAGGAATACAATATGTACCAAGAACTGGAAATGAATGATGTAATAATCTGTTTAGTAAGCCAAGACGAATTCAAAGAACAAGAAAGCAATACATACTATACAATCAACTCGGAAATACAATCAAACATATTCTAAGCACCCATTCACAATGGACGTACAGAAAGTACTTACTTAGCACATGTGGCTGCTAAATAGTGGTCAAATGGGTATACTATAATGTTAGTCGACTATACATGTGAACTATATTATGTACTAATAAAATAACAACCTATTACTAGTCGCTCGCCCACATGGTTCGCCGTCGGTGAGGAATATGAGCTCATTCATAATTAGTTACACTATATAAAGGACTTCCCACCCGAAGGTACAACATACTTACATGTATACACGAGTCTATAAAGGACTTCCCACCCGAAGGTACAATATACTTACATGCATACACGAGTCTATAAAGGACTTCCCACAGGAAGTTACACCACACTTACATACATGTATATACGAGTCTATAAAGGACTTCCCACCCGAAGGTACAACACACCTACATGACTTCCCACTCGAAGGTACAACATACTTACATGTATATACAAGTCTATAAAGGACTTCCCACCCGAAGTTACACCACACGTACATACATGTATATACGAGTCTATAAAGGACTTCCCACCCGAAGGTACAACATACTTACATGTATATACGAGTCTATAAAGGACTTCCCACCCGAAGGTACAACATACTTACATGTATATACGAGTCTATAAAGGACTTCCCACCCGAAGGTACAACATACTTACATGTATATACGAGTCTATAAAGGACTTCCCACAGGAAGGTACAACATACTTACATGTATATACGAGTATATAAAGGACTTCCCACCCGAAGGTACACCACACCTACATACATGTATATACGAGTCTTAAAGGACTTCCCACCCGAAGGTACACCACAGCTACATGACTTCCCACCCGAAGGTACACCACATTGTAAGTGTTCCAACCATACAGGTGTTTGGGGTTTAAAGCCGCATCAACAGCTTAGTTCATATGGAGACTCTCCCGGTAGAAGTGGCGTGAACATCCTACCAGTATTTCAGGCACGAACAGGCAAACGGTTAGAACCACCGACCATCCGCAAGCTAGCTGGATATCTTTCTCACATGAAAGAGTTCGTAGCCGCCAGTGGGATTCGAACATACACAGGATACGGGCAAGCAATTTAAAGTTAACGACATTAACCACTCGGCCACCCCTCTCCAATAATACAATACACTATGGTCACATACACACCCAGCATGATAACACTAAACTATTGTAATAGCATTCCGGTATTTACACTGTCAGAATGCGTTACGACTCTGGTATCGCGGTATCACTGTAGCTCGAATATCTTCATCGTGTTACTGTGTCGTTGGGTGACATATAATGCATACTGCCATGGGTTAAAACATACTGACCGTGGATTCATCACACCACCTGGCGGTAGAGCTATCTCACCTATCTTCTTTCCGTCTTGTCCCAGTTGTATAACATTGTTAGACGTATATCCACATACAAACACGTTTCCTCTACCATCTGTACAAACTCCTGTTGCGTGTGTTAATTGAGAATCGGTGAATGTACTGATATGTTGTCCCTGTACATCGAGAGTGATCAATCTACTGTTGTTGATGGAGGATACATATACACTGTCACCACTATCACTGATAGCAATCTGCCTAATGCCGTTAAATATACTATTCCCGGAACTGTATTGTGTTACCGTATATAGCAGGCCACCTGTCATGTTATATATATACAGGGATCTATCATCGTCAGATACGTACAATCTGTCATTCTTGTAGGCAATACCGAAGCAGCAATGATTCATCTTCAGTTGTCGTGTACATGTCATTTGTTTACCGAGGGAGACAAACTGGATGAGTTTGCCGGTGTAAACACTCACTGCCACTTCTTGTTTACTGGTGCAACATACTCCGACAGGACTACCGGGTATGTCGCAGTGATCTATGTCAGACATATTTGTAATGCTTAAACGTTTCAGTTTGTTATTACTACAATCGGCTAATAACAGTTGTCCGTCTTCTGATAAGCACGATCCAAACACCCTGCACGTGGATTTCTCACCTGGCATCTGAATATTAATTTCTCTCGTTTGTTTGACTTTGTAGAGGTCTGTATTTGGTTGAATATACATGGATGTCACACGTCCAAGATTTGTTTGCTGCTGAAAGAAGGCACGTATACGTGGGTCAACAGTAAACTCTATCTTCACATCGGTACAAGACTCCATTGCAAGTTTTATGCTATCTGCTTCTTCCATTTTCTTCTGGGCAGTTTTCATTGATACAAACTGTTGGGCTTTATTTCCGTCTGCTTTCCTCAAGTTGTCTGCAGCTTGTTTCATTACATCCGCTTCATTGACAGCCTGCTTTCTCTCCTGCACTAAAATGGACTTCAATCTGAGAAATTCTGTATCCACTTCGTGTAGCGATTGTTTTTCAAGATTGTCATACAGTTCTTCCATTTCTTTTCTGAATGATTTTACTAATGCCACGGCTTTCGTCTTGGATGTGTTCAGCTCCTGCAACAGATGTTCCTTTGTTTTTCCAATATTCTCCACCGAGTTCTTTCTGTCAATCACTGTCTGATAGGTTTTATTGGCATCGCCCGTCTCGAAAATGGTGTCGATAACGTCTGGTATCGATTCCACTCCTGTGCATGTCCTGCAAGCAAGGGTTTCGATATAATATTATACATGAGTACAATACATGTATATAAGTAAAAGTAGTAATTTTTATTAGTGTCATGCTTATTGTTTCTTTTCTTGACATGTAATAGTTTATTTAAGTTTAAACTATATTTATTTTACAACGATTGCGACGCAAGTTCTAACAACTTATATTAATCACTCTCGTTGGCGCGGATGAAAGCGTAAGTGTGGTCATTAGTGTGGTAGGAAACCGGAGTACCCTGAGAAAACCCACATGTCCGATCTGGGGACCACCAGACCATCCCACATACTTCCCGGTCCGAGGATCGAACCCGGGTTGCATTGGCGAGAAGCGAGCGCGCTAATATGTAATAGTTTGAACCACAGGCAGACGTAACATACGTTATAGCGCATTTTTCTGTAACTTAAATTAATTTGTTCAGCCCAATTATTCTATCAAAGCAAATAATATGTATTCCACAAATATATATATATATTAGAAAATGTATTTGTTCTGCCCTAATAATACTATTGCACTGTTATCTGCGTGTTTTACGTTTATTTATCGTCGCTACCAGTTGCCCATATAAGCGACGCCTCCTGGAGAGATTAGTCATTTTATATTTTTGGAGGATAGTGCTTGATACAGACAGAGACCCATTCCAGAGTCTCCTCTGGTTCTTTTACGTGCACAATGTACAGCACCGACACGAAACCTCGGTTTAATGTCCTATCTGAAAGACTTAATTTTATTAGAGTCAGACTGGGTATCGAACCTGCGATCCCTGGATTACCAGTCCAGCGTGTTACCACTTGACTACAGATCCGTCTGTGTGGACATTATTATTATATATATGCAACGCATCAATGAAGATAATGCCTAACTAGGTTGTTGTATAACACGCACGCACGCACGCACGCACGCACGCACGCACGCACGCACGCACGCACGCACGCACGCACGCACGCACGCACGCACGCACGCACGCACGCACGCACGCACGCACGCACGCACGCACGCACGCACGCACGCACGCACGCACGCACGCACGCACGCACGCACGCACGCACGCACGCACGCACGCACCACGCACGCACGCACGCACGCACGCACGCACGCACGCACGCACGCACGCACGCACGCACGCACGCACGCACGCACGCACGCACGCACGCACGCACGCACGCACGCACGCACGCTCACACACCAACACACACCAACACACAACACAACACACACACACATACACATACACACACACTTAGTAGTATGCCCCTAGAAACGTTTGCCAACTTATATTACGGCGATTGATCAACGAGGAAGTAAATCAGTACATATTGGTGAAAAGAAAGGTCGATATCTAAGTTATATAAGTCTGCCCGCCTGAAGGCACTCACCTGTTGAGGTGTATATAAACATGTTTAAGTGCAAACTGGCGAGGCTAAAGGGCAAAATGGCGAGGCTAAAGGGCAAACTGGCGAGACTAAAGGACAAACGGGTGAGGCTAAAGGGCAAACTGGCGAGGCTAAAGGGCAAACTGGCGAGACTAAAGGGCAAACGGGTGAGGCTAAAGGGCAAACTGGCGAGGCTATATATTTTTATCACATATACACATTTTAGTACGTTTTTGGCAACCGTAACATCTAAACTAACTACATTCTAACTTTCATGAGTACAAGTATTCTGTTTTCGAAAATATTTTTGTATTTGTTACAGTACTTGTGATTATTTTCAGATCATTTTCGAGACATAGCTCTATACTAGTCATCAATAATAAAATGGCTTTTTGGTCATATTCTATGAACAGTTCTCCTATTTTTGTCACACATACATGTATATGAAACTAATTCAGTAGCTTAAAACGCAATCGAACCAAGCATGCATTACATCAATGAAACGCATTACATATTACATTTTAAACATTGAATGGAAGACTTTCCCTTTAACATAAACTAATAACTCAAACATAAACAATTTCGAATACCTTGTAAACATTTCAATTGACGCATATTCCAACACTGACGCATAATATAGGTTTATATACCTGGCAATTTCAGGTAAATATACTAGTCTCGTAAATGATTCATGATTGTCTCGTAAATGATTCATGATTGTCTCGTAAATGATTCATGATTGTCTCGTAAATGATTCATGATTTTCTCGTAAATGATTCATGATTGTCTCGTAAATGATTCAGCTAACTTGCTGCAAATATTAACTACTTTCATTGAATAAATCAATTTTAAAATGCAATGATGGTGCTAAAGTAAATAAATTATATTTGAACTATACTCACACCATAGAAACAATAAAGAGTCCTATATAACAGAGCATAATTTTCTATGAAAATCTGTATGGGCATACCAGGTAATGCAACCAAAATATGTGTGCAAACTTGCCTCAAAATCTACGTTTAAATGCACTTAACATGAACAGTTAATATATGTAAACTTTATAATTATAACATTGAACAGGAGCAGGTCATTATTTGGTATTCTGGAACTTAAAAAGTCATCTGCATTTTGAATGATGAACTTTCCTTGTTCAATCGCATTGTCCGCATTGCGTTTGGTGGTCCCTCCTAATCCGTCGCAAGGACCTTTGCCATGCCCTGATGTAAAGTACTGCTAATAGCTTGTGATTCCATATTGTAATTCCAGTCTGCTGATCGAATAGTGTTTTAGTCCAATAGTGGGATGTCCGCGAATCCATTCAAAAATACACTCCCTTCAGATCATACCGTGTCTTGTTTTGCAAATTAACAACCTTATCTACATTATTGCAAGTACCATCGAAGCATTGTGATGAACCTCGGATACAAATACGATACTTTTGTACTGCAACTGTCCATCGGCATCATTCATGTAAAGGACTGTAGGATACAATGTAACCGACGTTGAGATCCAATAGGCGCATTGTACCTCTTCCATATTCTGGCAACAGTAGTTCTCACTGAAGTCCATCTTCATTAACATGTGGTCCCGTGGAAGCCTCTCCTTCATGTGTTTAACGGTTTCGTACTGTTTAATAACTTTATAGATGTGGTTGTTAAATTCTCGATGTGTCTCTTTCATCATATGGATGAACTCGACCTTTGGTATTCAATATCGACTACCCTCATCTTCTCCTTCCCATCTTTCATCTTCTGCTTTTTCCATTCCTGATATTCCACAGTTGTTACTTGAATTCCGTTGAGGAGCATTATTTCCAGTTCCTACAGTGCTATATGTGTCCATAAATGTATCTGGACAAGGATGTAATATTGTGGTCCTTTAGACATCTTAACTTATGGGCAACGTTTTGGTATTTCTGACACAAGCACTCACTTCTACAAAGCGTGCACCACACAGTCCATATAAAGCTATAATAAGTGAAATCAGTTACGGGACACACTGAACTCATTTACGGGACACTTGATTAAATATATGTCTCTGGTTTAAATACTATGTTGACATATGTTATTTGATTAGGTTCCATACAGGGGATTGTCATGTATTCATTTTAAATATGTTCAGTACAATAACCTGTCTATCGTTTATTATGACTATCAACACAGGGCCATATCAATGTCAATCTTTAAAATTGAATTGTATTATGATATTGTTGGTTACAATTCGTTGATGTGATAATCAATAAATCAATATCAATGTTAATAAATAAGAATGTCAATATCAGCATATTTCGTTCATTGTATATATTGTAAAGATTTGACTTTAAAATGTTATTCATTTACAATAATTCACAAATGGTAACACTAGATCAGCTATGGGACAAATTAATAAGTTACGGGACACAATACACTGCACCATTATTCATTATATATAAATGCACCTTTATTTAACCCAAGCTGATATGTCAATATGTTACACCAACATGTAAGCACGCGTGAGAAATAAAAATAGATTACGTAAAAATAATCACAAAATCATTAGCAGAAAAACTTACCCGATATCGGTTTTAAAAACTTATTTCCATGCACTCAAAACATGGCGGTTATTTATATTTTCAATCCGGGAAATAAAGTAAGGAAATGGGGACAGTGTCTCGTAAATGATTCCGAAATTCATTCTGATCCACGTAATTTGCATAGATTTTCAATTTCCATCTAAAAATGTATAGTTATGCAGACCAAAACCTACACTAGCTGATTGTATGCTTCAACAAGCCACACCATCTTAGATAACCACAGATTAGGAGTGTTAAGCTCTGTCCCGTAAGCGATTTTATAAAATTACGAAGTGCAATTTCAGATTCAGTTACTTATATTGAAACGAATATTGAGCTACGGTCTGCACAATTTATTTTAAGATATACATTACCTTATCGGCAATATATACACAGTGTGAACCTCACGATATGTGTTAAGATTAATGTTATACCAGGCCATGGGAACTTGGGCTCGTAACTGATTTCAATATTGCGGACACACACAAACGTACCCATTTTTAAAAGTACATGTCCCATTTAGCTAAACTTGTTGCTTCCAACACATTTATGGCACACATGCTATGAAATAAATATTAAATACCAGTAGTCTTAAACTTGTGCTCTGGCAGTAGAATACAAGGGTTGCAACACCTTACTACCCCCTATGCTATTAAATTGACTGCTTGATAAGAAATGGATTTCGTGTATCATTTTTTGCGCGTGAAATGTTTTAAGGATATAATGGTGATTTGAAAAATGTTATATTTTGACCATAAGTAATAAATTACTACATGAGTATGGTGTCCTGAAGGTCGTGGACAACACTTGTCGCACTTAAGGAAGACTGAGCCTAAAGGGCTAACTGGTGGGGCTAAAGGGCAAACTGGCGAGGCTAAAGGGCAAACTGGTGGGGCTAAAGGGCAAACTGGCGAGGCTAAAGGGCAAACTGGTGGGGCTAAAGGGCTAACTGGCGGGTTAAAGGGCAAACTGGTGGGGCTAAAGGGCAAACTGGCAGGGCTAAAGAGCAAACTGGTGGGGCTAAAGGGCAAACTGGCGAGGCTATAGGGAAAACTGGTGGGGCTAAAGGGCAAACTAGCCAGGATAAAGGGCAAACTGACGGGACTATATAAAGTACAAGGCGTCCTGCCAATCCGCTCTAGAAAACCTCATATAGTTCCTGTTATGTTTTGGTATTAACTATAGAACGACAATAAGTGCTTAATGTGTTCTAAGTATATTTATTGACATACATATATAATGATAAAGTAATATATGAACAGAGATGTTAACTCAATGGAAGCTGGTAGAGAAAAGCCCTGGTATCAAAGAGGCAACGATTTACATACACTATGTGCTATAGATATAACTCAGCCTAGGATGTATTTCAACTAGCCCAATACTAGAACAGTTCCAATGGTAGACGCCATAATATTAATTAATTTACCTGTGGTCTAGAATCATACAAGTCGTACAGCCGACAACGTCGTGGTTTCCACAGTACATATCTATAATCTTTATATCATGCTTGGCACATCTGTCCGTCGGCACTGTCGGAAGCTCGGAAGTAAGAACTGCCGACTTAAAACTGGATTTATCTAGAAGTTGGTGTCCTTTTAATGGCGGAAATCGTGCGTGCATATCTGTACATGACTGGCAACAATAGCATTGGCACTCCATACAGTACTTTATTGCGTCTGTGTTTTTGTTTACCTCAGCACAAGAGGTACATTTAATATTTACTATTTCATCCGAAAACATTTCAAAACCGCCTGTAGCCATTGTATTACTATTCGGTTAAAGATCGACTTCAACTTTCGATTTCGCTTCAAAATAACTCCCAACAATACACGGAAACACGGTTTGGCAGTGCGCACCGTTTTGACCTACTTTCGCCAAAACGAGACTAACAGGTAAACAAACGGCCAGTCTTGACCCAGATTCTTATAAACAGGTAAAGAAACATTAAAACTGTTCATTATAAAATCACCGGTTTAGCGTATTTTGGCAATAATTATACTACCTTCGACATACTCTGTTTACTTTGGTAGATTGTTTTGTAACTGTATTATATCCGTATTTATATAACTACTGATAACAGAAGTGAATATTAGAGAGTAAACACGAATTCACGTTCTAGTTTCGTCTAAAAACCCGTTAGTCTAACGATGATTTCGGGTAGTAACTTATTCATCCACATATACTGGGTACTCCAAGCACACACTACTGAGTATGACAGGGTGACGCTTGTCGGGGACCGTTGATAAACATCTCATTTGAGACACAGAATGTTGAAAATAACCACATACTAAGGTCAAAAACAGTCCCGAGTGGTACAGTGGCCATCCGCTCAGCAAAAATGGTAAAGGCTGTGGCTGGACGGTACATAGTATCTATCTATCTATCTATCTGTCTGTCTGTCTGTCTGTCTGTCTGTCTGTCTGTCTGTCTGTCTGTCTGTCTGTCTGTCTGTCTGTCTGTCTGTCTGTCTGTCTGTCTGTCTGTCTGTCTGTCTGTCTGTCTGTCTGTCTGTCTGTCTGTCTGTCTGTCTGTCTGTCTATCTATCTGTCTATCTGTCTATCTGTCTATCTATCTATCTGTCTTATGTCTGTCTGTCTGTCTGTCTGTCTGTCTATCTGTCTATCTATCTATCTATCTATCTATCTATCTGTCTGTCTGTCTGTCTGTCTGTCTGTCTGTCTTTCTGTCTTCATTCTGTCTTTCTGTCTTTCTGTCCTTCTGTCTTTCTGTCTGTCTATCTTGTGTCTGTCTGTCTGTCTGTCTGTCTGTCTGTCTGTCTGTCTGTCTGTCTGTCTATCTGTCTGTCTGTCTGTCTGTCTGCCTGCCTGCCTGTCTGTCTGTCTGTCTGTCTGTCTGTCTGTCTGTCTGTCTGCCTGTCTGCCTGCCGCTAATGTCGAACCCCTTGCGGGGATGTAGACATGTTGCGCATCATAAACCGCAAAGAAGTTAAAAGTATGAATAGTTAAAAGCATACTTTAAGAAAGTAATGAAAATAAGTTGTGGTAAAAGTTTTAAAGCAGCTGCGCAGAACAACTAGGGACTTGCATGGTCAATATGGCAAACTGTCGTATTGAATTGCTATGTGGTAGGGAGATGGACAATGTCAGGAGGGAGATGGTTCCAATGGTAGATTGTTCTTGGAAGAGAAAAACTTGTAGTAGTCTGTAGTTGCTGTAATTAACCTATATATTATGGAATGGCAATGGCGAGCAGGACGGGAGAGGGCAACTAGGTAATTTTCAATGGGAATAGCAACAAGATCATTATGAATTTTATACAGAAGGGATAACCTATTGTCAATACGCCGTTGATCTAGTCTGCGTAGATTTAGGGAATGTAGCATGTCTGTAACACTAGAGGTACGATAGAACGCGGTGTCGTCTCATATACCGCTGGACACATTCATATGGTCAATCAATGTTTGGGTATGGGGCAACCAGATCTCGGAGCCATATTCAAGCTGGGGTCTCACTAGTGTCTGGTAAGCCATGGTCTTAAGGGGTTCAGATTTGACCTGGAGGTTTCTACGTAGAAATCCTAATGTTTGGTTTGCTTTCTTTGTTGACCTTTTTATGTGGGTGTCCCACGACAGGTTATTTGAGATATCCACGCCAAGGTATTTGGCTGAGGTGACCGACTCAAGTAGGACTCCATGGAGTTTATATTTGCTGGGAATAGGATGTTTCCTTCTGGTGACGTGGATAACTTGACATTTGGAGGGGTTAAATTCCATGTCCCACTCCAACTCCCACTCTTCTAATCTCTTAAGATAGTTTTGGAGTGTGACCGATTCATTTGCAGATGATAGATAGACTGCAGTATCATCTGCAACGATAGGGACTTTGGAACTGATGTTTTGTGGGATGTCGTTTAGATAGGCTAGGAAAAGCAGGGATCAATGTATGGATCCCTGTGGGACTCCAGAGGAATGGCATCTGAACTTAATATCCTCTAGTGTCCTCAAATCGTGATACCTTCGTTTTCGTTACCCCGTAAGTATTTACAATACTGCACGCGATCGGTGTTTCCTGACGTCACCAATCAGGAATAGATAGTGTCAAAGGTCATTTTCCATATTTGGCAACAAAAATGCTCCCTATAATCCTTGGAGGCGTAAGAAATCGGTTATTTTCCTTGGATTGGTATAAAACATGCTATCTTTCATAATGCAATATTGCATCATCATTTATCCATTGGATTTACTGCAAAATATTGACCATTTCCAGTTTTGTTTTGCGTCGTCTGATTTGTTTACCTACCTGTCATTTAATGTGAAGGTCAAAATAGACTGGGTTACAATTTTAATTAGTGTAAGGGGGGATCGTTTTGGAGACTTCTCTTATATTGTTTTGAGGTCCATACAGTGGTTTACTGTCGTCGTCAACTAAACGATGTGTCCTGTAGTGTAGTGTACTTAAAGGAATAGTTTTTAATTTTGTTGTAGCTTTATGGCAGTCCAGAACCTACAAAGCGAAATTACAGGCAATATTTACCAAATGGGCATAGTGTGATATGTGACCATTGGACCCACCTCATTTACTGTTCAAAAGTCATGGTTTACAAGAATAGGTGATGAATTCAGGTGTCCACATTATGAAAATGCTTGTTAAACTGTGAAAAGAAATATTCATCAAAATAATAGAAATTATCATTATGCTGCACAAAACGTGTTCGTTTTATATTTACACCCATTCGATGCTACGCAAAATTGATTTTCTGAAAGGTCACGAAAACTCCGGTACCAGTCAGCACAGATGTCGGTTTCGTGTCATGGTAAAAATGACAGCGCCCGTTGTTATTTACGTAGTTATATTCATTTCTAATTATTTGGAATAAAAGAGGAACGTTACTTTATTTACATCATACATTTAGAAACTATGTAGTTTTAAGATTCGTTTTGTTGAATGCCGATCATTTCTTATCATAACGGAAACCGGAAACTCGAGGGTACCATTAAGGACAACTGACTGGAATCTATTATCTAGAAAACTCTTAATCCACCTTAATGTTTGACCTCTGACTCCATAGTCATGCATTTTAGTAGTACTTTCTCTTGCCTCAATGAAGTCTAATAGGATGAGATCTACCTGATGCTTATTGTAGACAGAGGTAACCAAGTTATTGATTAGCATTACTAATTGGGTCACGCATGACCGTTTTTTCTAAAACCATGCTGCAAATGGTACAGAATACTGTGGTTAGTGAAGTGTTTTACTATCGAGGAGGAAACTAAGTATATGTTCTAGAACATTGCATAGAACACATGTCAGTGAGATAGGCCTATAGTTGGCGGAGTGTGACTTGTCCCCTTTTTTGTAAATGGGAGCAACATTTGCTGACTTCCACTGGGCCGGCAGTGATCCTTCATTGAGGGTAGGGAGGCCATTCCAATGCCATGGGTTAATATAGTTAATATGGTGCGTGTGACCTAAATGTTACTAATGCATTCAATTACTTATGTACATTGTATGTTTTATTGATGCCAAGCACCTTGTGGGGACCATGACATGTTTTTTGGACAGGCTTAGCAGACTTAAGTCACTAACCAGTACTGAGATGCCTCACTCAATGACACTATATGTGCCCCAAGCTAGTATCAAACCCGGGACCCTTTGAATCCAAATAAGACACTCTACCACTGTGATGCCCCCAGTAGATATACTTTCCGCCGCTTCGCATCTTTTCGTGAAATGTAGCAAGTTAGGTTTATTTAAACTTATCAGACATTTTACCTTTATGAACAGGAAGCACATTTTCAGCGGGTGTTCAGCCTTTTAGCCGCCCAGTGTTCTCTTGGTGTAAGTTAATCAAGAGATTTAATCCTTCGCCTTATTAATTTGTATAAGTAATTGTTTAATATGCAGCGATAGTACTAGCTATATTGAGTTCCGTATAAATTTAATGATTCGTACTCAAGAAGGTTCGAACCACTTTGTGTCAATCGGTTTCTTTATACGTAAAGAAAAAAGGTTGTATAATTTTTGGTTGATAAATAAAGTACTTCTAGTTAACATTTGTATTTCATTTTTGATAGTAATTTAATTAGGAACTGGCTATGTTGATGGTAAGAATAAACTTGTACCTGTGTGTATGTAAGTTGTGGATTGTATTTTTATGTCTGTTTTTTGTATCTTGCCGTTTTTTACCATCAGTCGATACACTATATGCAAACCAAGCGCATCTGGTGTTTTGATTGTATCCGGTTAAACTTAGCTGGTCCAACGAGGAAGCAGTCTCGGGGGTTCGGTAGCAACCACTGCACCACTGGACGACACACTAAGTAATTCTCTGAACCATATAACCCATATACATTCGTAGGAACAGATATTGCGTCTAACTACTGGTAAATTTCAAGATTATGAATATGTGACACTTGGGTGTGTCATTCCTATACGAGTAATGCATATTTACGTTTGTTTACCTGTCTCGTTTTGGTGAAAGTAGGTTAAAACGGTGCGCACTATATCATAAGCCAAACTGTGTTTCCGTGTATGTTACAAGAAACTGTACTAGATACGTGTGACCCCACTGGGAAATTGGTTCCGGGTCGTTGTACCCTAGAAAGTAGTTTTTGCAAACAAGCAGACCATAATTTGATGATGTTTTACTGTAGAACCAGAGACTGTTTGCATTTCTTATTGTGTTTGTGGTGCATCTGTGGCATTTATGTTCATTTGAAGAAGACTTTTTGTGAATTTATTTCAGTACTACTTGCTCCAGAGCATTGATGAGTAAACAGCCCTACATGACAGCTATGATCCCTACGCATTCCATTTTCAACCGGTGTTTGTTTACATTTGAAAATTGTGAAAAACTTTGATGGTGATGCCATGACTTAGTTGTGTCTAACAGCAAGTAGCAGCCCTGGAGTTTACAGAACTGCATGCGATAAAAGTTGATTCTTGTTTGGAACTGAGAATTTGACTGTGACAGTTCATCGATTTACTATAGCACGAAGAAGGAGAAAATACAGTGGTGTGCATCCTATATTTGAAAGGCAGAATTGTGTTTAGATTTGAATAACTCAGCAAGTATTGCACCCACAACCATGAAACTTCACACCCAAGTAGCTGAGTGGTATAAAAATCTGGCATACACAGCATTTGATCAAGGTGGGTCAAATTTTAATTTTATTTGAAATTTAATATTTAAATCTCTTTATAAATATCTTTCCGGTCTATTAGAGTTATTTCCCTTGGATCATGAGCTATCAGTAATATGTTCCTGTCGTCTGCAATCATTCCCGGACAAAATCTAACAATTTGTTGCTAGTGTCACAAGCTTCAATCTTAATTTCACATTTAATTTGTGATTTTAAAAGTAACAAAACATTTATTTAAAAAAACCTGAAATATTGTATTTTCACTGGGTTTTCTTTAGTTTTGAACAGGAAACGTCACATGACCAGCATATTGCACCCTAATGGTGACTGCATACTATGGACCGGCTGTGTTAATAAGCAAAGCTATGGTCAATTTCATTACAGAGACCCTCAGGATTAATGCACTGCTGGGCATCGAACACGAACTGCTCACCGTGTTGCTTTGATGGTACTCTACAAGGACTTTGATGTTGCACCCAGCCAGCAAGCATCACATTTATGCAACACTAAATTGTGCATAAACGTGAAGCACCTTGTTTTTGAGGGAAATGCATCTAATAACATGAGAAAAACTTGTTTTTCAATTTCTAGGTGCTGCGGCCACAACATGAATGGGTCAATCTTACCAGATTGTCTGATGCATTTACAGGAGTGATATGTTATTATTTATGTTTCAGTTCTTAATTATATAGTACTGCCTGCTTCATATTCTGACCGTGTGTGTCTGGGGAGTGGAGTGTGTGTGGGGGGGGGTTAAAGGAGGGAAGAGAGTAGCATGAAAAATATGTATGTTGTTTTTTATTTCATATTTGTAGGGTTCCCCGTTTCGGTCGGCTTCAGACCATCATCAGACATTCTGCCATGAATGTGACGGAGTTGTTTGTTGGATTTTAAGGTGTATGTGTGCGTGTTTCAATAGTGTTCCTTTACTCCGCCTTGCCAGTTGGTCGGTTTAGACTCCGAGATCATCAAGTTGACCCTTCTTGTATTCATCGACATTCTGAGGACCGTCATTTCTTGCCCGATGGTATTTATCTTCCAGTTTCGCTCTATTTGTATGCCGCCATGTTTTGTACATTTGTGTCTTTTTATATTTTTGCTGACGTCTTTCTCTCTCGTTTCGATGTTGTCAATAGATACCTGAAGGGTTTCGGCGACAAGGTGTGTGTGGTGATTTTTGCTAGCTTCCTGTCCACTGAATCTTTCAGTGAATTGTTCAAATGAAGTGTTTTTGAAGCACTCCTGCAAAGTTACGTGAGCGATTGATTTCTTTAGGCATTGTTGAGAGAGTGGCCCGGTTGAATGCTTAGCATTTCTGTGTCGAGGTCTGGCTGGCAACACTTCGTACAGCTTGCTCGCTCAGTCGGACTTCCAAAATTGTTTCGAAGAGTGTTCTGTCATTATACGTCAATTTCAGCGGCTGTATACCATGTGTGAGAAGAAATTTGGACTTGTACCACCATTCGCCTACACCACCTATGCCCGAGCAGACAAGTGATTCGTGTGGACAATAGCTGCAGTTTCCCTCGTAACACTGGATTGTAGCAGCACGGATGGAAGGTAAGAGGTGTGCCACTGATGTGATATCACCGTCTCCTATTATACGCAGCTCCTCAATCACAGTGCTACATCTGCATCTTATATCCTTGGCCAAGGCTGCCAGAGCTTGTCTTCTAGCTTCTCTCGTCTTCTTCCCTGGAAATATATCCGTACTGAAGTGGGCATTTCTGGTGCGTCTAATTTGACCACTTCCAAGATGGTTTGGATCAGCCTGCCTTGACACTTTCCAGGAGCTTCCCAGCTGGTCATATAAGTCCTGCATGCCAAGGTATGCTTTGGTGTCTCCATCTGTAGTCAATGTTCGCACGAATATATCCTCCAGGGAGAAATTTTCTGCAATATCGTGTGCCATTCTTCTTTCGGAATGCGGCTGCATGTATTGTGTATTTGCTGTGCAACGTGCATGGCCATCAGGACACGTCACCTCAAAGTTCTGGTTTCTAAGATAAGCTCCGGTCCAACACAGTTTGTTTTCAATGGCCAGGCCAATTATATATTTGCTGGAGGTGTGGTTCTCAATGGCCACACCATAAGCCTGAGAGGCAGCTTGTCCAGGTTTGTATGATGATCAGGGCTCACACTGGCTTTTTTTTTCTTTGCGCCACCACTTTCGCCAAATGAAAAAAATTGGAGCCATTTCAGTGAAGTTGGAGCCAAAAATCATTGATGTCAACCTGTTGGCATTGTACCGGCCATCGAACGACATGTCAAAATGTTGCGGATTTGGAGCACCTTGTTCTCGGTTGTGTTTTATAACTAACTGCCTCTTTTTGGCCATGTCTGAGTTGTTCAGTTCCTGCACGTTGACACTGGCCTTGTTTACTAACTTCTGCATGTGGCTGCTGGCAGGTAGTGGTATGTCCAGGGAACTTAACAGTAAGTTTGCCTTTGAAATTCCTATAGGCATGTCCATCAGTGCTGACGCGAGCATCATGTTAATGGCAGCACCGCGGTTGTCGATACATGTTTCGTAAGTCCTGTATCTCTCGCTAATGAACTGACAGTTATCGCACTTAAACTGGAGTTTTGATCCAAGACCAAGTTTCTGTTCATAAATGAGGCTTACACTAAGTATCCTGCACTTTCAGATAAATTCCTGTGTGTTTCAGAGATTGTATTCATCATTGAAATGACCAAATTCAAGTCCATGATCCGATTTCCCAGGTGAACAGCATTTCCCTCTTGTTTCCCGTCCTGATGCAGCCGAAGTGATGGCGTTGTGTCTTCTGTCGCTGACTGGTGTGGTGGCGTATTGTTGGTGGCCTCAGAACTAGTTCCTGGCTGGTCAAGGTCCTCATCAGTTTTATGGTAAGCTTGCAACTTTCGGTGCTTTAGCTGAAACATACTGCCGGAAGCACGTCTCTTCAATTTTCCTTTTTGCCATGTTGGATGAAATATGATAAGTGAAACTCACTATTCTGACTTGTCTGTATATTGCTTTGGAATCAAATGATGCATCCATTCTGTCAGACATATCTAGGTAGCATGGTGTTGATCTGCAATGTCCCAAGAGACAGACCTACGCTGGCAGGTACTGATAGCTCGATGCTAATAGTCTGCTTAATAGCCATTGTTTACAGACTGGGGTGTCATTGGAACTCTATTATCAGTAGTGTGTTCTCTCCACTGTTTTCTTAAGTTTGGTTCATTGAGATTTATTTGTTTATACATGGATTAGCAATTCTGGTATGAAATACACTATCTGTGCTAGTTGCTGCAGAGAAATCATGAAACAATGAGCAGTGATATGTGCAAATTTGCATAGAAAACTGTCATTTTCTCAATATAATAACTCATAAGGCCAACCAAATCTTACTAATTGGCTTCATGTCCTCTTCAAGTAAAAGGTACAACATCTAACTGTCATTATGCACTTTAGTTCATGCAAATCTATGGAGTACTTTTGAAATTGGAGCCTATTATGTAAAGCCAATGTTTTGCTCGATAAGTACATTTCCGAGCTCTTTTGACAGGACAATTTCTCATTTTTTTGAATGACTACTGTATCATAGTGAATCTATCCAGACATGTTCTTATACTGTTTTGTTTCTCGTAATATATGTAAAAGCTTGAATAACTAGCAAATTGAAGGTTTGCAAAACTCTTGGTGTAAACAGTATTTATTCCAATAAATGTACATGTATAACACAAACAATGTTACAAATTACATAAATTGTGAATGGTTTGGATTGGAAAACAAGTTTTCAGAAAACTTATATTAATTCCTCTCCATTTGATTGCAAAACTCTTAGTGCATATATACGTGTGACCCCACTGGGAAATTGGTTCCGGGTCGTTGTACCCTAGAAAGTAGTTTTTGCAAACAAGCAGACCATAATTTGATGATGTTTTACTGTAGAACCAGAGACTGTTTGCATTTCTTATTGTGTTTGTGGTGCATCTGTGGCATTTGTGTTCATTTGAAGAAGACTTTTTGTGAATTTATTTCAGTACTACTTGCTCCAGAGCATTGATGAGTAAACAGCCCTACATGACAGCTATGATCCCTACGCATTCCATTTTCAACCGGTGTTTGTTTACATTTGAAAATTGTGAAAAACTTTGATGGTGATGCCATGACTTAGTTGTGTCTAACAGCAAGTAGCAGCCCTGGAGTTTACAGAACTGCATGCGGTAAAAGTTGATTCTTGTTTGGAACTGAGAATTTGACTGTGACAGTTCATCGATTTACTATAGCACGAAGAAGGAGAAAATACAGTGGTGTGCATCCTATATTTGAAAGGCAGAATTGTGTTTAGATTTGAATAACTCGGCATGTATTGCACCCACAACCATGAAACTTCACACCCAAGTAGCTGATTGGTATAAAATCCGGCATATACAGGATTTGATCAAGGTGGGTCAAATTTTAATTTTATTTGAAATTTAAATTTACATCTTTCCGGTCTATTAGAGTTATTTCCCTTGGATCATGAGCTATCAGTAATATGTTCCTGTCGTCTGCAATCATTCCTGGACAAAATCTAACAATTTGTTGCTAGTGTCACAAGCTTCAATCTTAATTTCACATTTAATTTGTGATTTTAAAAGTTTAAAAAAATAAATTTTATTTTAAAAAAACATGAAATATTGTATTTTCACTGGGTTTCTTTAGTTTTGAACAGGAAACTTCACATGACCAGCATATTGCACCCTAATTGTGACTGCATACTATGGACCGGCTGTGTTAATAAGCAAGGCTATGGTCAATTTCATTACAGAGACCCTCGGGATGAATGCACTGCTGGGCATCGAACACGAACTGCTCACCGTGTTGCTTTGATGGTACTCTACAGTAGGACTTTGATGTTGCACCCAGCCAGCAAGCATCACATTTATGCAACACTAAATTGTGCATAAACGTGAAGCACCTTGTTTTTGAGGGAAATGCATCTAATAACATGAGAAAAACTTGTTTTTCAATTTCTAGGTGCTGCGGCCACAACATGAATGGGTCAATCTTACCAGATTGTCTGATGCATTTACAGGAGTGACATGTTATTATTTATGTTTCAGTTCTTAATTATATAGTACTGTCTGCTTCATATTCTAAATTCTGACCGTGTGTGTCTGGGGAGTGGAGTGTGTGTGTGTGGGGGGGGGGTTAAAGGAGGGAAGAGAGTAGCATGAAAAATATGTATGTTTTTTATTTCATATTTGTAGGGTTCCCCGTTTCGGTCGGCTTCAGACCATCATCAGACATTCTGCCATGAATGTGACGGAGTTGTTTGTTGGATTTTAAGGTGTATGTGTGTGTGTTTCAATAGTGTTTCTTTACTCCACCTTGCCAGTTGGTCGGTTTAGACTCCGAGATCATCAAGTTGACCCTTCTTGTATTCATCGACATTCTGAGGACCGTCATGTCTTGCCCGATGGTATTTATCTTCCAGTTTCGCTCTATTTGTATGCCGCCATGTTTTGTACTTTTGTGTCTTTTTATATTTTTGCTGACGTCTTTTTCGTTTCGATGTTGTCAATAGATACCTGGAGGGTTTCGGCAACAAGGTGTGTGTGGTGATTTTTGCTAGCTTCCTGTCCACTGAATCTTTCAGTGAATTGTTCAAATGAAGTGTTTTTGAAGCCAGCACTCCTGCAAAGTTACGTGAGCGATTGATTTCTTTAGGCATTGTTGAGAGAGTGGCCCGGTTGAATGCTTCGCATTTCTGTGTCGAGGTCTGGCTGGCAACACTTTGTACAGCTTGCTCGCTCAGTCGGACTTCCAAAATTGTTTCGAAGAGTGTTCTGTCATTATCCGTCAATTTCAGCGGCTGTATACCATGTGTGAGAAGAAATTTGGACTTGTACCACCAGTCGCCTACACCACCTATGCCCGAGCAGACAAGTGATTTGTGTGGACAATAGCTGCAGTTTTCCTCGTAACACTGGATTGTAGCAGCACGGATGGAAGGTAAGAGGTGTACCACTGATGTGATATCACCGTCTCCTATTATACGCAGCTCCTCAATCACAGTGCTACATCTGCATCTTATATCCTTGGCCAAGGCTGCCAGAGCTTGTCTTCTAGCTTCTCTGGTCTTCTTCCCTGGAAATATATCCGTACCGAAGTGGGCATTTCTGGTGCGTCTAATTTGACCACTTCCAAGATGGTTTGGATCAGCCTGCCTTGACACTTTCCAGGAGCTTCCCAGCTGGTCATATAAGTCCTGCATGTCAAAATGTTGCGGATTTGGAGCACCTTGTTCTCGGTTATGTTTTATAACTAACTGCCTCTTTTTGGCCATGAGTTGTTCAGTTCCTGCACGTTGACACTGGCCTTGTTTACTAACTTCTGCATGTGGCTGCTGGCAGGTAGTGGTATGTCCAGGGAACCTAACAGTATGTTTGCCTTTGAAATTCCTATAGGCATGTCCATCAGTGCTGACGCGAGCATCATGATAATGGCAGCACCGCGGTTGTCGATACATGTTTCGTAAGTCCTGTATCTCTCGCTAATGAACTGGCAGTTATCGCACTTAAACTGGAGTTTGATCCAAGACTAAGTTTCTGTTCATAAATGAGGCTTACACTAAGTATCCTGCACTTTTCAGATAAATTCCTGTGTGTTTCAGAGATTGTATTCATCATTGAAATGACCAAATTCAAGTCCATGATCCGATTTCCCAGGTGAACGGCATTTCCCTCTTGTTTCCCGTCCTGATGCAGCCGAAGTGATGGCGTCGTGTCTTCTGTCGCTGACTGGTGTGGTGGCGTATTGTTGGTGGCCTCAGAACTAGTTCCTGGCTGGTCAAGGTCCTCATCAGTTTTACGGTAAGCTTGCAACTTTCGGTGCTTTAGCTGAAACATACTGCCGGAAGCACGTCTCTTCAATTTTCCTTTTGCCATGTTGGATGAAATATGATAAGTGAAACTCACTATTCTGACTTGTCTGTATATTGCTTTGGAATCAAATGATGCATCCATTCTGTCAGACATATCTAGGTAGCATGGTGTTGATCTGCAATGTCCCAAGAGACAGACCTACGCTGGCAGGTACTGATAGCTCGATGCTAATAGTCTGCTTAATAGCCATTGTTTACAGACTGGGGTGACATTGGAACTCTATTATCAGTAGGGTGTTCTCTCCACTGTTTTCTTAAGTTTGGTTCATTGAGATTTATTTGTTTATACATGGATTAGCAATTCTGGTATGAAATACACTATCTGTGCGTGCTAGTTGCTGCAGAGAAATCATGAAACAATGAGCAGTGATATGTGCAAATTTGCATAGAAAACTCATTTTCTCAATATAATAACTCATAAGGCCAACCAAATCTTACTAATTGGCTTCATGTCCTCTTCAAGTAAAAGGTACAACATCTAACTGTCATTATGCACTTTAGTTCATGCAAATCTATGGAGTACTTTTGAAATTGGAGCATATTATGTAAAGCCAATGTTTTGCTCAATAAGTACATTTCCGAGCTCTTTCGACAGAACAATTTCTCATTTTTTTGAATGACTACTGTATCATAGTGAATCTATCCAGGCATGTTCTTATACTGTTTTGTTTCTCGTAATATATGTAAAAGCTTGAATAACTAGCAAATTGAAGGTTTGCAAAACTCTTAGTGCATATATACGTGTGACCCCACTGGGAAATTGGTTCCGGGTCGTTGTACCCTAGAAAGTAGTTTTTGCAAACAAGCAGACCATAATTTGATGATGTTTTACTGTAGAACCAGAGACTGTTTGCATTTCTTATTGTGTTTGTGGTGCATCTGTGGCATTTGTGTTCATTTGAAGAAGACTTCTTGTGAATTTATTTCAGTACTACTTGCTCCAGAGCATTGATGAGTAAACAGCCCTACATGACAGCTATGATCCCTACGCATTCCATTTTCAACCGGTGTTTGTTTACATTTGAAAATTGTGAAAAACTTTGATGGTGATGCCATGACTTAGTTGTGTCTAACAGCAAGCAGCAGCCCTGGAGTTTACAGAACTGCATGCGGTAAATGTTGATTCTTGTTTGGAACTGAGAATTTGACTGTGACAGTTCATCGATTTACCATAGCACGAAGAAGGAGAAAATACAGTGGTGTGCATCCTATATAATAACCCGAAAGGCCAAAAACTGCTATTGCATTTTCCATAGGTTACAATTACTATCTTCCTCTAATGTCGAACCCCTCGCGGGGATGTAGACATTACGATACGCGGTGCCATTATATGTCACATTTGGGGTGTTTACATGACAAACATGCATTGTACCACATAATTCGAGACACATTACATTTAATACATCAGAATATAGTATTGTATATATTGTTAGTGGATATGTTGCCAATAATTATATCTACTGTAGGAAGCATAGACGTCCGGTTATGTTGCATATACAGTTAGCAGCTTAGACCACATTCTATGTTGCCCATATATCTACTGTAGGAAGCATAGACGTCCGGTTATGTTGTATATACAGTTAGCAGCTTAGACCACATTCTATGTTGCCCATATATCTACTGTAGGAGGCATAGACGCCTGGTTATGTTGCATATACAGGTAACAGCTTAGACCCCATTCTATGTTGCCCATATATCTACTGTAGGAAGCATCGACGTCCGGTTATGTTGCCCATATATTACTGTAGGAAGCATAGACGTCCGGTTATGTTGCATATACAGGTAACAGCTTAGACCACATTCTATGTTGCCCATCTATCTACTGTAGGAAGCATCGACGTCCGGTTATGTTGCCCATATATCTACTGTAGGAAGCATAGACATCCGGTTATGTTGCATATACAGTTAGCAGCTTAGACCACATTCCATGTTGCCCATCTATCTACTGTAGGAAGCATCGACGTCCGGTTATGTTGCCCATATATCTACTGTAGGAAGCATAGACATCCGGTTATGTTGCATACACAGTTAGCAGCTTCGACCCCATTCTATGTTGCCCATATATCTACTGTAGGAAGCATCGACGTCCGGTTATGTTGCCCATATATCTACTGTAGGAAGCATAGACGTCCGGTTATGTTGCCCATATATCTACTGTAGGAAGCATAGACGTTTGGTTATGTTGCCCATATATCTACTGTAGGAAGCATAGACGCCCGGTTATGTTGCCCATATGTCTACTGTAGGAAGCATAGACGCCCGGTTATGTTGCCCATATATCTACTGTAGGAAGCATAGACGCCCGGTTATGTTGCCCATATATCTACTGTAGGAAGCATAGTCGCCCGGTTATGTTGCCCATATATCTACTGTAGGAAGCATAGACGTCCGGTTATGTTGCCCATATATCTACTGTAGGAAGCATAGACGTCCGGTTATGTTGCCCATATATCTACTGTAGGAAGCATAGACGTCCGGTTATATTGCATACACAGCAGCTTAGACCACATTCTATGTTGCCCATATTTCTACTGTAGGAAGCATAGACGCCCGGTTATGTTGCATATACAATTAGCAGCTTAGACCACATTCTATGTTGCCCATATATCTACTGTTGGAAGCATAGACGTCCGGTTATGTTGTATATACAATTAACAGCTTAGACCACATTCTATGTTGCCCATATATCTACTGTAGGAGGCATAGACGCCTGGTTATGTTGCATATACAGTTAGCAGCTTAGACCCCATTCTATGTTGCCCATATATCTACTGTAGGAAGCATCGACGTCCGGTTATGTTGCCCATATATCTACTGTTGGAAGCATAGACGTCCGGTTATGTTGTATATACAGTTAGCAGCTTAGACCACATTCTATGTTGCCCATATATCTACTGTAGGAGGCATAGACGTCCAGTTATGTTGCATATACAGTTAGCAGTTTAGACCACATTCTATGTTGTCCATATATCTACTGTAGGAGGCATAGACGCCCGGTTATGTTGCATACACAGCAGCTTGGACCACATTCTATGTTGCCCATATATCTACTGTAGGAAGCATAGACGTCCGGTTATGTTGCCCATATATCTACTGTAGGAAGCATAGACGTCTGGTTATGTTGCCCATATATCTACTGTAGGAAGCATAGACGCCCGGTTATGTTGCCCATATGTCTACTGTAGGAAGCATAGACGCCCGGTTATGTTGCCCATATATCTACTGTAGGAAGCATAGACGCCCGGTTATGTTACCCATATATCTACTGTAGGAAGCATAGTCGCCCGGTTATGTTGCCCATATATCTACTGTAGGAAGCATAGACGCCCGGTTATGTTGCCCATATATCTACTGTAGGAAGCATAGACGCCCGGTTATGTTGCATACACAGCAGCTTAGACCACATTCTATGTTGCCCATATATCTACTGTAGGAAGCATAGACGTCCGGTTATGTTGCCCATATATCTACTGTAGGAAGCATAGACGTCCGGTTATGTTGCCCATATATCTACTGTAGGAAGCATAGGCGTCCGGTTATGTTGCCCATATATCTACTGTAGGAAGCATAGACGCCCGGTTATGTTGCATATACAGTTAGCAGCTTAGACCACATTCTATGTTGCCCATATATCTACTGTAGGAAGCATAGACGCCCGGTTATGTTGCATATACAGTTAGCAGCTTAGACCACATTCTATGTTGCCCATATATCTACTGTTGGAAGCATAGACGCCCGGTTATGTTGCCTATACAGTTAGCAGCTTAGACCACATTCTATGTTGCCCATATATCTACTGTAGGAAGCATAGACGCCCGGTTATGTTGCCTACACAGTCAGCAGTTCACACTCCCAGGACATGCTGCCTACAGTTAGCAGTTTAGATTCCTAGGATACAGTACTATTTTGTCTGCAGTGTTAAGTACATAAATAAGTGTTTCTTACAAATATTTTTATTAATATTCAATCTCGTGGTTATGCATAAGCTACATCACGGTGATACATTATTGAAACTAAATACTTAGGTACATGTACAGTACACAGGTTGAATATATCCACTCTAATACGCAAGGGAGTTTCATATTAATGCAAGTAAGATGTCATGGCAATTAAACGCCTAATGGTCGAGTGTTCAAGGACTCTTACTTGTATACCACTGTAACCTATCATCACTGATGGGTTACGTGTTCGAGCTTAGTCCACGTCTCTTTATATGAAAAAGTTGGCGGTTTCTTACGAAGGTTGGTACACCAAGTACTTGTTAACTGCTGGAGCCTGCCCAGGCAAGGTGTAAACTTACTGTCCCTTTATGTATGTTGCAACTAGTAGAAATGATAAATTAAAAAAATCTTGGCAACTTGCTTCGTTGTTGTCTTGGGTATAGGTGTTCCACCAGTAGCTAGTTTCATACGACTGTTTTTGTCCTTCTGTGGTAACACGCTGGACTGTTAATTCAGGGATCGCAGGTTCGATCCCCCGTCTGATCCTAATAAAATTAACAGTCTTTCAGATGGGTCATTAAACCGAGGTCTCGTGTTGGTGCTGTACATTGTCAAAAGTCTAAAATTACTAATCTCTTCAGTAGGCGTGGCTCATATGGGCAACCGGTAGCGACGATAAATAAACGTAAAACACACACAGTTCTTCCGAGCATCATTTAACTATCACCTGGTTAGACCTACTGTACTTCTGCGTGTCACTGGAGTGGTAGTGGCTTGTTTATATGCCAATACGTTGTTACTATGTGTTTTACGTTTATTTATCGTCGTTACCGGTTGCCCATATGAGCGACGCCTCCTGAAGAGATTTGTCAGTTTAGATTTTTGGACGATAGTGCAATAATACAGACAGAGACCCATTCCAGAATCTCCACTGTTTTTTTACGTGCACGATGTAAAGCACCGATATGGGTCCTCGATTTAAAGTCCCATCTGAAAGACTGTTACTTTTATTAGGGTCAGACGGGGGATCGTTCATTAACATATTTATATATTCGTATATCACTCTGTGGACGAACGTCAGGGGAGGTAACTAGAGCCAGAGTGGGGCTACCAATAAACATGCAATAGCATAAGTTAATGGTCCTCATTCTATGACGTCAAAAAGAAGTCAGGGGAGGTAACTAGAGCCAGAGTGGGGCTACCAATAAACATGCAATAGCATAAGTTAATGGGCCTCATTCTATGACGTCAAAAAGAAGTCAGGGGAGGTAATTAGAGCCAGAGTGGGGCTACCAATAAACATGCAATAGCATAAGTTAATGGTTCTCATTCTGTATGACGTCAAAAAGAAGTCAGGGGAGGTAACTAGAGCCAGAGTGGGGCTACCATTAAACATGCAATAAATAAGTTAATGGGCCTCATTATATACTGACGTCAAAAAGAAGCGCCGCACTGTTGGGTATAACACCATATTTTATTACGTCACACTGTTGGGTATAACACCATATTTTATTACGTCACACTGTTGGGTATAACACCATATTTTATTACGCCACACTGTTGGGTATAACACCATATGTTATTACGTCACACTGTTGGGTATAGCACCATATTTTATTACGCCTCACTGTTGGGTATAACACCATATTTTATTACGCCTCACTGTTGGGTATAACACCATATTTTATTACGCCGCACTGTTGGGTATAACACCATATTTTATTACGCCTCACTGTTGGGTATAACACCATATTTTATTACGCCGCACTGTTGGGTATAACACCATATTTTATTACGTCACACTGTTGGGTATAACACCATATTTTATTACGCCTCACTGTTGGGTATAACACCATATTTTAATACGTCACATTGTTGGGTATAACACCATATTTTAATATGCCACACTGTTGGGTATAACACCATATTTTATTACGTCACACTGTTGGGTATAACACCATATTTTATTACGTCACACTGTTGGATATAACACCATATTTTATTACGCCTCACTGTTGGGTATAACACCATATTTTAATACGCCGCACTGTTGGGTATAACACCATATTTTATTACGTCACACTGTTGGGTATAACACCATATTTTATTACGCCTCACTGTTGGGTATAACACCATATTTTAATACGCCGCACTGTTGGGTATAACACCATATTTTATTACGCCGCACTGTTGGGTATAACACCATATTTTATTACGCCTCACTGTTGGGTATAACACCATATTTTAATACGCCACACTGTTGGGTATAACACCATATTTTATTACGTCACACTGTTGGGTATAACACCATATTTTATTACGTCACACTGTTTGGTATAACACCATATTTTATTCCATCACACTGTTGGGTATAGCACCATATTTTATTACGTCACACTGTTTGGTATAACACCATATTTTATTACGTCACAATGTTGGGTATAACACCATATTTTATTACGCCACACTGTTGGGTATAACACCATATTTTATTACGTCACACTGTTGGGTATAACACCATATTTTATTACGCCGCACTGTTGTGTATAACACCATATTTTATTACGCCGCACTGTTGGGTATAACACCATAATTTATTACAAACGGTTTAAATTCAACAAGTGCATTTACATAGGTCGGTGGAATTTCCCCTCTTGAGTGGACCCAAATCTATAAATCTGCTACGTTTTCACAAAAACACAATTATGAACACCAACAGTAAGTCTCCACTCTACCAGTGACCAGGGCTGGGGTGAATACATTAGGAAAGTATTTGAATACGAATACTCTGGAAATGTATGAATATGAATACGAATACTCTGTTTTATAAATGTATTTGAATACGAATACGAATACTTTAGTAATGTATTCGAATACTTTTTTGAATACTTTTGAATACATTCTCTTTGAATATTATATATGTATGACTAAACAAGAAAAAAAACTAAAACAACAACATCTCATATATATATATACAATGTTTATTTTAGTTTATAATCTTCTGTACATGAAATCAGATATGGGCAAGATTCAAACTACTTCACAACCAACCTATACCATTTACATATATCAGTGTTTTAAAATATTGGTGTATTATTTATTCAACATGTTTTAATAGTATCACAAAACAAATAAACATTTATAGCACAATTATTAGAGAAGTTTAATTGTGAGAGACAGCATAGTACAACTAATTCAGCACATAATAATATAGCAAGCACATACAGGGCTGCTCTGGCTCTTATTTTTTTGTAGCCAATTATTTTTAGCCAAATCTGTGCTTCCTTTAGCCAATTCCGACGCGTGCCATTTCTCCCAAACAGAGTTATTATAGTATATTTATTATAATATATTTTAATGTGTCATGCAATTGTATCACCTAAATGATGTATGCCCTTAAACTACAACTGAGGTAAGAGTTACATTTGCCGTGATACATTACTTGACAAGTTGTGTCAACTTTCATTTTCAGAATCATTTTAAAATGCATTCCCAGGGTTAGACAGTTAGACTAGTGCTGCATGTCAACTGTGCACATTTTATTACATCACATAAGACATTTGATCTTTCGGGTTAATGGTGTAAACAAGATTTATTTGATTGACAGGGTACTGCTGCTCGAGATCAATTAACACCTGTCACTTATATTGCCAATACCATTACTCTATGCCAAATAAACATCCTGTTTTGATGGGATTACTCTGATTAGCTGTCAGGTTTAAAATCGAAATATTAAATATAATAAATGCCATGGCATGTGGTAAATATCTATTATTTCTTTGATCACAATTTCCAATTTTCGAATATTTAACAGATTTTTGTCGTTTTTATCCAAACTGAGATTTTATTAGCCAATTTTGCCATATTTTAGCCAATGGCTACTCTGGCTATTGCCAGCGCGGGCCCTGACATAATAAAAGTCAAGCCACACACCTGTGATTAGCACAGTTCATAGTATTTTAGTTCAATTGCACACATTTTCTTAATTAAGGATATTGCTCTGATCTTTGAGCATATCCATAAATTACACCTGTAAAAGCTAACAACAGCAGTAATTATTTTCTTAATTAAGGATATTGCTCTGATCTTTAGTAATTATGCTATAGAATTATTGAAGGTGTTATCATAAACCTGCTCACCTATTGACCAGGGTCACCTATGATGAACTCATGTTTTAATACCTTTTAGGAATATTAGCTGTTTGACATTTAAGATTAACTCCTATAATATAATAATTCAATAAGATTTCCTCAGCAAAGTTTAAAATCACTGATTCTGTAATTAAAATGTTATGGAGCTAATTTCACAATTTTCTCACCTGCTTTTAAAATATTAACAGAATAATTATCAAGGACAATTAATTAAACAATTTATTTATAGTACTAATAAAAATATTTAGAACTTATAGATTAATTTATAGTGTCTGCTAATCTACAATAATAAAAATAGTAATTTTCTAGTGATATATACTTTTAAAACTTTGTTAATTGTCACTTTTTATTGCATAGATGACTTAATTATGATGTTTAAAAAGTAACATGCAAAAGTATTCAAAAAGTATTCAAAAAGTATTCATGAATACAGTGATATTTCAAATGTATTCGAATACAATACGAATACTTGTATTCAAAAAAGTCATGAATACTGAATACTTACGAATACTGAAGAATCAGTATTCGAATACAGATGAATACGAATACTGAATACGAATACCCCAGCCCTGCCAGTGACCTTCGCATACAAATCCTAGGACCAATTCTGAACACCAACAGTTAGTCTCCACTCTTAACAGTGACCTTAGAATTGGCAATTTGTTGGAAAGCATAACAGACACGTTTTATTTCAGAACCAACCAACACTGATGCAGCCAATCACGCGTGGCTAATTACCCATGGGGCAATGGCATGGATTCCCCACTAATTTCTGACGTACGAAAGTACCTTAAATCAGTTTGACCATATCTTATTAACATTGGAAGTATAAATATTTAGTCACGTGATTGAGCACAGAGTGGACATGTTTTTAATTCTCTGTTAACTTTTAGTAAAAACACTGAAAATTATGCGTCTATGGGAGTTTTATCTCGGATATTTTGGAATATTTGGATTATATAGTCTGTTTACCAATGTCGGGCAAGGATACATCTGAGAATAACAATACAGAGCAGCACAATAAGACAAAAAATAAACGTGTAGCGAGTTCGCCATTACTGGACGATAGCCAAATCGCATGGTCAATGGACACGGACACAGGCACGGCTCATTCATTGAAAAGTGTGGAAAATGATCAATCAAAAAAAACTAAACACGGTAGTGGTAGTAATGGATCGGATTTAAAAACTGGAGTATATAATCCTAGACCAGTGAGTAATTTAAATCTAACTGACTTAACTGACTGGAATTATATGTATGCAAATATGACCGTTCCATCATATCCGTACGGCATGAGGCCATACATGCCAGGTATGCCAGGCATGACCAGCCCTACAGGATTTGTGCCTGCTATGCCAGCTATGCACGGTGTTATGCCCGATGGTATGCCCAGTGGTTTGACCAGTCCGCCACCGTTAGGATCCACACCGCCACAGTGGGCCACGGAACTGTTACAAGAGATCAAATCTGTGAAACTGAAATTACAATCTATGGAGAAAATAGAAAAAACTGTTACTACAATTAATGCGAAAATGAATGACCTGGAAACTAAGTTCAAGCATATGGATTCACGTATTAGTGAAACTGAGAAATACTGCACGTTTGCCGCTGGAGAAAGTGAGGAAGTGAAGGGCGAACTAAAACGCACAATATATGAAGTCAAATCCATGGAAAAAACTTGTCGAAACCTAGAAAAACAGTCTAAAGTTCTGCATGACCAAAAACAGGAAACTGAAGATCAGATAACATACCTAGAAATGCAATCGTTACAAAATAACCTGCTATTTTATGGTTTCCCGGAAGGTGGGGTTACGGAGAACTGTAGGCAACTTGTGACGGATCTGTGTAAGGACACACTAAAATTCGACGATGCCGAAACATTCGTGTATGAGGACATTCACAGGATTGGCAAGCGTAATGGTACTAAGGCCCGCCCAATACTTGTCAATTTCGTCTTCGGGGGGAGAGGGAGCGGGTTCGAGCCGCTTCGTTCGACCTGGCGGACGATCTCAAGGGTGCTGAGCGGGGCATTGGAGCGCAATTACCACGATCGGTGCGGGAAGCGAGAAGACCACTTTACCCAGTTATGGAGAAGGCCAAAACGGAGGGGAAATCTGTGAAATGTGTCGGGGAAAAAACTGTACATTGACAATACATTATATAGGCCTAGTATAGGTGCAAGTGATATGGAATATTAGGGGCGTCAAGAAGAGCCACCCATAAAAGTACTGTCGTGGAATGTACATGGGTTAAAACGAAATATTGTAGACCCTGACTTCCTTGATTATATATCAGATTTTGATTTGATCTTTCTGAATGAAACTTGGATCTCTAAAAATGAACTTTTAACTTTCGACATTGAAAACTATACATGTGTTCAAATGTCAGGTAATAAGTCAGTCAATACTACCAAAGGCAGGACTAGTGGTGGAATATCTTTTTATTATAGAAACAATATCAGACAACATGTAAAAATTGTACAGACAAATCAGTTTGGTATTATCTGGGTAAAACTAGATCAACAAGTATTTTCTTTTGATGAAGATGTTTACATTTGTCACATGTATATACCACCCTCTAACTCAAATGTATTACAAACTCATGACTTCGATTTTTTCGAGAATTTAGAACTAGATATCGTTAAATATAATGATCTAGGAAAGGTCTACGTTACTGGTGATTTAAATAGCCGTACGGCCGATCTGTTAGATTATTTAATTTTTGACAAATATATTGATCAAAATGTGTCATTTGTACATGAGGTTCAAATACCAGATCGTGTAAACCAGGACCGTACAGTGGACAATAATGGGCGGCGCCTATTGGATACATGTATAGCCACTGGGTTAGTTATAGCCAATGGACGCGTTTCAAACGATCGTTACGCAGGTGAATTTACATATTGCTCCGCGAGAGGTTAGAGTACACTGGACTATTTGATCGGTAATTTTGAAGATTTAGAGCTACTTTGTAATTTTGAGGTACACGGTTTTAATGAGTTCAGTGACCATTCTCCCTTATTATTTAGCTTGCCCAGAAAGACTGTTAATTCCCATTCACATAAATCTAGCAATGAAACGTGTTCAAGTGACCATATTAAACTGGTTTGGGATATTGATAAACTACCCGCATTTAGAGATAAACTCATGAATAATCATGAGCAATTACTACAATTGACTTCTGATATAGCAGTCGATACGATCGATCACGTGGTTATGGGATTTTCACGCCTATTGTATTCAAGCGCTAGTGAGATCTTTGGTAATATTTGTCGTAATAATAATATTACCCAGTCATGGGCGTAAAATGCAAAATAAAAAATGGTTTGACGAAAGTTGTTTCGTAGCGAAACGTGAATTTAAACGCGCACGTAATATTTTTAACAGAAAAAAAGATGATATTTCTAGACAAAATTTTATTACTGCTCGTACGCATTATAATAGAAAGAAAAAAAATGCGAAAAGAAAATTTAAAAGGGAGGAGGGGAAACGTATTAACGAATTAGCAGGTTCGAATCCGCGCAAGTTCTGGAAAAATATTAGGCAGACAGTGAACAAATCGGAAAGTAAACCTGATTCTCTGTCACTAAATGATTTAATGCAGCACTTTAAAGAATGATATGGTGAAACGCGGGACGACAGCGAAATACATGCACATGAAGACGGGCCAAATATAGAAAGCGCGTATCTAGATAGGGATTTTTCTGAGGAAGAAATAAGATCGGCGGTTTTCTCACAGAAAAATAATAAAAGCCCTGGGGTCGATAATATCACTAGCGAAATGATTAAATCATCCTATGAAATAATTTCACCATTTTTATTAAAGTTATATAAGCATCTATATTCCAAGGGAGAATATCCTCGTTCATGGGGTGAAGGTATCATCTCGCCCATATTTAAAAAAGGAGATCTGAACGATGCAAGTAATTATAGAGGCATCACATTGGTTAATGTTCTTGCAAAAATATATTCCCAACTTTTATTGAATAGACTAACAAATTGGTCAACTGAACAGGATAAAATATCCAAAAATCAGTTTGGTTTCCAAATAGGAAAATCTATTGTTGATTGTATTTTTATTTTACACTCTATTATTTCAAAAGTGCTTGACTCGGGCCAATAATTATACTGTATTTTTATCGATTATAAGCAATGTTTTGACAAAATTGATAGAGCTTTTCTCTATGAAAAACTTGCTGCTGAAAATGTTAGTTGCAAGCTAGTGAAAGCTATTAAAACAATGTATACCGTGGTTAAATCCTGTATCCGGTACAATTCCGCAAAATCTGAATTCTTCATGTCTGATATTGGCTTGAAACAGGGGGACCCAAGTTCTCCGCTGCTCTTCATGCTTTTCGTGAACGATATTTCGGAAAACATTAACTCTGATTTAAACGACATATTTACTTATAATGAATTAAAGTTGTTTCTTCTGTTATACGCAGATGACCAGGCTTTATTTGCAAAATCACCAGAAACGTTGCAACTCATGCTAAAAGATGTTGAAAATTATTGCAATGTGTGGGGTCTTAAAATAAATACACAAAAAACCAAAGCCATGATCTTTGAGAAAGGGCGTCACACAACATATGATTTTTATATATACAACACAAGAATAGAGCTAGTAAACTCATTTAAATACTTAGGTAGTACGCTCTATAAAAACGGTTATTGGTCTAGAACACAAAAAGGCATTGCTCAACATGCTTCATTTGCTTGGTATAATCTTATGAAAGTTCTCAAAAATGTAGAACTACCCGTACCACAGAAATTCAAATTATTTGATACTTTAGTTGCCTCTATCTTAAACTTTGGGGCAGAATTATGGGGTCATCATACTGCAAAAAACATAGAACTAATTCATACAAAATTCATCAGACATATACTTGGAGTCAAGAAGTCTACAAATTTGTCAGCACTATATGGTGAAACCGCGAGATTCCCGTTTGAAATACAGAGAAAGATGATAATGTTAAGATATTGGATGAAAATATTAAAGCAAGATAATACTTCTTTAGTAAAACAGGCGTATTTCATACTAAAGCATGACGCTGCGCAAAATAGAACCTACAATAGTAATAACTGGGCTTATCAACTTAAACAATTTTTAGATTCTCATGGCTTTTCGTATGTGTGGATTAACCAGGAATGTGTAGATATTCCATATGATGTCATTAAACAAAGAGTTCTAGATAATTTCAAACAAAGGTGGTACTCAGACATAAATAATTCGGGTAGACTATATTCATACGCTATATTTAAACATGAATTTGAATTAGAAAAATATTTAAGGGTAATACCTGAAGGTAAATATAGAAATGCATTGAGTAGATTTAGAACTTCATCACATAGATTACGTGTAGAAACAGGAAGATACGAAAATATAGCAAGAGAAAATAGAATTTGTATTTTTTGTAATATGAACCAAGTTGAAAATGAATACCATTTCCTACTTGTTTGTCCTTTATATCGTGAACTTAGGAGGAACTTTTTAAAGTCATATTATTGTCATTGGCCAACTATTAATAAATTTGAAAATCTTATCTCGACAGCGTCGAGTAAAATGCTGAATGAGGTAGCAAAATTTATTTATTTTGCAATGGAAATGAGAAATGCACAATAGGCTAAAATAGTAGAAGCCTTTCATTTACACCTCAGCTATTGTAATACCCCCTACTTCGGAATACTGCTTAGTGACCCGATATGTAACTCACTTTGATAACAATCTGCATTGAATATTCTCTATTCGGAAATTTGCTAAATGTAACTTCACACTATATTACTGAATATTGTCTAAGATAATTATCATATGTACTTTCTGTGCTCCATATTGTTTTGTACTTGCTATAGGCTCTTCAGAAATTTGTTAAATGTAACTTCACACTATATTACTGAATATTGTCTAAGATAATTATCATATGTACCCTCTGTGCTCCATATTGTTTTGTACTTGCTATAGGCATTGTATTTATGCTTTATGCAATAAACTTTTGAATTTGAATTGAATAAAGATGGAACACTCGTATGCAGTGCAATTTCGTGTTTATTAACAGGAATATGACTTTAATCCTTGACCTGCCAATCACTACTAAAGACGCTTTTGCAAACAGCATAGAGTCAGATCAGACGGCACGTTCTAGATCAGACGGCACGGGCTCTATGCTGTTTGCTATTCGGATAATGGAGCAAAATCACTTGTCCGATTAGCAAACAACATAGTTCCCGATAAGACGCGGCATTGCACTATGGCTGATCTGGATCTATGTTGTTTGCACACTCTGTCCAATTTATTCGGCATGATAATGGTTAACATTATATCATCATAATTAGAAATAAAACGTACGTCGAATACTTTATGTAGCCGCCACACGACAAAACCAACATAGTCATGATAAAAGTCAAGAACTTATGCTAGAAAGATAACCATGGTAACAAACTGTAGCTTATGTAATCGAATACAACAACATGTACATTTCAAATCACAGATCCATCCGATTAAATTAATTTGCATAAATTGTACGTTCAAAAATTCGACGTTCTCCGTTTCACGAAAATGTCTTGCTTTACAAAATTGGCAGTTAAGTTACGCAGTTATAATCATATTAATATTACCTAATTAGCATAATTTATGCATAATTATGCTAATTAGATACACTATAAATGCTCGTAGCTTCTTAGAAAGTTGGGAGCCAATTCGTTCATTTAGATATACAGTGACATTCTCTTTCATGAAAACAAATGAGTACAATATTTATGTAATTTATGCAAATGAACGTGATCGGGTTTGTCAATTGAAACGTGGTGGTATTTGAGAATATTAGCAACAGTTTGGTACCATGTTTATATTTCTATCATCAGCAGTTCTTGAGTTACGTGTTTTTATCAGCACTATGTTGGTTTCGTCATGTGGTGGCTCATAAAATGTTTTCAATTGGTAAATAGATTCACTTAAGATGTATCATAGAAGGACTGATAATCTGGTCTCGTGTCGGTGCTGTACATCGTGCACGTAAGAGAACAATGGAATGGGTCTCTGTATGTGTCATTGCACTATCCTCCAAAAACTCTAAAATGAATAATCTCCCCAGGAGGCGTCGCTCATATGGGCAACCGGTAGCGACGATGAATAAACACATACCATTACCACCGATAAATAAACGTAACACACACATATATTACCATTACCACAGTGATGGGTTCAGCAGTATATGCATACATTATTTGCATACTGTATTTGCTTTGCACATATTATGTTCTGGTATAATAATAAACTACACTAATGGAGAGCTTGTTATCAGAAGCAGAACGAACGAAAACTACATAAATTCTTATAATATAAAATAAAAAGCATTGAAACCGATAGTATTAAGGGACAAATATGCATATGTTGTTGGCTATACAAATTAATAAACATCAGTACCGTAGCCAGAGGTAAATTGCATCCGAGGCAATCTAGGGGGTTCGGGGGCATATTCCCTTTTAAAATTGTTGGCGTATAAAAGCTATTTCCTGCGTTTTCTGATTTATTTGGTTTAGACGTATAATTATGTAGACCATTCAGCTCTCTAGCAGTCAATATTTTATACAGGAAAGGGATATTTTTAGCATTTTATTTATTTAATTTTTCATTTATTTTTTGGTTGCTTTGGAAATTTTAAACGAGACAATTGCCTCGGTGTACCTCAATGTGGCTACGGGCCTGAACATGTAGATGCAGGAGAATACAAGAAAGCTAAATGATTATTCGTTATACCATGAGCTGAAACAACTAGGCTGGCAGCGAACTGAAATGTTGCTTAAGTTCTGGCAAATAGCATTTTAACCCATTCAACCCCAAGTAACTGATGGGTTGAATGTCGCAACAGCAGTTAAATCTCTATGGCTGGAGGGAGATCACTTTTGCCTCTGAACAGTATTTCAGTCACGGGCGTGCAAAACCACGACCGTCCGCAAGCCAGTTGGATAGGTTCATTACATGTAGAATTCGGGCAAATGATCACCGACCTTAACTACTCGACCACGGTACAGAGGCGCCCAACATCCATTAAAACGCACATAACTAGGAATTATATATTGTACACGCAATTTACAAGCAACTACGTAACACGCACATTGTACAAGCAATTTACAAGCAACTACGTAACACGCACATTGTACAAGTAATTTACAAGCAACTACGTAACACACACACACATTGTACAAGCAATTTACAAGCAACTACGTAACACGCACATTGTACACGCAATTTACAAGCAAATACGTAACACGCACATTGTACACGCAATTTACAAGCAACTACGTAACACGCACATTGTACAAGCAACTACGTAACACACACATTGTACAAGCAACTACGTAACACACACATTGTACAAGCAACTACGTAACACACACATTGTACAAGCAACTACGTAACATGCACATTAGTTTATACAAATTTATTTTAGCTCGATTGTGAAACAAGTTCTTTCAAATTATATTAATCACTCTCGAGATCTCATTCCTGATGGAATCCATCGCCATGAAGGAGAGAAAAGAGGCAATGTGGAATTTAACTGCCTACGGGCACAATCGTAACGGCTCCAGCGGGGCTCGAACTCTGGACCTTTAGCACCTGAAGCGAACGCGCATCCACTGCGTTATCACGACTTCCAATGGACATGCACATTGTACAAGCAATATACAAGCAACTACGTAACACGCACATTGTACACGCAATTTACAAGCAACTACGAAACACGCACATTTTACACGCAATTTACAAGCAACTACGTAACACGCACATTGTACACGCAATATACAAGCAATTACGTAACACGCACATTGTACAAGCAACTACGTAACACGCACATTGTACAAGCAACTACGTAACACGCACATTGTACAAGCAATATACAAGCAATTACGTAACACGCACATTGTACAAGCAACTACGTAATACGCACATTGTACAAGCAATTTACAAGCAACTACGTAACACGCACATTGTACAAGCAATTTACAAGCAACTACGTAACACGCACATTGTACAAGCAATATACAAGCAACTACGTAACACGCACATTGTACAAGCAATATACAAGCAACTACGTAACATGCACATTGTACAAGCAACTATGTAACACGCACATTGTACACGCAACTACGTAACACGCATATTGTACACGCAACTACGTAACACGCACATTGTACACGCAATATACAAGCAACTACGTAACATGCACATTGTACAAGCAACTACCTAACACGCACATTGCACAAGCAATTTACAAGCAACTACGTAACATGCACACTGTACAAGCAATTTACAAGCAACTACGTAACACGCACATTGTACACGCAATTTACAAGCAACTACGTAACACGCACACATTGTCCAAGCAATTTACAAGCAACTACGTAACACGCACATTGTACACGCAATTTACAAGCAACTACGTAACACACACACATTGTACAAGCAATATACAAGCAACTACGTAACACACACATTGTACAAGCAACTACATAACACACACATTGTACAAGCAATATACAAGCAACTACGTAACACACACATTTTTTTGTACAAGCAACTACGTAACACACACATTGTATAAGCAACTACGTAACATGCACATTAGTTTATACAAATTTATTTTAGTTCGATTGTGAAACAAGTTCTTTCAAATTATATTAATCACTCTCGAGATCTCATTCCTGATGGAATCCATCGCCATGAAGGAGAGAAAAGAGGCAATGTGGAATTTAACTGCCTAAGGGCACAATCGTACCGGCTCCAGCGGGGCTCGAACGCCGGACCTTTAGCACCTGAAGCGAACGCGCATCCACTGCGCTATCACGACTTCCAATGGACATGCACATTGTACAAGCAATATACAAGCAACTACGTAACACGCACATTGTACAAGCAATTTACAAGCAACTACGTAACACACACACACATTGTACAAGCAATTTACAAGCAACTACGTAACACGCACATTGCACAAGCAATTTACAGGCAACTACGTAACACGCACATTGTACAAGCAATTTACAAGCAACTACGTAACACGCACATTGTACATTATACTCAATTAAAACATGCACATATATGAAAATTCATAAAATTACAAGCAACATGCAGTACGATATCGTTCTTGGAACACACCCTATAAAGGCAATGTATCATTTTACTAGGAATTATCCATATTGCATACATTTTGTACATAGTATAGATTACGAGCAATTAATTTATTAGGAATTATCCATATTGCATACATTTATGTACGCTTTATAGATTACGATCAATTAATTTACTAGGAATTATCCATATTGCATACATTGTGTACACTTTATAGATTACGAGCAATTAATTTACTAGGAATTATCCATATTGCATACATTTATGTACGCTTTATAGATTACGAGCAATTAATTTACTAGGAATTATCCATATTGCATACATTTTGTACGCTTTATAGATTACGAGCAATTAATTTACTAGGAATTATCCATATTGCATACATGTTGTACGCTTTATTGATTACGAGCAATTAATTTACTAGGAATTATCCATATAGCATACATTTTGTACTCTTTATAGATTACGATTAATTAATTTACTAGGAATTATCCATATTGCATACATTTTGTACATAGTATAGATTACGATCAATTAATTTACTTGGAATTATCCATATTGCATACATTGTGTACGCTTTATAGATTACGATCAATTAATTTACTTGGAATTATCCATATTGCATACATTTTGTACGCTTTATAGATTACGAGCAATTAATTTACTAGGAATTATCCATATTGCATACATTTTGTACGCTTTATAGATTACGATCAATTAATTTACTAGGAATACAATATGTACTAAGAACTGGAAATGAATGATGTAATAATCTGTTTAGTACGCCAAGACGAATTCAAAGAACAAGAAAGCAATACATACTATACAATCAACTCGGAAATACAATCAAACATATTCTAAGCACCCATTCACAATGGACGTACAGAAAGTACTTACTTAGCACATGTGGCTGCTAAATAGTGGTCAAAGTAATATAATGTTAGTCGACTATACATATGAACTACATTCTGTACTAATAAAATAACAACTTATTACTAGTCGCTCGCCCACATGGTTCGCCGTCGGTGAGGAAAATGAGCTCATTCATAATTAGTTACACTAGAACATGTATACGAGTCTATAAGGACTTCACAAGGTACAACATACTTACATGTATATACGAGTCTAAAGGACTTCCCACGAAGTACAACATATACATGTATATACGAGTCTATACAGGACTACCCGAAGGTACAACATACTTACATGTACATACGAGTCTATAAAGGACTTCCTACCCGAAGGTAAAATACTTACATGTATATATGAGTCTATAAAGGACTTCCCACCCGAAGGTACAACATACTTACATGTATATACGAGTCTATAAAGGACTTCCCACCCGAAGGTACAACATACTTACATGTATATACGAGTCTATAAAGGACTTCCCACCCGAAGGTACAACATACTTACATGTATATACGAGTCTATAAAGGACTTCCCACCCGAAGGTACAACATACTTACATGTATATACGAGTCTATAAAGGACTTCCCACTTGAAGGTACAACATACTTACATGTATATACGAGTCTATACAGGACTTCCCACCCGAAGGTACAACACACATGTATATACGAGTCTATAAAGGACTTCCCACCCGACGGTACAACATATTTACATGTATATACGAGTTTATAAAGGACTTCCCACCCGAAGGTACAACACACTAACATGTATATACGAGTCTATAAAGGACTTCCCACCCGAAGGTACAACATACTTACATGTATATACGAGTCTATAAAGGACTTCCCACCCGAAGGTACAACATACTTACATGTATATACGAGTCTATAAAGGACTTCCCATCCGAAGGTACAACATACTTACATGTATATACGAGTCTATACAGGACTTCCCACCCGAAGGTACAACATACTTACATGTACATACGAGTCTATAAAGGACTTCCTACCCGAAGGTACAACATACTTACATGTATATATGAGTCTATAAAGGACTTCCCACCCGAAGGTACAACATACTTACATGTATATACGAGTCTATAAAGGACTTCCCACCCGAAGGTACAACATACTTACATGTATATACGAGTTTATAAAGGACTTCCCACCCAAAGGTACAACATACTTACATGTATATACGAGTCTATAAAGGACTTCCCACCCGAAGGTACAACATACTTACATGTATATACGAGTCTATAAAGGACTTCCCACCCGAAGGTACAACATACTTACATGTATATACGAGTCTATACAGGACTTCCCACCCGAAGGTACAACACACATGTATATACGAGTCTATAAAGGACTTCCCACCCGACGGTACAACATATTTACATGTATATACGAGTTTATAAAGGACTTCCCACCCGAAGGTACAACACACTAACATGTATATACGAGTCTATAAAGGACTTCCCACCCGAAGGTACAACATACTTACATGTATAAACGAGTCTATAAAGGACTTCCCACCCGAAGGTACAACATACTTACATGTATAAACGAGTCTATAAAGGACTTCCCACCCGAAGGTACAACATACTTACATGTATAAATGAGTCTATAAAGGACTTCCCACCCGAATGTACAACATACTTACATGTATATACGAGTATATAAAGGTCTTCCCACCCGAAGGTACACCACATCTACATGACCTCCCACCCAAAGGTACACCACACCTACATGACTTCCCACCCGAAGGTACACCACAGCTACATGACCTCCCACCCGAAGGTACACCACATTGTAAGTGTTCCAACCACACAGGTCTTTGGGGTTTAAAGCCGCATCAACAGCTTAGTTCATATGGAGACTCTCCCGGTAGAAGTGGCGTGAATATCCTACCAGTATTTCAGGCACGAACAGGCAAACGGCTAGAACCACCGACCATCCGCAAGCTAGCTGGATATCTTTCTCACATGAAAGAGTTCGTAGCCGCCAGTGGGATTCGAACATACACAGGATACGGGCAAGCAATATAAAGTTAACGACATTAACCACTCGGCCATCCCTCTCCAATAATACAATACACTATGGTCACATACACACCCAGCATGATAACACTAAACTATTGTAATAGCATTCCGGTATTTACACTCTCAGAATGCGTTACGACTCTGGTATCGCGGTATCACTGTAGCTCGAATATCTTCATCGTGTTACTGTCTCGTTGGGTGACATATAATACACACTGCTGTGGATTAAAACATACTGACAGTGGTTTCATCACACCACCTGGCAGTAGAGCTATCTCACCTATCTTCTTTCCGTCTTGTTCCAGTTGTATAACATTGTTAGAATCATGTCCACATACAAACACGTTTCCTCTACCATCTGTACAAACTCCTGTTGCATTTGTTAACTGAGAATCGGTGAATGTACTGATATGCTGTCCCTGTACATCGAGAGTGATCAAACTACTGTTGCTGATGGAGGATACATATATACTGTCACCACTATCACTGATAGCAATATGCCTACTGCCGTTAAATATACTATTCCCGGAACTGTCTTGTGTTACCGTATGTAGCAGGCCACCTGTCATGTTATATATATACAGGGATCTACCATTGGCAGATACGTACAATCTGTCATTCTTATAGGCAATACCGTAGCAGAGATGATTCATCTTCAGTTGTCGTGTACATGTCATTTGTTTACCGAGGGAGACAAACTGGATGCGTTGGCCGTTGTAAACACTCACTGCCACTTCTTGTTTACTGATGCAACATACTCCGGCAGGATTACCGGGTATGTCGCAGTGATCTATGTCAGACATATTTGTAATGTTTAAACGTTTCAGTTTGTTTCTATTAAAATCGACTAATAACAGTTGGCCGTCTTCTGATAAGCACGATCCATGCACACTGCACGTGGATTTCTCACCTGGCATCTGAATATTAATTTCTCTCATTTGTTTGACTTTGTAGAGGTCTGTCTTTGGTTGAACATACATGGATGTCACACGTCCAAGATTTGTTTGCTGCTGAAAGAAGGCACGTATACGTGGGTCTACAGTAAACTCTATCTTCACATCGGTACAAGACTCCATTGAAAGTTTTATGTCATCTGCTTCTTCCATTTTCTTCTGTGCAGTTTTCATTGAGACAAACTGTTGGGCTTTGTTTCCGTCTGCTTTTCTCAAGTTGTCTGCAGCTTGTGTCATTACATCCGCTTCATTGACAGCCTGCTTTCTCTCCTGCACTAAAATGGACTTCAATCTGAGAAATTCTGTATCCACTTCGTGTAGCGATTGTTTTTCAAGATTGTCATACAGTTCTTCCATTTCTTTTCTGAATGATTTTACTGATGCCACGGCTTTCGTCTTGGATTTGTTCAGCTCTTGCAACAGATGTTCCTTTGTTTTTCCAATATTCTCCACCGAGTTCTTTCTGTCAATCACTGTCTGATAGGTTTTATTGGCATCGCCCGTCTCGAAAATGGTGTCGATAACGTCTGGTATCGATTTCACCCCTGTGCATGTCCTGCAAGCAAGGGTTTCGATATAATATTATACATGAGTACAATACATGTATATAAGTAAAAGTAGTAATTTTTATTAGTGTCATGCTTATTGTTTCTTTTCTTGACATGTAATAGTTTATTTAAGTTTAAACTTTATTTATTTTACAACGATTGCGAAGCAAGTTCTAACAATTTATATTAATCACTCTCGTTGGCGCGGATTAAAGCGTATATGTGGTCATTCGTGTGGGAGGAAACCGGAGTACCCTGAGAAAACCCACTTGTCCGATCTGGCGACCACCGGACCATCTCACATACTTCCCGGTCCGAGGCAGACATAACATACGTTAAAGCGCTTTTTTCTGTAACTTAAATTAATTTGTTCAGCCCAATTATTCTATCAAAGCAAATAATATGTATTCCACAAACATATATATTTTTTAGAATATTTATTTGTTCAGCCCTAATAGTACTATTGCACTGTTATTTCTGTGTGTTTTACGTTTATTTATCGTCGCTACCAGTTGCCCATATGAGCGACGCCTCCTGGAGAGATTAGTCATTTTAGATTTTTTGGAGGATACTGATACAGGCAGAGACCCATTCCAGAGTCTCCTCTGGTTCTCTTACGTGCACGGTGTACAGCACCAACACGAAACCTCGGTTTAACGTCCCACATGAAAGACAGTTAATTTTATGTGACGCTTAATACCGATTATCGTTCCTTTTATGATACGTCCATTATGCACTGTAATGGTGGTTTACTTTCAATATATATATATAGGATATAAGCCTCGATCCGATACGCGAAGCTCCGAACTATTATTGATCATCTGGTGTTTATATCTTACTTAAAACACACACTTATATAACAAGATCTTTCAAATTAAAATTATTAATTTCCTACATTTACGCATAGGACTAAATGTAATACTCAATGGACATTATTGTGCGTGTTTTACGTTTATTTATCGTCGCTACCGGTTGCCCATATGAGCGACGCCTCCTGAAGAGATTAGTTATTTTAGAGTGTTGGAGGATAGTGAATGATACAGACAGATACCCATTCCAGAGTCTCCTCTGGTTCTGTTACGTGCACAGTGTACAGCACCGACACGAGACCTCGGTTTAATGTCCCATCTGAATGACTGTTAATTTTATTAGGGTCAGACGGGGGATCGAATCTGCGATCCCTGGATTACCAGTCCAGCGTGTTACCACTGGACTACAGATCCGTTCGTCTGTGTGGACATTATATATATATATGCAACGCATCAATGTAGATAATACCTAACTAGGTGCTTGTATATAATACCTAACTAGGTGCTTGTATATAATACCTAACTAGGTGCTTGTATATAATACCTAACTAGGGCTTGTATATAATACCTAACTAGGTGCTTGTATATAATACCTAACTAGGTGCTTGTATATAATACCTAACTAGGTGCTTGTATATAATACCTAACTAGGTGCTTGTATATAATACCTAACTAGGTGCTTGTATATAATACCTAACTAGGTGCTTGTATATAATACCTAACTAGGTGCTTGTATATAATACCTAACTAGGTGCTTGTATATAATACCTAACTAGGTGCTTGTATATAATACCTAACTAGGTGCTTGTATATAATACCTAACTAGGTGCTTGTATAGATAAACTCCTTCTCCGTATGACTATGTCCACGTATAGTGTGGGCGTTTACGAAACTAGAGATGTACGCAAGATTCTTTAAATGATAATGATTATCTACATAGCCATACATTACACACATTAATGCCTTGATTTATGATTGAATGTATATTGTATTCCGTGTGTGTATTTCATTGTCTTCTTGTTGCGTCATTGTATTACATCCATGTTTATGTTTGTTGTATTTTCACATGGGCCTCTGGCTTACTGAATTTGAAAATAAAACTATCTTATGATACATATTAAGTGTTACCACTGGACTACAGATCCGTCTGTGTGTGTTATTTCTGGCTGTGATTTGGACTTAATGTATGGATTTTAAAATTGGTATAACAACAACCGATAACAACTCATATAATTAATTACGATTATTACCAAATCTAGGCTATCATTATATAAAGATTTAAAACATTTAAATTTGATTGTCATATTTGTAAATTGATTAATTCAAGCTGTATTATATACTTTATTAAACAAACACAATATCGATATGCAAATGTATAAGGACAAACTGCGATAACCTATGAGGATGGTTGTCAGATAATAAATAACTTATCATGGTAGATCAGTGGTCACGCACGCACGAACGCACGCACGCACGACGCACCACGCACGCACGCACGGGAGGAAGTATTTAGTAGAATGCCCCTAGAAACATTTGCCAACTTACGGCGATTGATCAACGAGGCAGTAAATCAGTACATATTGGTGAAAAGAACGGTCGATATCTAAGATATAAAAGTCTGCCCGCCCGAAGGCACCTGTTGAGGTGTGTATAAACATGTTTAAGTGCAAACCGGCGAGGCTAAAGGGCAAACCGGCGAGACTAAAGGGCAAACTGGCGAGGCTAAAGGGCAAACCATGGCTCAATCTTCCTTAAGTGCGACAAAATATTTTATTTTTATTTTTATACACATTTTAGTACGTTTTTGGCAACCGTAACATCTAAACTAACTACATTCTAACTTTCATGGGTACAAGTATTCTGTTTTCGAAAATATTTTTGTATTTGTTACAGTACTTGTGATTATTTTCAGATCATTTTCGAGACATAGCTCTATAATAGTCAGCAATAATAAAATGGCTTTTTGGTCATATGCTATGAAGATTTCTCCTATTTTTGTCACACATACATATATATGTAACTAATTCAGTAGCTTAAAACGCAATCGAACCAAGCATATCATTACATCAACTCATCAGTGAACATCATTACATATTAAATTTTAAACCTTGAATGGAATACTTTCCCTTTAACATAAACTATTAACTCAAACATAAACAATTTCGAATACTTTGTAAACATTTCAATTGACGCATATTCCAACACTGACCTGGCAATTTCAGGTAAATATACTAGTCTCGTAAATGATTCATGATTGTCTCGTAAATGTTTCATGGTTGTCTCGTAAATGATTCATGATTGTCTCGTAAATGTTTCATGGTTGTCATGTAAATGATTCATGATTGTCTCGTAAATGATTCATGATTGTCTCGTAAATGATTCATGATTGTCTCGTAAATGATTCATGATTGTCTCGTAAATGATTCATGATTGTTATATTTGAACTATAATCACACCATAGAAACAGAATGATCAATATAGAGTCCTATATAACATAGAATAATTTTCTATGAAAATCTGTATGGGCATACCAGGTAATGCAACCAAAATATGTGTGCAAACTTGCCTCAAAATAATTACGTTTAAATGCACTTATCATGAACAGTTAATATATGTAAACTTTATAATTATAACTTTGAACAGGAGCAGGTCATTATTTGGTATTCTGGAACTTAAAAAGTCATTTGCATTTTGAATGATGAACTTTCCTTGTTCAATCGCATTGTCCGCATTGCGTTTGGTGGTCCCTCCTAATCCGTCACAAGCACCTTTGCCATGCCCTGATGTAAAGTACTGCTAATATCCTGTGATTCCATATTGTAATTCCAGTCTGCTGATCGAATATTGTTTTAGTCCAATATTGGGATGTCGGCGAATCCATCCAAAAATACACTCCCTTCAGATCATACCTTGTATTGTTTTGCAAATTAACAACCTTATCTACAACTGCAAGTACCATCGAAGCATTGTGATGAAGAACCTCGGATACAAATACAATACTTTTGTACTGCAACTGGCCATGGCATCATTCATGTAAAGGACTGTAGGAAGCAATGTAACCGACGTTGAGATCCAATAGGCGCATTGTACCTATTCCATATTCTGGCAACAGTAGTTCTCACTGAAGTCCATCTTCATTAACATGTGGTCTTGTGGAAGCCTCTACTTCATGTGTTTAACGGCTTGGTACTGTTTAATAACTTTATAGATGTGGTTGTCAAATTCTCGATGTGTCTCTTTCATCATATGGATGAACTCGCCCTTTGGTATTCAATATCGACTACCGTCATTTTTTCCTTCCCATCTTTCATCTTCTGCTTTTTCCACTCTTGATATTCCACAGTTGTGACTTGAATTCCGTTGAGGAGCATTATTTCCAGTTCCTACAGTGCTATATGTGTCCATAAATGTATCTGGACAAGGATGTAATCTTGTGGTTCTTTAGAAATCTTAACTTAAGGGCAACGTTTTGGTATTTCTGACACAAGCACTCACTTCTACAAAGCATGCACCACACAGTCCATCTAAAGCTATAATAAGTGAAATCAGTTACGGGACACACTGAACTCATTTACGGGACACTTGATTAAATATATGTCTCTGGTTTAAATACTATTTTGACATATGTTATTTGATTAGGTTCCATACAGGGGATTGTCATGTATTCATTTTAAATATGTTCAGTACAATAACCTGTCTATCGTTTATTATGACTATCAACACAGGGCCATATCAATGTCAATCTTTAAAATTGAATTGTATTATGATATTGTTGGTTACAATTCGTTGATGTGATAATCAATAAATCAATATCAATGTTTATAAATAAGAAGGTCAATATCAGCATATTTCGTTCATTGTATATATTGTAAAGATTTGACTTTAAAATGTTATTCATTTACAATAATTCACCCGATGGTAACATTAGATCAGCTATGGGACAAATTAATAAATTACGGGACACAATACACTGCACCATTATTCATTATATATAAATGCACCTTTATTTAACCCGCAGGCCTCGACAAATGTTTAATTTCTTACATGTCCTACTGGGCGAGTGATGCCACTGTCCCACTCGTCCAGATTGGACTATCACTCGTCCCATGTATTTTAGGAAAATTAAAAATTGTCAGAATTGCACTTTAATTTATTAATAAATGCAATTATGTGGCAGCATAAACACATTAAAATATTCTCGGTGATTTCCCATTATCACGCCTGGTAATCATTCTGAAGAAAGTAAAACGGATATTATTTTATTTTGTTCCTTCGATTTGTATTGGATATTTAGCTGAAAATTTCACTCGTCCGACTGGGCAAGCGACTTGGAATTTCTACTCGTCCAGATCGAAAAGTCACTCGTAAATACGAGCGGACGAGTGGATTTGTCGAGCCCTGAACCCAAGCTGATATGTCAATATGTTACACCAACATGTAAGCACGCGTGAGAAATAAAAATAGACGTAAAAATAATCACAAAATCATTAGCAGAAAAACTTTCCCGATATCGGTTTTAAAAACTTATTTGCATGCACTCAAAACATGGCGGTTGTTTATATTTTCAATCCGGGAACTCTGCGTTCCAGGCACTGGACATATAGAAGAGAAACTACGATAAATGAATGAAATAAAGTATGGAAATGGGGACAGTGTCTCGTAAATGATGACTGGTAAATGATTCCGAAATTCATTCTGATCCACGTAATTTGCATAGATTTTAAATTTCCATCTAAAAATGTATAGTTATGCAGACCAATACCTACACTATCTGTATGTATGCGTCAACAAGCAACACCATATTAGATAACCACAGATTAGGAGTGTTAAGCTCTGTCCCGTAAGCGATTTTTTAAAATTACGAAGTGCAATTTCAGATTCAGTTACTTATATTGAAACGAATATTGAGCTAGTTATTTTGAGATATACATTATCTTATCGGCAATATATACACAGTGTGAACCTCACGATATGTGTTAAGATTAATGTTATACCAGGCCATGGGAACTTGGGCTCGTAATTGATTTCAATATTGCGGACACACACAAACGTACCCATTTTTAAAAGTACATGTCCCGTTAAGCTAAACTTGTTGCTTCCAACACATTTATGGCACAAATGCTATGAACTAAATATTAAATACCGGTAGTCTTAAAAGTGTGCTCTGGCAGTAGAATACAAGGGTTGAAATACCTTACAATTGTCGCGGGGACAAGCTATTTTACTAACCCCTATGCTATTAAATTGAATGCTTGATAAGAAATGGATTTCGTGTATCTTTTTTTGCGCGTGAAATGTTTTAAGGATATAATGGTGATTTGAAAAATGTTATATTTTGACCATAAGTAATAAATTACTACATGAGTATGGTGTCCTGAAGGTCGTGGACAACACTTATCGCACTTAAGGAAGACTGAGCCTAAAGGGCTAACTGGCGGGGCTAAAGGGCAAACTGACGAGGCTAAAGGGTACACTGGTGGGGCTAAAGGGCTAACTGGCGGGTTAAAGGGCAAACTGGTGGGGCTAAAGGGCAAACTGGCAGGGCTAAAGGGCAAACTGGTGTGGCTAAAGGGCAAACTGGCGAGGCTAAAGGGCAAACTGGTAGGGCTAAAGGGCTAACTGGCGGGTTTAAGGGCAAATTGGTGGGGCTAAATGGCAAACTGGCGAGGCTATAGGGCAAACTGGTGGGGCTAAAGGGCAAACTGGCGAGGCTAAAGGGCAAAATAGCGAGGCAAGGGTAGACGCCATAAAACTTCTAGTATTACCCGGAGTTAGGATATTCGCAGCTGCTTGGTTAATGATTAAGGAGACACTTGTTTAATCTTGTCTTATGAAAAATAAATTGTAATATTGTTTGTTTGTTGGGGTGGAGATTTGTTTTAATGAAAATTATTAAGTGGTCAAATATAACACTATAAAATATCCTCGCCACTACTACTCACAAAGGTGTGGTCCAACCCGTTGTTGTGGTGATTGCATGTTACATGTTGCATGATACATTGTGGGGGCTAATGTCTGAAGTTCATACTAATATAATAGTATGCATGTACCGTAGATGTCAATCTGTTAGGTTTGACCACATCTGCCACACGATCTGGGACAACTATTCTTCGAAAGGGGATATGGAGACAGTGTGGCGTCCGTGGTCCAGTGGTAGCGCGTCGGACTTGGAATCGAACGGTCCCGGGTTCAATACTCGGTCAGACCACGTATGTAGTGTCATTGAGCAAGGCACCTCACACACGTTGCTTAGTACTGGTTAACCACTTCAATCGACTTCAACTTTCGATTTCGCTTCAAAATAACTCCCAGCAATAGAGGGCCCTACGCAGGATATAAATCGGAAAGACGGTTTGGCAGTGCGTACCGTTTTGACCTACTTTCGCCAAAACGAGACTAACAGGTAAACAAACGGCCAAGAAACTGTACTAGATAATAACCCGAAAGGCCAAAAACTGCTATTGCATTTTCCATAGGTCACAATTACTATCTTCCTCTAATGTCGAACCCCCTGCGGGGATGTAGACATTACGATACGCGGTGGCACTATATGTCACATTTGGGGTGTTTACATTACAAACATGCATTGTACCACATAATTCGAGACACATTACATTTAATACATCAGAATATAGTATTGTATATATTGTTAGTGGACATGTTGCCCATAATTATATCTACTGTAGGAAGCATCGACGTCCGGTTATGTTGCATATACAGTTAGCAGCTTAGACCACATTCTATGTTGCTCATATATCTACTGTAGGAAGCATCGACGTCCGGTTATGTTGCCCATATATCAACTGTAGGAGGCATAGACGTCCGGTTATGTTGCCCATATATCTACTGTAGGAATCATAGACGTCCGGTTATGTTGCCCATATATCTACTGTAGGAAACATAGACGCCCGGTTATGTTGCATATACAGTTAGCAGCTTAATCCACAGTCTATGTTGCCCATATATCTACTGTAGGAAGCATCGACGTCCGGTTATGTTGCATACACAGTCAGCAGCTTAGACCACATGCTATGTTGCCCATATATATACTGTAGGAAGCATAGACGCCCGGTTATGTTGCCTACACAGTTAGCAGCTTAGACCACATTCTATGTTGCCTATATATCTACTGTAGGAAGCATAGACGCCTGGTTATGTTGCCTACACAGTTAGCAGCTTAGACCACATTCTATGTTGCCTATATATCTACTGTAGGAAGCATAGACGCCTGGTTATGTTGCCTACACAGTTAGCAGTTCACACTCCCAGGACATGCTGCCTACAGTTAGCAGTTTAGATTCCCAGCATATAGCACTATTCTGTCTGCAGTGTTTGTTAAGTACATAAATAATACAATAAATAAGTATTTCTTACAAATAGTTTTATTAATATTCAATCTCGTGGTTATGCATAAGCTACATCACGGTGATACATTATTGAAACTAAATACTTACGTACATGTACAGTACACAGGTTGAATATATCCACTCTAATACACAAGGGAGTTTCATATTAATGCAAGTAAGATAACATAGCAATTAAACGCCTAAGTGGTCGAGTGCGTACGTAAATAATTTTTATTTAAAGTTGCCACCGCATAAATGCATTTGTGCGAGTGTTCAAGGACTCGTACTTGTATACCACTGTAACCTATCATCACTGATGGGTTACGTGTTCGAGCTTAGTCCACGTCTCTTTATATGAAAAAGTTGGCGGTTTCTTACGAAGGTTGGTACACCAAGTACTTGTTAACCGCTGGAGCCTGCCCAGGCAAGGTGTTGCTAGGTAAACTTACTGTCCCTTTATGTATATTGCAACTAGTAGAAATGATAAATTAAAAAAAAATCATAGCAACTTGCTTCGTTGTTGTCTTGGGTATAGGTGTTCCACTAGTAGCTAGTTTCATACAACTGTTTTTGTCCTTCCGTGGTAACATGCTGGACTGTTAATCCAGGGATCGCAGGTTCGATCCCCCATCTGACCCTAATAAAATGAACAGTCTTTCAGATGGGTCATTAAACCGAGGTCTCGTGTTGGTGCTGTATATTGTCAAAAGTCTAAAATTACTAATCTCTTCAGTAGGCGTGGCTCATATGGGCAACCGGTAGCGACGATAAATAAACGTAAAACACACAGTTCTTCCGAGCATCATTTAACTCTCACCTGGTTAGACCTACTGTACTTCTGCGTGTCACTGGAGTGGTAGTGGCTTGTTTATATGCCAATACGTTGTTACTATGTGTTTTACGTGTATTCATCGTCACTACCGGTTACCCATATGAGCGACGCCTCCTGAAGAGATTAGTCAGTTTAGAATGTTGGACGATAGTGCATTAATACAGACAGAGACACATTCCAGAATCTCCCCTGGTTTATTTACGTGCACGATGTAAAGCACCGATATGAGTCCTCGATTTAAAGTCCCATCTGAAAGACTGTTACTTTTATTAGGGTCAGACGGGGGATAAACCATTAACATTAACATATATATATCCGTAGAATGGGCCTCATTCTATACTGTCGTCAAAAAGTGGTCAGGGGAGGTAACTAGAGCCAGAGTGGGGCTACCAATAAACACACAATAGCATAAGTTAATGGGCCTCATTCTATGACGTCAAAAAGAAGTCAGGGGAGATAACTAGAGCCAGAGTGGGGCTACCAATAAACATACAATAACATATATTAAGTTAATGGGCCTCATTCTATGACGTCAAAAGGAAGTCAGGGGAGGTAATTAGAGCCAGAGTGGGTCTCATTCTATACTGACGTCAAAAAGAAGTCAGGGGAGGTAACTAGAGCCAGAGTGGGGCTACCAATAAACATACAATAGCATAAGTTAATGGGCCTCATTCTATACTGACGTCAAAAAGAAGTAAGGGGAGGTAACTAGAGCCAGAGTGCGGCTACCAATAAACATGCAATAATATAAGATAATGGGCCTCATTCTATGACGTCAAAAAGAAGCGCCGCACTGTTGGCTATAACACCATATTTTATTACGTCACACTGTTGGGTATAACACCATATTTTATTAAGTCGCACTGTTGGGTATAACACCATATTTTATTAAGTCGCACTGTTGGGTATAACATCATATTTTATTACGTCACACTGTTGGGTATAACACCATATTTTATTACGTCACACTGTTGGGTATAACACCATATTTTATTACGTCACACTGTTGGGTATAACACCATATTTTATTAAGTCGCACTGTTGGGTATAACACCATATTTTATTAAGTCGCACTGTTGGGTATAACATCATATTTTATTACGTCACACTGTTGGGTATAAAACCATATTTTATTCCGCCACACTGTTGGGTATAACACCATATTTTATTACGCCACACTGTTGGGTATAACACCATATTTTATTACGCCCCACTGTTGGGTATAACACCATATTTTATTACGCCACACTGTTGGGTATAACACCATATTTTATTACGCCACACTGTTGGGTATAACACCATATTTTATTACGCCCCACTGTTGGGTATAACACCATATTTTATTACGCCACACTGTTGGGTATAACACCATATTTTATTACGCCCCACTTTTGGGTATAACACCATATTTTATTACGCCCCACTGTTGGGTATAACACCATATTGTATTACGCCACACTGTTGGGTATAACACCATATGTTATTACGTCACACTGTTGGGTATAGCACCATATTTTATTACGTCACACTGTTGGGTATAACACCATACTTTATTACGTCACACTGTTGGGAATAACACCATATTTTATTACGCCACACTGTTGGGTATAACACCATATTTTATTACGCCACACTATTGGGTATAACACCATATTGTATTACGTCACACTGTTGGGTATAACACCATATTTTATTACGTCACACTGTTGGGTATAACACCATATTTTATTACGCCCCACTGTTGGGTATAACACCATAATTTATTACAAACGGTTTAAATTCAACAAGTGCATTTACATAGGTCGGTGGAATTTCCCCTCTTGAGTGGACCCAAATCTATAAATCTGCTACGTTTTCATAAAAACACACATTGACAACCGAGTTTGTCTTCCATGTTCTATTGAATTATATTACATATTTGCCATTGGAATGAGAGATGATTTTGAAATGGTGCACATGTATATGTTACAGGAGTTTGAGATCCGAGCAATGTATTATAACCTCAGAGCCTGGTATTATATCCAGCCAGCGAATCTGTTACATGTCATAAGATATGGAATCTTCGCATACACATCCTATGACCAATTCTGAACACAAACAGTAAGTCTCCACTCTACCAGTGACCTTGGAATCTTCGCATACAAATCCTAGGACCAATTCTGAACACCAACAGTAAGTCTCCACTCTACCAGTGACCTTGGAATCTTCGCATACAAATCCTAGGACCAATTCTGAACACCAACAGTTAGTCTCCACTCTAACAGTGACCTTGGAATCTTCGTATACAAATCCTAGGACCAATTATGAACACCAACAGTAAGTCTCCACTCTACCAGTGACCTTGGAATTGACAATTTGTTGGAAAGCATAACATACACGTTTTATTTCAGAACCAACACTGATGGAGCTAATCACACGTGGCTAGTTACACATGGGGCGATGGCCTGGATTCCCCACTAATTTCTGTCGTGCAAAAGTACCTTAAATCAGTTTGACCATATCTTATTAACATTGGAAGTATAAAGATGGAACACTCGTATGCAGTGCAATTTCGTGTTTATTAACAGGAATATGACTTTGATCCTTGACCTGCCAATCACTACTAAAGACGCTTTTGCAAACAGCATAGAGTCAGATCAGACGGCACGTTCTAGATCAGACGGCACGAGATCTATGCTGTTTGCTATTCGGATAATGGAGCAAAATCACTTGTCCGAATAGCAAACAACATAGTTCCCGATAAGACGCGGCATTGCACTATGGCTGATCTGGATCTATGTTGTTTGCACATTCTGTCCAATTTATTAGGCAGGATAATGGATAACATTATATCATCAGAATTAGAAATAAAACGTACGTCGAACACTTTATGAGCCGCCACACGATAAAACCAACATAGTCATGATAAAAGTCAAGAATGTATGCTAGAAAGATAACCATGGTAACAAACTGTAGGCTATAGTATCGAATACATGTACATTTCAAATCACAGATCCATCCGATTAAATTAATTTGCATAAATTGTACGTTCGAAAATTCGAAGTTCTCCGCTTCACGAAAATGTCTTACTTTACAAAATTGGCAGTTAAGTTACGCAGTTATAACCATATTAATATTACCTAATTAGCATAATTTATGCATAATTATGCTAATTAGATACACTATAAATGCTCGTAACTTCTTGACACTATATTCGATTTTATAAAGGTTGATATTTTTAGAAAGTTGGGAGCCAATTCATTCATTTAGATCTACAATGACATTCTCTTTCATGAAAACAAATGAGTACAATATTTATGTAATTTATGCAAATGATCGGGTTTGTCAATTGAAACTTGGTGGTATTTGAGAATATTAGCAACAGTTTGGTACCATGCTTATATTTCTATCATCAACAGTTCTTGAGTTACGTGTTTTTATCAGCACTATGTTGGTTTTGTCATGTGGTGGCTCATATAGTGTTTTCAATGGGTAAATATATTCACTTAAGATGTATCATAGAAGGACTGATAATCTGGTCTCGTGTCGGTGCTGTACATCGTGCACGTAAGAGAACAATGGAATGGGTCTCTGTCTGTGTCATTGCACTATCCTCCAAAAAATCTAAAATGAATAATCTCTCCAGGAGGCGTCGCTCATATGGGAAACCGGTAGCGACGATAAATAAACGTAAAACACACACATATATTACCATTACCACAGTGATGGGTTCAGCAGTATATGCATACTGTATTTGCTTTGCACATATTATTTTCTGGTATAATAATAAACTACACTAATGGAGAGCTTGTTATCAGAAGCTGAACGAACGAAAAATACATAAATTCTTATAATATAAAATAAAAAGCATTGAAACCGATAGTATTAAGGGACAAATATATATATGTTGTTGGCTATACAAATTAATAAACATCAGTACCGTAGCCAGAGGTAAATTGCATCCGAGGCAAACTAGGGGGTCCGGGGGCATGTTCCCTTTTAAAATTGTTGGCGTATACTAGCGATTATCTGTGTTTTCTGAATGATTTTTCATTTATTTTTTGGCAAAGTTCTGGCAAATAGCATTTTAACCCATTCAACCCCAAGTAACTGATGGGTTGAATGTCGCAACAGCAGTTAAATCTCTATGGCTGGAGGAAGATCACTTGTGCCTCTGAACAGTATTTCAGTAACTGGCGTGCAAAACCACGACTGTCCGCAAGCCAGTTGGATGGGTTCATTACATGTAGAATTCGGGCAAATGATCACCGACCTTAACTACTCGACCACGGTACAAAGGCGCCCAACATCCATTAAAACGCACATAACTAGGAATTATATATTGTACACGCAATTTACAAGCAACTACGTAACACGCTCATTGTACAAGCAATTTACAAGCAACTACGTAACACGCACATTTTACACGCACTTTACAAGCAAATACGTAACACGCACATTGTACACGCAATTTACAATCAACTACTTAACACGCACATTGTATATGCAATTTACAAGCAACTACGTAACACGCACATTGTACACGCAATTTACAAGCAACTACGTAACACGCACATTGTACAAGCAATCTACAAGCAAATACGTAACACGCACATTGTACACGCAATTTACAAGCAACTACGTAACATGCACATTGTACAAGCAATTTACAAGCAACTACGTAACACGCACATTTTACACGCACTTTACAAGCAAATACGTAACACGCACATTGTACACGCAATTTACAATCAACTACTTAACACGCACATTGTATATGCAATTTACAAGCAACTACGTAACACGCACATTGTACACGCAATTTACAAGCAACTACGTAACACGCACATTGTACAAGCAATCTACAAGCAAATACGTAACACGCACATTGTACACGCAATTTACAAGCAACTACGTAACATGCACATTGTACAAGCAATTTACAAGCAACTACGTAACACGCACATTGTACACGCAATTTACAAGCAACTACGTAACACGCACATTGTACAAGCAATTTACAAGCAACTACGTAACACGCACATTGTACAATCAATTTACAAGCAACTACGTAACACGCACATTGTACATGCAATTTACAAGCAACTACGTAACACGCACATTGTACAATCAATTTAGAAGCAACTACGTAACACGCACATTGTACAATCAATTTATAAGCAACTACGTAACATGCACATTGTACACGCAATTTACAAGCAACTACGTAACACGCACATTGTACATTATACTCAATTAAAACATACACATATAATTGTATGAAAATTCATAAAATTACAAGCAACATGCAGAACGATATCGTTCTTGGAACACACCCTATAAAGGCAATGTATCATTTACTAGGAATTATCCATATTGCATACATTTTGTACATAGTATAGATTACGATCAATTAATTTACTAGGAATTATCCATATTGCATACATTTTGTACGCTTTATAGATTACGAGCAATTAATTTACTAGGAATTATCCATATTGCATACATTATGTACGCTTTATAGATATACGATCAATTAATTTACTAGGAATTATCCATATTGCATACATTTTGTATGCTTTATAGATTACGAGCAATTAATTTACTAGGAATTATCCATATTGCATACATTTTGTACGCTTTATAGAGATTACGAGCAATTAATTTACTAGGAATTATCCATATTGCATACATTTTGTACGCTTTATAGATTACGAGCAATTAATTTACTAGGAATTATCCATATTGCATACATTTTGTACGCTTTATAGATTACGATCAATTAATTTACTAGGAATACAATATGTACCAAGAACTGGAAATGAATGATGTAATAATCTGTTTAGTAAGCCAAGACGAATTCAAAGAGCAAGAAAGCAATACATACTATACAATCAACTCGGAAATACAATCAAACATATTCTAAGCACCCATTCACAATGGACGTACATAAAGTACTTACTTAGCACATGTGGCTGCTAAATAGTGGTATAATGTTAGTCGACTATACGTATGAACTATATTCTGTACTAATAAAATAACAACTTATTACTAGTCGCTCGCCCACATGGTTCGCCGTCGGTGAGGAAAATGAGCTCATTCATAAGTAGTTACACTACGCCCAACATACTTACATGTATATACTAGTCTATAAAGGACTTCCCACCCGAAGGTACAACATACTTACATGTATATACGAGTCTATAAAGGACTTTCCACCCGAAGGTACAACACACGTACATGTATATACGAGTCTATAACGGACTTCCCACCCGAAGGTACAACATACTTACATGTATATACGAGTCTATAAAGGACTTCCCACCCGAAGGTACAACATACTTACATGTATATACGAGTCTATAAAGTACTTCCCACCCGAAGGTACACCATACTTACATGTATATACGAGTCTATAAAGGACTTCCCACCCGAAGGTACAACACACTTACATGTATATACGAGTCTATAAAGGACTTCCCACCCGAATGTACAACACACTTACATGTATATACGATTCTATAAAGGACTTCCCACCCGAAGGTACAACATAATTACATGTATATACGAGTCTATAAAGGAATTCCCAACCGAAGGTACAACATACTTACATGTATATACGAGTCTATAAAGGACTTCCCACCCGAAGGTACAACATACTTACATGTATATACGAGTCTATAAAGGACTTCCCACCGGAAGGTACAACATATTTACATGTATATACGAGTCTATGAAGGACTTCCCACCCGAAGGTACAACACACTTACATGTATATACGAGTCTATAAAGGTCTTCCCACCCGAAGGTACAACACACTTACATGTATATACGAGTCTATAAAGGACTTCCCACCCGAAGGCACAACACACTTACATACATGTATATACGAGTCTATAAAGGACTTCCCACCCGAAGGTACAACATACTTATATGTATATACGAGTCTATAAAGGACTTCCCACCCGAAGGTACAACATACATACATGTATATACGAGTCTATAAAGGACTTCCCACCCGAAGGTAAAACATACGTACTTGTATATACAAGTCTATAAAGGACTTCCCACCCGTAGGTACAACATAGTTACATGTATATTCGAGTCTATAAAGGACTTTCACCCGAAGGTACAACACACGTACATGTATATACGAGTCTATAAAGGACTACCCACCCGAAGGTACAACACACTTACATGTATATACGAGTCTATAAAGGACTTCCCACCCGAAGATACAACACACGTACATGTATATACGAGTCTATAAAGGACTTCCCACCCGAAGGTACAACACACGTACATGTATATACGAGTCTATAAAGGACTTCCCACCCGAAGGTACAACATACTTACATGTATATACGAGTCTATAAAGGACTTCCCACCCGAAGGTACAACATACTTACCTGTATATACGAGTCTATAAAGGACTTCCCACCTGAAGGTACAACATACTTACATGTATATACGAGTCTATAAAGGACTTCCCACCCGAAGGTACAACATACTTACATGTATATACGAGTCTATAAAGGACTTCCCACCCGAAGGTACAACATACTTACATGTATATACGAGTCTATAAAGGACTTCCCACCCGAAGGTACAACATACTTACATGTATATACGAGTCTATAAAGGACTTCCCACCCGAAGGTACAACATACTTACATGTATATACGAGTCTATAAAGGACTTCCCACCCGAAGGTACAACATACTTACATGTATAAAATTATACGAGTCTATAAAGGACTTCCCACCCGAAGGTACAACATACTTACATGTATATACGAGTCTATAAAGGACTTCCCACCTGAAGGTACAACATACTTACATACATGTATATACGAGTCTATAAAGGACTTCCCACTTGAAGGTACAACATACTTACATACATGTATATACGAGTCTATAAAGGACTTCCCACCCGAAGGTACAACACACTTACATACATGCATATACGAGTCTATAAAGGACTTCCCACCCGAAGGCACAACACACTTACATACATGCATATACGAGTATATAAAGGACTTCCCACCCGAAGGTAAAACACACTTACATATATGTGTATACGAGTCTATAAAGGACTTCCCACCCGAAGGCACAACACACTTACATACATGTATATACGAGTCTATAAAGGACTTCCCACCCGAAGTTACAACACACTTACATGTATATACGAGTCTATAAAGGACTTCCCACCCGAATTTACACCACACTTACATGTATATACGAGTCTAAAAAGGACTTCTCACCCGAAGGTACAACATACTTACATGTATATACGAGTCTATAAAGGACTTCCCACCCGAAGGTACAACATACTTACATGTATATACGAATCTATAAAGGACTTCCCACCTGAAGGTACAACATACTTACATGTATATACGAATCTATAAAGGACTTCCCACATGAAGTTACACCACACTTACATACATGTATATACGAGTCTATAAAGGACTTCCCACCTGAAGGTACAACATACCTACATGTATATACGAGTCTATAAAGGACTTCCCACACGAAGATACAACATACTTACATGTATATACGAGTCTATAAAGGACTTACTACAGGAAGTTACACCACACTTACATACATGTATATACGAATCTATAAAGGACTTCCCACCCAAAGTGACACTACACTTAAATGTATATACTAGTCTATAAACGAGTCTATACCGAAGGTACACCACATTGTAAGTGTTCCAACCATACAGGTGTTTGGGGTTTAAAGCCGCATCAACAGCTTAGTTCATATGGAGACTCACCCGGTAGAAGTGGCGTGAGCATCCTACCAGTATTTCAGGCACGAACAGGCAAACGGCTAGAACCACCGACCATCCGCAAGCTAGCTGGATATCTTTCTCACATGAAAGAGTTCGTAGCCGCCAGTGGGATTCGAGCATACACAGGATACGGGCAAGCAATTTAAAGTTAACGACATTAACCACTCGGCCATCCCTCTCCAATAATACAATACCCTATGGTCACATACACACCCAGCATGATAACACTAAACTATTGTAATAGCATTCCGGTATTTACACTGTCAGAATGCGTTACGACTCTGGTATCGCGGTATCACTGTAGCTTGAATATCTTCATCGTGTTATCGTTTAGTTGGGTGACATATAATACACACTGTCGTGGATTAAAACATACTGACTGTGGATTCATCACACCACCTGACGGTAGAGCTATCTCACCTATCTTCTTTCCGTCTTGTCCCAGTTGTATAACATTGTTAGACGTATGTCCACATACAAACACGTTTCCTCTATCATCTGTGCAAATTCCTGATGCATGTGTTAATTGAGAATCGGTGAATGTACTGATACGCTGTCCCTGTACATCGAGAGTGATCAAACTACTGTTGTTCTGGGAGGATACATATACACTGTCACCACTATCACTGATAGCAATCTTCATACTGCGGTTAAATATACTATTCCCGGAACTGTCTTGTGTTACCCTATGTAGCAGGCCACCTGTCATGTTATATATATACAGGGATTTATCATAGTCAGATACGTACAATCTGTCATTCGTGTAGGCAATACCGTAGCAGCGATGATTCATCTTCAGTTGTCGTGTACGTGTCATTTGTTTACCGAGGGAGACAAATTGGATGAGTTTGTCAGTGTAAACACTCACTGCCACTTCTTGTTTACTGATGCAACATACTCCGGCAGGATTACCGTGTATGTCGCAGTGATCTATGTCAGACATATTTGTAATGTTTAAACGTTTCAGTTTGTTATTAATAAAATCGGCTAATAACAGTTGACCGTCTTCTGATAAGCACGATTCAAGCACCCTGCATATGGATTTCTCACCTGGCATCTGAATATTAATTGCTCTGGTTTGTTTGACTTTGTAGAGGTCTGTCTTTGGTTGAACATACATGGATGTCACACGTCCAAGATTTGTTTGCTGCTGAAAGAAGGCACGTATACGTGGGTCTACAGTAAACTCTATCTTCACATCGGTACAAGACTCCATTGAAAGTTTTATGTCATCTGCTTCTTCCATTTTCTTCTGGGCAGTTTTCATTGAGACAAACTGTTGGGCTTTGTTTCCGTCTGCTTTCCTCAAGTCGCCCGCAGTTTGTTTCATTACATCCGCTTCATTGACAGCCTGCTTTCTCTCCTCCTCTAAAATGGACTTCAATCTGAGAAATTCTGTATCCACTTCGTGTAGCGATTGTTTTTCAAGATTTTCATACAGTTCTTCTATTTCTTTTCTGAATGATTTTACTGATGCCACGGCTTCCGTCTTGGATTTGTTCAGCTCTTGCAACATATTTTCCTTTGTTTTTCCAATATTCTCCACCGAGTTCTTTCTGTCAATCACTGTCTGATAGGTTTTATTGGCATCGCCCGTCTCGAAAATGGTGTCGATAACGTCTGGTATCGATTTCACTCCTGTGCATGTCCTGCAAGCAAGGGTTTCGATATAATATTATACATGAGTACAATACATGTATATAAGTAAAAGTAGTAATTTGTATTAGTGTCATGCTTATTGTTTGTTTCTTGACATGTAATAGTTTATTTAAGTTTAAACTTTATTTATTTTACAACTTATATTAATCACTCTCGTTGGCGCGGATGAAAGCGTATATGTGGGAGGAAACCGGAGTACTCTGAGAAAACCCACTTGTCCGATCTGGGACCACCGGACAATCCCACATACTTCCCGGTCCGAAGATCGAACCCGGGTTGCATTGGCGAGAAGCGAGCGCGCTAATATGTAATAGTTTGGACCACAGGCAGACGTAACATACGTTAAAGCGCTTTTTTCTGTAAATTAAATTAATTTGTCCCACATGAAAGACAGTTAATTTTATATGACGCTTAATACCGATTATCGTTCCTTTTATGATACGTCCATTGTGCACTGTAATGATGGTTTACTTTCAATATATATATATATATAGGATATAAGCCTCGATCCGATACGCGAAGCTCCGAACTATTATTGATCACCTGGTGTTTATATCTTACTTAAAACACACACTTATATAACAAGATCTGTACAATTAAAATTATTAATTTCCTACATTTACGCATATGACTAAATGTAATACTCCAATATTAAATAACAATGGACATTATTGTGCGTGTTTTACGTTTAGTTATCGTCGCTACCGGTTGCCCATATGAGCGACGCCTCCTGAAGAGATTAGTTATTTTAGAGTGTTGGAGGATAGTGCATGATACAGACAGAGATCCATTCCAGAGTCTCCTCTGGTTCTTTTACGTGCACAGTGTACAGCACCGACACGAGACCTCGGTTTAATGTCCCATCTGAATGACTGTTAATTGTATTAGGGTCAGACGGGGGATCGAATCTGCGATCCCTGGATTACCAGTCCAGCGTGTTACCACTGGACTACAGATCCGTCCGTCTGTGTGGACATTATATATATATATATATGCAACGCATCAATGAAGATAATACCTAACTAGGTGGTTGTTTAGTTAAACTCCTTCTCCGTATGACTATGTCCACGTATAGTGTGGGCGTTTACGAAACTAGAGATGTACGCAAGATTCTTTAAATGATAATGATTATCTACATAGCCATACATTACACACATTAATGCCTTGATTTATGATTGAATGTATATTGTATTCCGTGTGTGTATTTCATTGTCTTCATGTTGCGTCATTGTATTACATCCATGTCTATGTTTGTTGTATTGTCACATGGGCCTCCGTCTGTAAGTCGGTCTGTCGTTCGGTCCGTATGTCCTCCGCAATATCTCACGAACTGCTGATTGGATTTTCAAATAACTTTACGCAGATGTCTGCCACCATGCCTACTCGTAACAGTTATATAGATGAGTGACCGTGACCATTTCGAGGTCAAATACTAACACATCAGCAACGTTGGACACTCGTGTCACCCTCCTCAATCATAGCTCTGTATGGGGGTATTCATCACCTGTAGTATAATAACTACAGTTTGATTCATATTGACCTAATGTGACCCAATGCTGTGCAAATCTGCAAATTCATTGGCCTTGCACTGATGTTGTGTAATTTTATTTAAATATTTTAGTGCTCAGTCATCGTTTCATTTCGCTTTCGCTGAAACAATGCTGCTTGACAATAGTCACTACAATACCTGCTAACTATATTGCCGACGTCCTGGTATTCCTTGCACCGCATCGCAAGAAACACCATTATTGTGTGACCATGGGTCTGCGGACTTGCATTGCATTGTGGTATTGTGTACCACTACATTGTATACTATGCATTATATATTTTATGTTGTACTACTTGTACATGTACATATCATCCATTGCTTAATTACATGTACATATTTACTTTGATTTTTATGTATAACATTGTATATATATATATGTTCAATGTCTCTTCAATTGGAGGATAATAAAGAATATCTATCTATCTATCTACCACTGGACTACAGATCCGTGTGTGTTATTTCTGGCTGTGATTTGGACTTAATGTATGGATTTTAAAATTGGTATAACAACAACCGATAACAACTCATATAATTAATTACGATTATTACCAAATCTAGGCTATCATTTTATAAAGATTTAAAACATTTAAATTGTTTTTTTTCATATTTGTAAATTGATTAATTCAAGCTGTTTTATATACTTTATTAAACAAACACAATATCGATATGCAAATGTATAAGGACAAACTGCGATAACCTATGAGGATGGTTGTCAGATAATAAATAACTTATTAAGGTAGATCAGTTGTTACCACTGGATTCGTCACAACTCCAGGGGTCATAGGTTCGAACCTCCGTTATACTATGCATTGTACGAATGGCTTTTTAAAATGAGGTCTCGTGTCAGTGTTTCCACACGCACGGGCGCACACACGCACGCACGCACATGGGAGGAAGTCTTTAGTAGAATGCACCTAGAAATGTTTGCCAACTTACGGCGATTGATCAACGAGGCAGTAAATCAGTACATATTGGTGAAAAGAACGGTCGATATCTAAGTTATATAGTTCTGCCATTCTAACTTTCATAGGTACAAGTATTCT
>CM026387.1:17195821-17218321 GCA_014843695.1 Archivesica marissinica
CAGAGCAGCTGGCCCTGAATAATGCTAAACTGGGACATTTCTGGCACAGAAATGAAATTTATGTTTTCATATAGTTCAATGTCCATAGAATCCTGCACCATAAAGTTCCCACTTGGGAAACTGAACAATCCAAGATGGCCGCCAAGATGGCCGACAAAAACAGAAAAATACCCAATTATCTAGATAAAGATTTAAATTCTTCTGGCATTTTGAAATGACTATATTTTATTATTCACAGTAATGCTAAATGCATGTAACTACATGAAAATAATGCATTTTCTTACCTTTTTTGTATATTTTCTGAAAAAGTTGACTTTATCCACAGAAAAAGAGGTAAAACATGCTGTATTTTGAAGACACACCTAAAATCATTTCTTATAAAACTCACATATATTGACATATCATCTTAAATATGATATAGAATCACGAGTTGGAGAGACTGGACGTAAGTTTAAGTGGTTAGAGATAGATATGTACTGTTTTCTAAAAAATAACGGCCATAAAAGTGGGTGGGGTAAATTGACCCCTGAAAATGATAATAAAAAATATATTAAAACTCAATTTATTTAATAGTTTTTCATACTTCTATATTACAATTATTCATTTTATAAACGTGTACACCCACTTCCATTGTTCACTGTTTAAGAACAGTTTATAAATAGTCCATATCCATCTATTAGAGTGATGTCTGCTGGAAGATGATACCATTTGCCTCAGGTAAGCTTTTACTGTATATCCATTTCAATAGTACTGCTCTTTTATAATGAAGCACTGCCACAATCAATTGCCCATGACAAGACATATAACATCGACATACTGTGGAAAGTGTCTTGGCTGTTAAGACCGAACACCCCCCAGTGGAATGGCACCATGCAGTTGGTGCATACTGGTCACCACCCTGGAATATCGACAACAATGTTCCTGCCAATGATCGATATGGATCCCAGTAATGACTCGTGCATATTATCCACGCTCTCATATGTTACGAAGCTGGCGTTGACATACAATGTGGATTCTATCATTACATTTGACCAGCCATTGTGGTACAAGGCACAAATGATTGTTGACACACAACCACCAAACAGTTCGCTGAGGCGTATCATCTGTCGCCTCGGAGGTCTCCACATCCAGATGAGCTTCCTTGGAACCATTATGACCGACTCCGGTCTCAAGGAGTTATTGGAGACCGTGTATGCCGAGAACGTAGTTCCACATCTCCTGAGTGGAAAGGCCATCAGCAGAGCCATTCGTGGGCATTTACTGGCAGAGTCAGCCCTGTGTTTGCTGTTAGCAGCGAATATATTCAATATTGAAATCCCTCATAATAGTAATAACCGAAAGGAGGATAATGATTCAGCTGTAGATGTATCTAGTGTTGAAATAGAAGAGAATGACATAACTGACAATGGATGTAACACTAATGTGGATGAAGAAATGAGTCAAGAGTTGTGATGAAGGTGGTCTGGTGATTGCAAATGATGTAGTAGACATACATAATAACAGTCCCAGTAAATCCCCAGGCGTAAATGGTGTTGAGCCAGACATGAATGCTGAGAATGCTGAAGATGATGAGTATGGGGACAATGAGCATGAGAACGACAACAGTTCACAGTTAGAAGAAGCGATGAAAGTTCTAGATGGCCTTTTAGCTGCGGAGGTAGACATTGAATCGGTTGTGAAATCTACATGTGTTGAACAAATGAAATTCAAGATGCAGAAAGCCATTTCAAAAATGAAAGAAAGCCGAACAGCCCAGCTATGGCTCCAATACATAGAATTGCTAGACATCCTTAAGGCATTTATAAAAGCAGAACGCACAGGTGATTGGAACCTTCACCTTCAGTCATTGTTAGAAATGCTACCATTTTTCGCTGCCACTGGCCACAACGCATATGCAAATCATCGTACATATATTTAAACAAAATGCTTGCCCTATCAATAACACACCCCAATGTTCACAGTATGTTCATGGAAGGTATGCATGTTGTACGAAGATCGGACCGATACTGGGCTGGACTGTCGACGGACCTCATCATCGAGCAGATGCTTATGCGTAGTGTGAAGACAGTTGGAGGCCTAACTCGGGGGCGAGGCATGGACGAAACGCAGAGAGCACAGTGGATCCTCTCAAGGCCAGTGTGTTCTGAAATTAACTACAAGATGCAAGAGCTAAGCGGACACAGGTATGAGACTAGTGAACAACACAAGGAATGTGGGGAGACCAGGCAAAGCAGAGACAGAGATGATATCAAAAAGATGGTAGATTTTCTTATGGATAGAAATCCATTTGAATCCACAGAAGAGTCATTGAGAAGTATAGCCAATGGTGTAGTAGCCGGGGACAAGGTAAATGTGGACAAAGGGCGGGAAGTGGGCATGAACATTCTGAAAGATATGGAGGGGAAGAAAGTGGGTGACTTCAAGTTCAGTTAGAAGGTCCAAGTAACCACTATGAGTGATAATGCTAGTGTCAGTATTGGTGGTGATGATGTGGAGATTGACCCACAGCTTCTTTTCCAGCGATTGGTTGCTGCTGCCCAGGGCGCTGTACCAATAGAAGATCTACAGAATTTCTTTGCATATGAGCTATGTACCTATCCGCCTTCCTTGTTCGAGAGCAAACAACTATTGAGACATGCCAATAAAACAACACTAGCACAGGAACTAACAAAACAGTTACTGACTGATGACAGTGTCCCTGACCAACAACAGGAAATAATATATGTAATTGATGGCAGTTGCCTTATTCAAAGACTCAACTGGCCAAGAGGCAGAACATATAATGAGATATGTTCAATGTACATAAAGTATGTAAGAGATAACTACACCAACAGTCATATTGTGTTTGATGGCTATATAGCTGGTCCATCTACTAAAGATAACACCCACATAAGACGTACTGGTGGACGTGTTGGGGCTGAGGTCAGGGTTCAAGAAGACTTAACCATGAATACAAAGAAGCAAAACTTCTTATTGAATTCTAAGAATAAACAAAGGTTTATAGACATGCTAGCTAGTAAGCTAGATTTGGCATTGAAGTCACTCAAGCAAACGCAGACTATGATATCGTCATGACGGCCATAGACTGTTCGAAGTATATGAACACTGTGGTGGTTGGTGAAGATACTGATCTGTTAGTATTACTGTGCCATTATGCAGAGGACCATGGCTACTCCATTCATCTCAACAGTGAAGGACGTAGAAAAGTCTGTAAACATACTAGAGTTAAAGAATAACCTAGGTGAGGTAGTATGTAAAAACATCTTGTTTATTCACGCATTACTGGGATGCGATACGGTATCAAGACCATACGGCATTGGTAAACTTGCAGCGTTAAGGCTAATAAAGAAGTCGGCAAGCTTCAGAGAATGTGCTGAACAATTTGATAAACTTCCCCATGAAGTATCACACAGCGAGATCCTGAAAACTGGAGAAAACGCACTCATTCTCACCTACACAGAAAATGAGGTTGAATCTATCAATGAACTCAGAATGAAATTATTCCTGGACAAAACAGCAAGAAACTCTGTATCAATTGACCCTAAAACATTACCACCAACACATAGTGCAACCATATATCATTCGTTGCGAGTATACCATCAAATACTGCAATGGAAAGGGTTGGAAGAGGATCCTTGTGATTATGGTTGGGTGTTATCACATGGCATATTGATTCCCAGATTGTCAGACATGCCCCCAGCACCTGCCAACATTCTAAAAGTTGTCCGATGTGGATGCAAGACAGGTTGTCATAGTATGTCATGCAGCTGCAGAAAGCTTGGTCTGAATTGTACAACAGTGTGTCGCAACTGTGATGGACTTTGCTCCAATCAACCAGAAATAGCAGAGTACTGACAAAATCAAACACTGATCCAATGAGTAGAATATGACCCAAGATAATATTAACAGCATTGCTAAACTATTAATCAGCTGCTAGAAATCTTAATTACAGTGAAGATATTCTAGATTTGCTATAGAAATACATTGTGGATATTGGCATATTGAATGAGCATTTCTCCTAATTATATATACATATAATGTATATACGTGTATACTGTATACAATATACTTATCTCTTGTAATATAATATACACTGAGTGGACATGTGATCAATGTATAAACTGCAATGTATCAATTGTATGTATTTTAATTCATGTGTTATACACTAAGTTTATAGAGTTAGGTATGCTTCCAACATTCAGATTATATATGTATACCCATTCATGACAAGATGTTATTTTATCTCATTTTATGGACATCTGACCTCAATTTGTAACCTTAACCTTAAATATACTTACCATATTGGTTATGTTTATAACTTCGTCTGGAGTTAACTTAAATATTAGAATGAAATATATGAGCTACCAATCATTAGAAGTGAAAGTATGGCGCATATCCATATTTTATTGAATTTTTGTAACTTTGACCTTGAAATGTGACCTTGACCTTTCATATACAGACAAAAAATAAACATTATCATATTCTTCCTAAGGTGGTTAATATATGTGTGTAGTTTGTTCAAAATCCATTAAGCGGTTTTGGAGATATGATATTATTCCAGAAATTCCCAATGAAAATATCAAAAAAGTCAAAAAATGCCCCAATTTTTTTTTCCGGACCGGACCTTTTGGGAACTTTGTGATTTAGGATAGCCTATACTATTTCCAGCTTATATGCAAAACAATCATTTCTGTGCCACAAATGTCCCAGTCAAATCTCAGCTGCTCTGCCTAGTATGTAGGAAGCATAGACGTCCGGTTATGTTGCATATACAGTTAGCAGCTTAGACCACATTCTATGTTGTCCATATATCTACTGTAGGAAGCATAGACGTCCGGTTATGTTGCATATACAGTTAGCAGCTTAGACCACATTCTATGTTGCCTATATATCTACTGTAGGAAGCATCGACGTCCGGTTATGTTGCATATACAGTTAGCAGCTTCGACCACATTCTATGTTGCTCATATATCTACTGTAGGAAGCATCGACGTCCGGTTATGTTGCCCATATATCTACTGTAGGAAGCATAGACGTCCGGTTATGTTGCATATACAATTAGCAGCTTAGACCACATTCTATGTTGCCCATATATCTACTGTAGGAAGCAGACGCCCGGTTATGTTGCATACACAGTTAGCAGCTTAGACCACAGTCTATGTTGCCTATATATCTACTGTAGAAGGCATAGACGCCCAGTTATGTTGCCCATATATCTACAGTAGGGAGCATCGACGTCCGGTTATGTTGCATATACAGTTAGCAGCTTAGACCACAGTCTATGTTGCCTATATATCTACTGTAGGAAGCATCGACATCCGGTTATGTTGCATATACAGTTAGCAGCTTAGACCACAGTCTATGTTGCCTATATATCTACTGTAGGAAGCATCGACGTCCGGTTATGTTGCATATACAGTTAGCAGCTTCGACCACATTCTATGTTGCCCATATATCTACTGTAGGAAGCATCGACGTCCGGTTATGTTGCCCATATATCTACTGTAGGAAGCATAGACGTCCGGTTATGTTGCATATACAGTTAGCAGCTTAGACCACATTCTATGTTGCCCATATATCTACTGTAGGAAGCAGACGCCCGGTTATGTTGCATACACAGTTAGCAGCTTAGACCACAGTCTATGTTGCCTATATATCTACTGTAGAAGGCATAGACGCCCGGTTATGTTGCCCATATATCTACTGTAGGAAGCATAGGCACCCGGTTATGTTGCATACACAGTTAGCAGCTTAGACCACAGTCTATGTTGCCTATATATCTACTGTAGGAAGCATCGACGTCCGGTTATGTTGCATATACAGTTAGCAGCTTAGACCACAGTCTATGTTGCCTATATATCTACTGTAGGAAGCATCGACGTCCGGTTATGTTGCATATACAGTTAGCAGCTTCGACCACATTCTATGTTGCCCATATATCTACTGTAGGAAGCATCGACGTCCGGTTATGTTGCCCATATATCTACTGTAGGAAGCATAGACGTCCGGTTATGTTGCATATACAGTTAGCAGCTTAGACCACATTCTATGTTGCCCATATATCTACTGTAGGAAGCAGACGCCCGGTTATGTTGCATACACAGTTAGCAGCTTAGACCACAGTCTATGTTGCCATATATATCTACTGTAGAAGGCATAGACGCCCAGTTATGTTGCCCATATATCTACAGTAGGGAGCATCGACGTCCGGTTATGTTGCATATACAGTTAGCAGCTTAGACCACAGTCTATGTTGCCTATATATCTACTGTAGGAAGCATCGACGTCCGGTTATGTTGCATATACAGTTAGCAGCTTAGACCACAGTCTATGTTGCCTATATATCTACTGTAGGAAGCATCGACGTCCGGTTATGTTGCATATACAGTTAGCAGTTTCGACCACATTCTATGTTGCCCATATATCTACTGTAGGAAGCATCGACGTCCGGTTATGTTGCCCATATATCTACTGTAGGAAGCATAGACGTCCGGTTATGTTGCATATACAGTTAGCAGCTTAGACCACAGTCTATGTTGCCTATATATCTACTGTAGAAGGCATAGACGCCCGGTTATGTTGCCCATATATCTACTGTAGGAAGCATAGGCACCCGGTTATGTTGCATACACAGTTAGCAGCTTAGACCACAGTCTATGTTGCCTATATATCTACTCTAGGAGGCATAGACGTCCGGTTATGTTGCATATACAGTTAGCAGCTTAGACCACAGTCCATGTTGCCTATATATCTACTCTAGGAGGCATAGATGTCCGGTTATGTTGCATATACAGTTAGCAGCTTAGCCCACATTCTATGTTGCCTATATATCTACTGTAGGAAGCATAGACGCCCTGTCATGTTGCATATACAGTTAGCAGCTTAGACCACATTCTATGGTGCCCATATATCTAATGTAGGAAGCATGGACGCCTGGTTATATTGCATATACAGTTAGCAGCTTAGACCACATTCTATGTTGCCCATATATCTACTGTAGGAGGCATAGACGCCCGGTTATGTTGCCTACACAGTCAGCAGTTCACACTCCCAGGACATGCTGCCTACAGTTAGCAGTTTAGATTCCCAGGATATAGCACCATTTTGTCTGCAGTGTTTGTTAAGTACATAAATAATACAATAAATAAGTATTTCTTACAAATATTTTTATTAATATTCAATCTCGTGGTTATGTATAAGCTACATCACGGTGATACATTATTGAAATTAAATACTTATGTACATGTACAGTACTTTATATGAAAAAGTTGGCAATTTCTTACGGAGGTTGGTGCACCCAACTACTGGTTAACCGCTGGAGCCTGCCCATGAAAGGTGTTGTTCGGTAAACTACCCGCCGGCGATATAGCCCAAAATGGTGCTGATGCAGGCGTAAAACCCGAAATATAACATAACATGTACAGTACACAGATTGAATATATCCACTCTAATACACAAGGCAGTTTCATATTAATGCAAGTAAGATAACATAGCAATTAAACGCCTAAGTGGTCGAGTGTTCAAGGACTTCAAGGTACTTGTTAACCGCTGGAGCCTGCCCAGGCAAGGTGTTGCTAGGTAAACTTACTGTCCCTTTATGTATATTGCAACTAGTAGAAATGATAAATTAAAAAAAATCATAGCAACTTGCTTCGTTGTTATCTTGGGTATAGGTGTCCACCAGCAGCTAGTTTCATACGACTGTTTCTGTCCTTCCGTGGTAACACGCTGGACTGTTAATCCAGGGATCGCAGGTTCGATCCCCCGTCTGACCCTAATAAAATTAAGTCTTTCAGATGGATCATTAAACCGAGGTCTTGTGTTGGTGCTGTACATTGTCAAGTCTAAAATTACTAATCTCTTCAGTAGGCGTGGCATATATGGGCAACCGGTAGCGACGATAAATAAACGTAAAACACACAGTTCTTCCGAGCATCATTTAACTCTCACCTGGTTAGACCTACTGTACTTCTGCGTGTCACTGGAGTGGTAGTGGATTGTTTATATGCCAATACTTTGTTACTATGTGTTTTACGTTTATTTATCGTCGCTACCGATTGCCCATATGAACGACGCCTCCTGAAGAGATTATTAGTCAGTTTAGATTTTTGGACGATAGTGCAATAATACAGACCCATTCCAGAATCTCCCCTGGTTTTTTTTACGAACACGATGTAAAGCACCGATATGAGTCCTCGATTTAAAGTCCCATCTGAAAGACTGTTACTTTTATTAGGGTCAGACGGGGGATCGATCATTAACATATATATATCCGTATATCACTCTGTGGACGAACGTCAGGGGAGGTAACTAGAGCCAGAGTGGGGCTACCAATAAACATGCAATAACATACGTTAATGGGCCTCATTCTATGACGTCAAAAAGAAGTCCGGGGAGGTAACTAGAGACAGAGTGGGGCTACCAATAAACATACAACAGCATAAGTTAATAGGCCTCATTCTGTACTGACGTCGAAAAGAAGTCAGGGTAGGTAACTAGAGCCAGAGTGGGGCTACCAATAAACATAGAATAGCATAAGTTAATGGGCCTCATTCTGTACTGACGTCAAAAAGAAGTCAGGCGAGGTAACTAGAGCCAGAGTGGGGCTACCAATAAACATGCAATAGCATAAGTTAATGGGCCTCATTCTATGACGTCAAAAAGAAGTCAGGGGAGGTAACTAGAGCCAGAGTGGGGCTACCAATAAACATGCAATAACATAAGTTAATGGGCCTCATTCTATATTGACGTCAAAAAGAAGCGCTGCACTGTTGGGTATAACACCATATTTTATTACGTCACACTGTTAGGTATAACACCATATTTTATTACGTCACATTGTTGGGTATAACACCATATTTTATTACGTCACACTGTTTGGTATAACACCATATTTTATTACGTCACATTGTTGGGTATAACACCATATTTTATTACGTCATACTGTTGGGTATAACACCATATTTTATTATGTCACATTGTTGGGTATAACACCATATTTTATTACGTCATACTGTTGGGTATAACACCATATTTTATTACGCCGCACTGTTGGGTATAACACCATATTTTATTACAAACGGTTTAAATTCAGTGCATTTACATAGGTCGGTGGAATTTCCCCTCTTGAGTGGACCCAAATCTATAAATCTGCAACGTTTTCACAAAAACACAAATTGACGACCAAGTTGGTCTTCCTTGTTCTATTGAATTATATTACATATTTGCCATTGGAATGAGAGATGGTTTTGAAATGGTGCACATGTATATGTTACAGGAGTTTGAGATCCGAGCAATGTATTATAACCTCGGAGCGTGGTATTATATCCAGCCAGCGAATCTGTTACATGTCATAAGATATGGAACACCAACAGTAAGTCTCCACTCTACCAGTGACCTTGGAATCTTCGCATACAAATCCTAGGACCAATTATGAACACCAACAGTTAGTCTCCACTCTACCAGTGACCTTGGAATCTTCGCATACACATCCTAGGACCAAATCTTAACACCAACAGTTAGTCTCCACTCTACCAGTGACCTTGGAATTGGCAATTTGTTGGAAAGCATAACAGACACGTTTTATTTCAGAACCAACACTGATGCAGCCAATCACGCGTGGCTAGTTACCCATGGGGCGATGGCATGGATTCCCCACTAATTTCTGTCGTGCGAAAGGACCTTAAATCAGTTTGACCATATCTTATTAACATTGGAAGTATAAAGATGGAACACTCGTATGCAGTGCAATTTCGTGTTTATTAACAGGAATATGACTTTAATCCTTGACCTGCCAATCACTACTAAAGACGCTTTTGCAAACAACATAGAGTCAGATCAGACGGCACGTTCTAGATCAGACGGCACGGGCTCTATGCTGTTTGCTATTCGGATAATGGAGCAAAATCACTTGTCCGAATAGCAAACAACATAGTTCCCGATAAGACGCGGCATTGCACTATGGCTGATCTGGATCTATGGTGTTTGCACATTCTGTCCAATTTATTCGGCAGGATAATGGTTAACATTATATCATCATAATTAGAAATAAAACGTACGTCGAACACATTTTATGAGTCGCCACACGACAAAACCAACATAGTCATGATAAAAGTCAAGAACTTATGCTAGAAAGATAACCATGGTAACAAACTGTAGCTTATGTTATCGAATACAACAACATGTACATTTCAAATCACAGATCCATCCGATTAAATTAATTTGCATAAATTGTACGTTCAAAAATTCGACGTTCTCCGCTTCACGAAAATGTCTTGCTTTACAAAATTGGCAGTTAAGTTACGCAGTTATAATCATATTAATATTACCTAATTAGCATAATGTATGCATAATTATGCTAATTAGATACACTATAAATGCTCGTAACTTCTTGACACTATATTCGATTTTATAAAGGTTGATATTTTTAGAAAGCTGAGAGCCAATTCGTTCATTTAGATATACAATGACATTCTCTTTCATGAAAACAAATGAGTACAATATTTATGTAATTTATGCAAATGAACGTGATCGGGTTTGTCAATTGAAACTGGTGGTATTTGAGAATATTAGCAACAGTTTGGTACCATGTTTATATTTCTATCATCAGCAGTTCTTGAGTTACGTGTTTTTATCAGCACTATGTTGGTTTTGTCATGTGGTGGCTCATATAGTGTTTTCAATTGGTAAATAGATTCACTTAAGATGTATCATAGAAGGACTGATAATCTGGTCTCGTGTCGGTGCTGTACATCGTGCACGTAAGAGAACAATGGAATGGGTCTCTGTCTGTGTCATTGCACTATCCTCCAAAAAATCTAAAATGAATAATCTCTCCAGGAGGCGTCGCTCATATGGGAAACCGGTAGCGACGATAAATAAACGTAACACACACATATATTACCATTACCACAGTGATGGGTTCAGCAGTATATGCATACTGTATTTGCTTTGCACATATTATTTTCTGCTATAATAATAAACTACACTAATGGAGAGCTTGTTATCAGAAGCTGAACGAACGAAAACTACATAAATTCTTATAATATAAAATAAAAAGCATTGAAACCGATAGTATTAAGGGACAAATATGTATATGTTGTTGGCTATACAAATTAATAAACATCAGTACCGTAGCCAGAGGTAAATTGCATCCGAGGCAATCTAGGGGGTCCAGGGGCATGTTCCCTTTTAATTGTTGGCGTATACTAGCGATTATCTGCGTTTTCTGAATGATTTGGTTTAGACGTATAATTATGTACTGACCATTCAGCTCTCTAGCAGTCAACATTTTATACAGGAAAGGGATATTTTTAGCATTTTATTTATTTAATTTTTCATTTATTTTTTGGTTGCTTTGGAAATTTTAAACGAGACAATTGCCTCGGTGTGCCTCAATGTGGCTACAGGCCTGAACATGTAGATGCAGGAGAATACAAGAAAGCTAAACGATTATTCGTTATACCATGAGCTGAAACAACTAGGCTGGCAGCGAACTGAAATTTTGCTTAAGTTCTGGCAAATAGCATTTTAACCCATTCAACCCCAAGTAACTGATGGGTTGAATGTCGCAACAGCAGTTAAATCTCTATGGCTGGAGGAAGATCACTTTTCCCTCTGAACAGTATTTCAGTCACGGCGTGCAAAACCACGACCGTCCGCAAGCCAGTTGGATAGGTTGTAGAATTCGGGCAAATGATCACCGACCTTAACTACTCGACCACGGTACAGAGGCGCCCAACATCCATTAAAACGCACATAACTAGGAATTATATATTGTACACGCAATTTACAAGCAACTACGTAACACGCACATTGTACACGCAATTTACAAGCAACTACGTAACACGCACATTGTACACGCACTTTACAAGCAACTACGTAACACGCACATTGTACACGTAATTTACAAGCAACTACGTAACACGCACATTGTACAAGCAATTTACAAGCAACTACGTAACACGCACATTGTACAAGCAATTTACAAGCAACTACGTAACACGCACATTGTACACGCAATTTACAAGCAACTACGTAACACGCACATTGTACAAGCAACTACGTAACACAGCAACTACGTAACATGCACATTGTACAAGCAATTTACAAGCAACTACGTAACACGCACATTGTACAAGCAATTTACAAGCAACTACGTAACACGCACATTGTACAAGCAATTTACAAGCAACTACGTAACACGCACATTGTACAAGCAATTTACAAGCAACTACGTAACACGCACATTGTACAAGCAATTTACAAGCAACTACGTAACACGCACATTGTACATTATACTCAATTAAAACATGAACATATATGAAAATTCATAAAATTACAAGCAACATGCAGTACGATATCGTCCTTGGAACACACCCTATAAAGGCAATGTATCATTTACTAGGAATTATCCATATTGCATACATTGTGTACGCTTTATAGATTACGAGCAATTAATTTACTAGGAATTATCCATATTGCATACATTGTGTACGCTTCATAGATTACGAGCAATTAATTTACTAGGAATTATCCATATTGCATACATTGTGTAAGCTTTATAGATTACGAGCAATTAATTTACTAGGAATTATCCATATTGCATACATTGTGTACGCTTTATAGATTACGAGTAATTAATTTATTAGGAATTACCCATATTGCATACATTGTGTATGCTTTATAGATTACGAGCAATTAATTTACTAGGAATTATCCATATTGCATACATTTTGTACGCTTTATAGATTACGATCAATTAATTTACTAGGAATTATCCATATTGCATACATTGTGTACGCTTTATATATTACGATCATTTAATTTACTAGGAATTATCCATATTGCATACATTTTGTACGCTTTATAGATTACGATCAATTAATTTACTAGGAATTATCCATATTGCATACATTTTGTACGCTTTATAGATTACGATCAATTAATTTACTAGGAATACAATATGTACCAAGAACTGGAAATGAATGATGTAATAATCTGTTTAGTACGCCAAGACGAATTCAAAGAACAAGAAAGCAATACATACTATACAATCAACTCGGAAATACAATCAAACATATTCTAAGCACCCATTCACAATGGACGTACAGAAAGTACTTACTTAGCACATGTGGCTGCTAAATAGTGGTCAAATGGGTATACTATAATGTTAGTCGACTAATCATATGAACTATATTCTGTACTAATAAAATAACAACTTATTACTAGTCACTCGTCCACATGGTTTGTCGTCGGTGAGGAAAATGAGCTCATTCATAATTAGTTACACTACGCCCAACATACTTAAATGTATATACGAGTCTTCCCACCCGAAGGTACAACAAACTTACATACATGTATATACGAGTCTATAAAGGACTTCCCACCCGAAGGTACACCATAATTACATGTATATACGAGTCTATAAAGGACTTCCCACCTGAAGGTACACCATAATTACATGTATATACAAGTCTATAAAGGACTTCCCACTCGAAGGTACAACATACATACATGTATATAAGAGTATATAAAGGACTTCCCACCTGAAGATACAACATACTCACATGTATATACGAGTCTATAAAGGACTTCCCACTCGAAGGTACAACATACATACATGTATATACGAGTCTATAAAGGACTTCCCACCCGAAGATACAACATACTTACATGTATATACGAGTCTATAAAGGACTTCCCACCCGAAGGTACACCATACTTACATGTATATACGAGTCTATAAAGGACTTCCCACCCGAAGGTACACCACACCTACATGACTTCCCACCCGAAGGTACACCACATTGTAAGCGTTCCAACCATACAGGTGTTTGGGGTTTAAAGCCGCATCAACAGCTTAGTTCATATGGAGACTCTCCCCCTAGAAGTGGCGTGAACATCATACCAGTATTTCAGGCACGAACAGGCAAACGGCTAGAACCACCGACCATCCGCAAGCTAGCTGGATATCTTTCTCACATGAAAGAGTTCGTAACCGCCAGTGGGATTCGAACATACACAGGATACGGGCAAGCAATTTAAAGTTAACGACATTAACCACTCAGCCATCCCTCTCCAATAATACAATACACTATGGTCACATACACACCCAGCATGATAACACTAAACTATTGTAATAGCATTCCGGTATTTACACTGTCAGAATGTGTTACGACTCTGGTATCGCGGTATCACTGTAGCTCGAATATCGTCATCGTGTCACTTTCATTTTTGGCGACATATAATGCACACTGCCGTGGATTAAAACATACTGACAGTGGATTCATCACACCACCTCGCGGTAGAGCTATCTCACCTATCTTCTTTCCGTCTTGTCCCAGTTGTATAACATTGTTAGACCCATGTCCACATACAAACACGTTTCCTCTACCATCTGTACAAACTCCTGTTGCAGATGTTAACTGAGAATCGGTGAATGTACTGATATGTTGTCCCTGTACATCGAGAGTGATCAAACTAGTGTTGTAGAAGGAGGATACATATACACTGTCACCACTATCACTGATAGCAATATGCCCACTGCGGCTAAATATACTATTCCCGGAACTGTCTTGTGTTACCGTATGTAGCAGGCGACCTGTCATGTTATATATATACAGGTATTTAGTATTTGCAGATACGTACAATCTGTCATTTTTATAGGCAATATCGTAGCAGAGATGATTCATCTTCAGTTGTCGTGTACATGTCATTTGTTTACCGAGGGAGACAAACTGGATGAGTTTGCCGGTGTAAACACTCACTGCCACTTCTTGTTTACTGATGCAACATACTCCGGCAGGATAACCGGGTATGTCGCAGTGATCTATGGCAGACATATTTGTAATGCCTAAACGTTTCAGTTTGTTATTATAACTATCGGCTAATAACAGTTGGCCGTCTTCTGAGAAGCACAATCCATACACCATGCACGTGGATTTCTCACCTGGCATCTGAATATTAATTTCTCTGGTTTGTTTGACTTTGTAGAGGTCTGTCTTTGGTTGAACATACATGGATGTCACACGTCCAAGATTTGTTTGCTGCTGAAAGAAGGCACGTATACGTGGGTCTACAGTAAACTCTATCTTCACATCGGTACAAGACTCCATTGAAAGTTTTATGTCATCTGCTTCTTCCATTTTCTTCTGTGCAGTTTTCATTGAGACAAACTGTTGGGCTTTGTTTCCGTCTGCTTTTCGCAAGTTGTCTGCAGCTTGTTTCATTACATCCGCTTCATTGACAGCCTGCTTTCTCTCCTGCTCTAAAATGGACTTCAATCTTAGAAATTTTGTATCCACTTCGTGTAGCGATTGTTTTTCAAGATTTTCATACAGTTCTTCCATTTCTTTTCTGAATGATTTTACTGATGCCACGGCTTCCGTCTTGGATTTGTTCAGCTCTTGCAACAGATGTTCCTTTGTTTTTCCAATATTCTCCACCGAGTTCTTTCTGTCAATCACTGTCTGATAGGTTTTATTGGCATCGCCCGTCTCGAAAATGGTGTCGATAACGTCTGGTATCGATTCCACTCCTGTGCATGTCCTGCAAGCAAGGGTTTCGATATAATATTATACATGAGTACAATACATGTATATAAGTAAAAGTAGTAATTTTTATTAGTGTCATGCTTATTGTTTGTTTTCTTGACATGTAATAGTTTATTTAAGTTTAAACTTTATTTATTTTACAACGATTGCGAAGCAAGTTCTAACAATTTATATTAATCACTCTCGTTGGCGCGGATTAAAGCGTATATGTGGTCATTCCTGTGGGAGGAAACCGGAGTACCCTGAGAAAACCCACGTGTCCGATCTGGCGACCACCGGACCATCTCACATACTTCCCGGTCCGAGGCAGACATAACATACGTTAAAGCGCTTTTTTCTGTAACTTAAATTAATTTGTTCAGCCCAATTATTCTATCAAAGCAAATAATATGTATTCCACAAACATATATATTTGTTAGAATATTTATTTGTTCTGCCCTAATAGTATTATTGCACTGTTATTTTTGAGTGTTTTACGTTTATTTATCGTAGCTACCAGTTGCCCATATGAGCGACGCCTCCTGGAGAGATTAGTCATTTTAGATTTTTTGGTTTGGAGGATACTGATACAGGCAGAGACCATTTCCAGAGTCTCCTCTGGTTCTCTTACGTGCACGATGTACAGCACCAACACGAGACCTCGGTTTAACGTCCCACATGAAAGAGAGTTAATTTTATGTGACGCTTAATACCGATTATCGTTCCTTTTATGATACGTCCATTATGCACTGTAATGGTGGTTTACTTTCAATATATATATAGGATATAAGCCTCGATCCGATACGCGAAGCTCCGAACTATTATTGATCATCTGGTTTTTATATCTTACTTAAAACATACACTTATATAACAAGATCTTTCAAATTAAAATTATTAATTTCCTACATTTACGCATATGACTAAATGTAATACTCCAATATTAAATAACAATGGACATTATTGTGCGTGTTTTACGTTTATTTATCGTCGCTACCGGTTGCCCATATGAGCGACGCCTCCTGAAGAGATTAGTTATTTTAGAGTGTTGGAGGATAGTGAATGATACAGACAGATACCCATTCCAGAGTCTCCTCTGGTTCTGTTACGTGCACAGTGTACAGCACCGACACGAGACCTCGGTTTAATGTCCCATCTGAATGACTGTTAATTTTATTAGGGTCAGACGGGGGATCGAATCTGTGTTCCATGGATTACCAGTCCAGCATGTTACCACTGGACAACAGATCCGTTTGTCTGTGTGGACAATATATATATATGCAACGCATCAATGAAGATAATACCTAACTAGGTGCTTGTATAGTTAAACTCCTTCTCCGTATGACTATGTCCACGTATAGTGTGGGCGTTTACGAAACTAGAGATGTACGCAAGATTCTTTAAATGATAATGATTATCTACATAGCCATACATTACACACATTAATGCCTTGATTTATGATTGAATGTATATTGTATTCCTTGTGTGTATTTCATTGTCTTCTTGTTGCGTCATTGTATTACATCCATGTTTATGTTTGTGTTGTATTTTCACATGGGCCTCTGGCTTACTGAATTTGAAAATAAAACTATCTTATGATACATATTAAGTGTTACCACTGGACTACAGATCCGTCTGTGTGTGTTATTCTTGGCTGTGATTTGGACTTAATGTATAGATTTTAAAATTGGTATAACAACAACTGATAACAACTCATATAATTAATTACGATTATTACAAAATCATTTTATAAAGTTTTAAAACATTTAAAATTGATTTTCATATTTGTAAATTGATTAATTCAAGCTGTTTTATATACTTTATTAAAGAAACACAATATCGATACGCAAATGTATACGGACAAACTGCGATAACTTATGAGGATGGTTGTCAGATAATAAATAACTTATTAAGGTAGATCAATGGTTACCACTGGATTCGTCACAACTCCAGGGGTCGTAGGTTCGAACCTCCGTTATACTATGCATTGTACGAATGGCTTTTTAAAATGAGGTCTCGTGTCAGTGTTTCCACACGCACGCGCGCACACACGCACGCACGCACACGGGAGGAAGTATTTAGTAGAATGCCCCTAGAAACGTTTGCCAACTTACGGCGATTGATCAACGAGGCAGTAAATCAGTACATATTGGTGAAAAGAACGGTTGATATCTAAGTTATATAGTTCTGCCATTCTAACTTTCATAGGTACAAGTATTCTGTTTTCGAAAATATTTTTGTATTTGTTACAGTACTTGTGATTATTTTCAGATCATTTTCGAGACATTACTCTATAATAGTCATCAATAATAAAATGGCTTTTTGGTCATATTCTATGAACAGTTCTCCTATTTTTGTCACACATACATATATATGAAACTAATTCAGTAGCTTAAAACGCATTCGAACCAAGCATATCATTACATCAACTCATCAGTGAACATCATTACATATTAAATTTTGAACCTTGAATGGAATACTTTCCCTTTAACATATACATAATATAGGTTTATATACCTGGCAATTTCAGGTAAATATACTAGTCTCGTAAATGATTCATGATTGTCTCGTAAATGATTCATGATTGTCTCGTAAATGATTCATGATTGTCTCGTAAATGATTCATGATTGTCTTGTAAATGATTCATGATTGTCTCGTAAATGATTCATGATTGTCTCGTAAATGATTCATGATTTTCTCGTAAATGATTCATGATTGTCTCGTAAATGATTCAGCTAACTTGATGCAAATATTAACTACTTTCATTGAATAAATCAATTTTAAAATGCAATGATAGTGCTAAAGTAAATAAATTATATTTGAACTATACTCACACCATAGGAACAATATAGAGTCCTATATAACAGAGAATAATTTTCTAGGAAAATCTGTATGGGCATACCAGGTAATGCAACCAAAATGTGTGTGCAAACTTGCCTCAAAATAATTACGTTTAAATGCACTTATCATGAACAGTTAATATATGTAAACTTTATAATTATAACATATTAAGCAGGTCATTATTTGGTATTCTGGAACTTAAAAAGTCATTTGCATTTTGAATGATGAACTTTCCTTGTTCAATCGCATTGTCCGCATTGCGTTTGGTGGTCCCTCCTAATCCGTCGCAAGCACCTTTGCCATGCCCTGATGTAAAGTACTGCTAATATCCTGTGATTCTATATTGTAATTCCAGTCTGCTGATCGAATATTGTTTTAGTTCAATATTGGGATGTCGGCGAATCCATCCAAAAATACACTCCCTTCAGATCATACCTTGTATTGCTTTGCAAAGTAACAACCTTATCTACAATTGCAAGTACCATCGAAGCATTGTGATGAAGAACCGCAGATACAAATACAATACTTTTGTACTGCAACTGGCCATCGGCATCATTCATGTAAAGGACTGTAGGATGCAATGTAACCGACGTTGAGATCCAATAGGCGCATTGTACCTATTCCATATTCTGGCAACAGTAGTTCTCACTGAAGTCCATCTTCATTAACATGTGGTCTTGTGGAAGCCTCTCCTTCATGTGTTTAACGGCTTGGTACTGTTTAATAACTTTATAGATGTGGTTGTCAAATTCTCGATGTGTCTCTTTCATCATATGGATGAACTCGCCCTTTGGTATTCAATATCGACTACCGTCATCTTCTCCTTCCCATCTTTCATCTTCTGCTTTTTCCACTCTTGATATTCCACAGTTGTGACTTGAATTCCGTTGAGGAGCATTATTTCCAGTTCCTACAGTGCTATATGTGTCCATAAATGTATCTGGACAAGGATGTAATCTTGTGGTTCTTTAGAAATCTTAACTTAAGGGCAACGTTTTGGTATTTCTGACACAAGCACTCACTTCTACAAAGCATGCACCACACAGTCCATCTAAAGCTATAATAAGTGAAATCATTTACGGGACACACTGAACTCATTTACGGGACACTTGATTATATATATGTCTCTGGTTTAAATACTATTTTGACATATGTTATTTGATTAGGTTCCATACTGGGGATTGTCATGTATTCATTTTAAATATCTTCAGTACAATAACCTGTCTATCGTTTATTATGACTATCAACACAGAGCCATATCAATGTCAATCTTTAAAATGGAATTGTATTATGATATTGTTGGTTACAATTCGTTGATGTGATAATCAATATATCAATATCAATGTTGAAATAATAAGCTATGGGACACATTAATAAGTTACGGGACACAATACAATGCACCATTATTCATTATATATAAATGCACCTTTATTTAACCCAAGCTGATATGTTAATATGTTACACCAACATGTAAGCACGCGTGAGAAATAAAAATAGATTACGTAAAAATAATCACAAAATCATTAGCAGAAAAACTTACCCGATATCGGTTTTAAAAACTTATTTATATGCACTCAAAACATGGCGGTTGTTTATATTTTCAATCCGGGAACTCTGCATTCCAGGCACTGGACATACACTGAACCGAATTTCTAAACGTCCACCTAATAAATTGTGAGCTTAGGGTAACGGGTCTATGAATTAGTCCAAATATTGGTAGTCTATTGTTATCCACCATACTCTATCAATGTACACTAAGAAAACACCAATTTATTGTCATGGATGACCAAGCGGAACGGAAGGTTGGAATCCTAAGTTTTGGCATGAGGACCACGTGCACGGCATGGTGAGTGCTCAATTTGATTGCAATTTATTCTATGTGCGACCCCGTAACCGAAAAAACAGAAAATATTGCGAGAATGACCATTGAGGAAAGCGGGCGAGCCGTCGGTATGCTTGATACAGGCACTTCTATCAGACAGGTATGTTCAGCGTTGTAATTAAATTCGATATTTCAAGTACATTTTGTAATGAATCATACAATGTCATATTTTAATATCATTCTAAATCATTTTCATCGTGTTTCCAGGTTGCACGACTTTTCAACAGACGGCATTCTACTATGGTCTTTACTTGTTGATTGTCTTCAACTGTTATACAACACCAGGTGGACGTTTAGAAATTTGGTTCAGTGTAGAGAAGAGAAACTAAACCCGGGCTTTTCATATTTTTCATTTCTTGTATAGCTATTTCACATTCATAGTTTTCTATAAGTCCTTCACATGACTGTTTTTCATTTAAATTTAATTTTGTTTCGGTTGAATTAAAGAAACTGTTATCATGAGAATCTATATTAGAATCTTCACTGTAAATGCCTTCATAATATTGTTTCACATGATTTAGAATATTAACATGGCCTTTTTCTAGGTTATTGTTTATTTCAAGCTGTTTCAAGTACGTTCTTCTGAACTTTTTTTCTCCAAATTTGAAAAATATTTTGATTTTGCCGCACCTTCTACCCATTCAGCTTTCGATCTAAGTAATAATCCAGCTGTTTTTTCTTCAATTATTGTATTCAGTTTATTTGTTTCTTGTTTAAGATTATCCGCAAGATCTTGGTTATTTGGATTTTCAATTATTTCTTTCTCCAACCGTCTTATTTCCAATTCTATTTTATATTCGTCTTCTCTTTGTTTCTTTTTTATGTTACTTGAATATTTGATTGCTATATTGCGCATTGAACCTTTTATCAGTTCCCACATAGTGTTTGGGTTACACCCAGTATTATTTGCAGCAATTTCTTGTATTGTTTCCTTTACTTGTCGTTTGAATTCTGTATGTAACAGTATACTACTGTTGAGTTTGAAATAGCCACGGCCTCTGACATTTTCGCATATATTTAAAGTTACTACCGAATGGTCTGATAGAAATCCAGGCATTTTGTAACATTATTTAACAGATTAGCTGTAACTAGAAAATAATCTAGTCTACAAAATATTGGTGGTCTATGATTTGAATGCCATGTAAATCGCTTAGATTCTGGATTACGTTATCTAAAAATATCGTGTAAGTCGTTGCTATTTATAATATCGTTTAATTTTTCGGAACATTTTCTATTCGTATCTGTTCTACCGTTCAGTTTATCCATTTTAAAGTTAATTACATTGTTGAAATCTCCTCCTAAGATCATTGTTTCACTGCTATTATCCACCACGGTTTGTTCTATTGTTGTAAGGAAGTCAACATCCTCCGTATTAGGTGCGTATACATTAATTAATGTTATTGTTTCATTAAATATGTTAAATCTTAATATTTGCAATCTTCCTCTTATTAATTATCGGTGTTCTATTATTTCGTATGTTGAATGTAAATTTAGTAAAATGCCGATACCTTTACTATTGGAACTGTCTCCACTGAGAAATATGTCTTGACCCCATTGCTTTTTCCATGTTTCGCTGTGTTCTTGTGTACAGTGAAGTTCTTGTAAGAAACATACAGAAAAATTATTTTGCTTTAACCAGCTAAAGATCGTTTTACGCTTACACTGATTTCCAAGCCCTTTCACATTGAAACTACATATTTTTATATCATCCATTTTCTATATTGTTTTGATTGTTTAATCCTGATATAATTTCAAAACTACATACATTACAAGTAATAAACCCAAGCACATGTTTACCAGTAGTTAACTTATGGTTGAGCCGATTATGCCGAATATGTATTGAAGCGACTAAAAACAGGATATAGGTCAGGGGTAAGGGAAGCTTGGGGATGAGATGCGTCTATGTTGCACGATTATTGTTTTCGGACAGGAAATGTCAACGTTAATCTGACTCACGGGTATGCATATAAATTTTCATAATAAACTTTGTTATTCAGCAATATTCATCAGTATCATCTTGTCATGCACGATTATCCAAAGAGTGAAAATATAAGTTTTGGTTTTACAAGGAATTTCATGTCTGTTGTATTCAGCATAGACATGAATCAGGTTGCGGATAGTAGATACCTGATCACTGCCTATACCAATCACTCAACAGGTATGTAATACCGTAACAAAATGTTTATTACGTATGAATGTTCGATAGTCATACCGTTTTATATGTCGATAAATAGACAAGTATTAGT
>CM026387.1:17223321-17229379 GCA_014843695.1 Archivesica marissinica
CTCTGGCCACTCGAAAGGGCGTGGAACAAATATGTATTTATATTAATTTACCTGTGTTCTAGAATCATACAAGTCGTACAGCCGACAACGTCGTGGTTTCCACAGTACATATCTATAATCTTTATATCATGCTTGGCACATCTGTCCGTCGGTACTGTCGGAAGCTCGGAAGTAAGAACTGCCGACTTAAAACTGGATTTATCTAGAAGTTGGTGTCCTTTTAATGGCGGAAATCGTGCGTGCATATCTGTACATGACTGGCAACAATAGCATTGGCACTCCATACAGTACTTTATTGCGTCTCTGTTTTTGTTTACCTCAGCACAAAAGGTACATTTAATATTTACTATTTCATCCGAAAACATTTCACAACCGCCTGTAGCCATTTTATTACTATTCCGTTAAAGATCGACTTCAACTTTCGATTTCACTTCAAAATAACTCCCAACAATACCCGGAAACACGGTTTGGCAGTGCGCACCGTTTTGACCTACTTTCGCCAAAACGAGACTAATAGGTAAACAAACGGCCAAGAAACTGTACTAGATAATAACCCGAAAGGCCAAAAACTGCTATTGCATTTTCCATAGGTCACAATTACTATCTTCCTCTAATGTTGAACCCCTCGCGGGGATGTAGACATTACGATACGCGGTGCCATTATATGTCACATTTGGGGTGTTTACATGAAAAACATGCATTGTACTACATAATTCGAGACAAATTACATTTAATACATCAGAATATAGTATGGTATATATTGTTAGTGGATATGTTGCCCATATATCTATTGTAGGAAGCATAGACGTCCGGTTATGTTGTATATACAGTTAGCAGCTTAGACCACATTCTATGTTGCCCATATATCTACTGTAGGAAGCATAGACGTCCGGTTATGTTGTATATACAGTTAGCAGCTTAGACCACATTCTATGTTGCCCATATATCTACTGTAGGCAGCATCGACGTCAGGTTATGTTGCCTATACAGTTAGCAGTTTAGACCACATTCTATGTTGCCTATATATCTAGTGTAGGAAGCATAGACGTCTGGTTATGTTGCCCATATATCTACTGTATGAAGCATAGACGCCCGGTTATGTTGCATATACAGTTAGCAGCTTAGACCACATTCTATGTTGCCCATATATCTATTGTAGGAAGCATAGATGCCCGGTTATGTTGCCTACATAGTCAGCAGTTCACACTCCCAGGACATGCTGCCTACAGTTAGCAGTTTAGATTCCCAGGATACAGTACTATTTTGTCTGCAGTGTTTGTTAAGTACATAAATAAGTGTTTCTTACAAATATATTTATTAATATTCAATCTCGTGGTTATGTATAACCTATATATCACGGTGATACATTATTGAAACTAAATACTTACGTACATGTACAGTACACAGGTTGAATATATCCACTCGAATACACAAGGGAGTTTCATATTAATGCAAGTAAGATATCATAGCAATTAAACGCCTAAGTGGTCGAGTGCGTACGTAAATAATTTTATTTAAAGTCGCCACCGCATAAATGCATTTGGGCGAGTGTTCAAGGACTCTTACTTGTATACCACTGTAACCTATCATCACTGATGGGTTACGTGTTCGAGCCTAGTCCACGTCTCTTTATATGAAAAAGATGGCGGTTTCTTACGAAGGTTGGTACACCAAGTACTTGTTAACCGCTGGAGCCTGCCCAGACAAGGTGTTGCTAGGTAAACTTACTGTCCCTTTATGTATATTACAACTAGTAGAAATGATAAATTAAAAAAAGGTCATAGCAACTGGCTTCGTTGTTATCTTGGGTATAGGTGCTCCACCAGTAGCTAGTTTCATACGACTGTTTGTGTCCTTCCGTGGTAACACGCTGTACTGTTAATCCAGGGATCGCAGGTTCGATCCTCCGTCTGACCCTAATAAAATTAACAGTCTTTCAGATGGGTCATTAAACCGAGGTCTCGTGTTGGTGCTGTACATTGTCAAAAGTCTAAACATTACTAATCTCTTCAGTAGGCGTGGCTCATATGGGCAACCGGTAGCGACGATAAATAAACGTAAAACACACACAGTTCTTCCGAGCATCATTTCACTCTCACCTTGTTAGACCTACTGTACTACTGCGTGTCACTGGGAGTGGTAGTGGCTTGTTTATATGCCAATACGCTGTTACTATGTGTTTTACGTTTATTTATCGTCGTTACCGGTTGCCCATATTAGCGACGCCTCCTGAAGAGATTAGTCAGTTTAGATTTTTGGACGATAGTGCAATAATACAGACAGATACCCATTCCAGAATCTCCACTGGGTTTTTTACGTGCACGATGTAAAGCACCGATATGAGTCCTCGATTTAAAGTCCCATCTGAAAGACTGTTCCTTTTATTAAGGTCAGACGGGGGATCGATCATTAACATATATATATTCGTATATCACTCTGTGGACGAACGTCAGGGGAGGTAACTAGAGCCAGAGTGGGGCTACCAATAAACATACAATAACATAACTTAATGGTCCTCATTCTATGACATCAAAAAGAAATCAGGGGAGATAACTCGAGCCAGAGTGGGGCTACCAATAAACATGCAATAACATACGTTAATGGGCCTCATTCTATGACGTCAAAAAGAAGTCAGGGGAGGTAATTAGAGCCAGAGTGGGGCTACCAATAAACATGCAATAACATAAGTTAATGGTTCTCATTCTGTACTGACGTCAAAAAGAAGTCAGAGGAGGTAACTAGAGCCAGAGTGGGGCTACCATTAAACATGCAATAAATAAGTTAATGGGCCTCATTATATACTGACGTCAAAAAGAAGCGCCGCACTGTTGGGTATAACACATATTTTATTACGTCACACTGTTGGGTATAGCACCATATTTTATTACGTCACACTGTTGGGTATAGCACCATATTTTATTACGCCACACTGTTGGGTATAACACCATATTTTATTACGTCACACTGTTGGGTATAGCACCATATTTTATTACGCCACACTGTTGGGTATAACACCATATTTTATTACGCCTCACTGTTGGGTATAACACCATATTTTATTACGCCGCACTGTTGGGTATAGCACCATATTTTATTACGTCACACTGTTGGGTATAACACCATATTTTATTACGCCTCACTGTTGGGTATAACACCATATTTTAATACGCCGCACTGTTGGGTATAACACCATATTTTATTACGTCACACTGTTGGGTATAACACCATATTTTATTACGTCACACTGTTGGGTATAACACCATATTTTATTACGCCACACTGTTGGGTATAACACCATATTTTATTACGTCACACTGTTGGGTATAACACCATATTTTATTACGTCACACTGTTGGGTATAACACCATATTTTATTCCATCACACTGTTGGGTATAACACCATATTTTATTACGCCTCACTGTTGGGTATAACACCATATTTTATTAAGCCGCACTGTTGGGTATAGCACCATATTTTATTACGTCACACTGTTGGGTATAACACCATATTTTATTACGCCTCACTGTTGGGTATAACACCATATTTTAATACGCCGCACTGTTGGGTATAACACCATATTTTATTACGCCGCACTGTTGGGTATAACACCATATTTTATTACGCCTCACTGTTGGGTATAACACCATATTTTAATACGTCACACTGTTGGGTATAACACCATATTTTATTACGTCACACTGTTGGGTATAACACCATATTTTATTACGCCACACTGTTGGGTATAACACCATATTTTATTACGTCACACTGTTGGGTATAACACCATATTTTATTACGTCACACTGTTGGGTATAACACCATATTTTATTCCATCACACTGTTAGGTATAGCACCATATTTTATTACGTCACACTGTTTGGTATAACACCATATTTTATTACGTCACAATGTTGGGTATAACACCATATTTTATTACGCCACACTGTTGGGTATAACACCATATTTTATTACGTAACACTGTTGGGTATAAAACCATATTTTATTACGCCACACTGTTGGGTATAACACCATATTTTATTACGCCGCACTGTTGGGTATAACACCATATTTTATTACGCTGCACTGTTGGGTATAACACCATAATTTATTACAAACGGTTTAAATTCAACAAGTGCATTTACATAGGTCGGTGGAATTTCCCCTCTTGAGTGGACCCAAATCTATAAATCTGCTACGTTTTCACAAAAACACAATTATGAACACCAACAGTAAGTCTCCAATCTACCAGTGAGTCACTGGCAGTGACCTTCGCATACAAATCCTAGGACCAATTCTGAACACCAACAGTTAGTCTCCACTCGTAACAGTGACCTTGGAATTGGCAATTTGTTGGAAAGCATAACAGACACGTTTTATTTCAGAACCAACCAACAATGATGCAGCCAATCACGAATGGCTAATTACCCATAGGGCGATGGCCTGGATTCCCCACTAATTTCTGTCGTACGAAAGGACCTTAAATCAGTTTGACCATATCTTATTAACATTGGAAGTATAAAGATGGAACACTCGTATGCAGTGCAATTTCGTGTTTATTAACAGGAATATGACTTTAATCCTTGACCTGTCAATCACTACTAAAGACGCTTTTGCAAACAGCATAGAGTCAGATCAGACGGCACGTTCTAGATCAGACGGCACGGGCTCTATGCTGTTTGCTATTCGGATAATGGAGCAAAATCACTTGTCCGATTAGCAAACAACATAGTTCCCGATAAGACGCGGCATTGCACTATGGCTGATCTGGATCTATGTTGTTTGCACACTCTGTCCAATTTATTCGGCATGATAATGGTTAACATTATATCATCATAATTAGAAATAAAACGTACGTCGAACACTTTATGTAGCCGCCACACGACAAAACCAACATAGTCATGATAAAAGTCAAGAACTTATGTTAGAAAGATAACCATGGTAACAAACTGTAGCTTATGTTATCGAATACAACAACATGTACATTTCAAATCACAGATCCATCCGATTAAATTAATTTGCATAAATTGTACGTTCAAAAATTCGACGTTCTCCGCTTCACGAAAATGTCTTGCTTTACAAAATTGGCAGTTAAGTTACGCAGTTATAATCATATTATTATTACCTAATTAGCATAATTTATGCATAATTATGCTAATTAGATACACTATAAATGCTCGAAGCTTCTTGACACTATATTCGATTTTATAACGGTTGATATTTTTAGAAAGTTGGGAGCCAATTCGTTCATTTAGATATACAGTGACATTCTCTTTCATGAAAACAAATGAGTACAATATTTATGTAATTTATGCAAATGAACGTGATCGGGTTTGTCAATTGAAACGTGGTGGTATTTGAGAATATTAGCAACAGTTTGGTACCATGTTTATATTTCTATCATCAGCAGTTCTTGAGTTACGTGTTTTTATCAGCACTATGTTGGTTTTGTCATGTGGTGGCTCATAAAGTGTTTTCAATTGGTAAATAGATTCACTTAAGATGTATCATAGAAGGACTGATACTCTGGTCTCGTTTCGGTGCTGTACATCGTGCACGTAAGAGAACAATGGAATGGGTCTCTGTGTGTGTCATTGAACTATCCTCCAAAATATCTAAAATGAATAATCTCTCCAGGAGGCGTCGCTCATATGGGAAACCGGTAGCGACGATAAATAAACGTAAAACACACACATATATTACCATTACCACAGTGATGGGTTCAGCAGTATATGCATACTGTATTTGCTTTGCACATATTATTTTGTTATCAGAAGCTGAACGAACTAAAACTACATACATTCTTATAATATAAAATAAAAAGCATTGAAACAGATAGTATTAAGGGACAAATATATATATGTTGTTGGCTATACAAATTAATAAACATCAGTACCGTAGCCAGAGGTAAATTGCATCCGAAGCAATCTAGGGGGTTCGGGGGCATGTTCCCTTTTAATTGTTGGCGTATACTAGCGATTATCTGCGTTTTCTGAATGATTTGGTTTAGACGTATAATTATGTACTGACCATTCAGCTCTCTAGCAGTCAACATTTTAT
>CM026387.1:17230379-17240956 GCA_014843695.1 Archivesica marissinica
AAGAAACTGTACTAGATAATAACCCGAAAGGCCAAAAACTGCTATTGCATTTTCCATAGGTCACAATTACTATCTTCCTCTAATGTCGAACCCCTCGCGGGGATGTAGACATTACGATACGCGGTGCCATTATATGTCACATTTGGGGTGTTTACATGACAAACATGCATTGTACCACATAATTCGAGACACATTAGATTTAATACATCAGAATATAGTATGGTATATATTGTTAGTGGATATGTTGCCCATATATCTATTGTAGGAAGCATAGACGTCCGGTTATGTTGTATATACAGTTAGCAGCTTAGACCACATTCTATGTTGCCCATATATCTACTGTAGGCAGCATCGACGTCAGGTTATGTTGCCTATACAGTTAGCAGTTTAGACCACATTCTATGTTGCCTATATATCTACTGTAGGAAGAATAGATGTCTGGTTATGTTACCTATACAGTTAGCAGCTTAGACCACATTCTATGTTGCCCATATATCTACTGTAGGAAGCATAGACGCCCGGTTATGTTGCCTATACAGTTAGCAGCTTAGACCACATTCTATGTTGCCTATATATCTACTGTAGGAAGCACAGACGCCCGTTTATGCTGCCTACACAGTTAGCAGCTTAGACCACATTCTATGTTGCCTATATATCTATTGTAGGAAGCATAGATGCCCGGTTATGTTGCCTACATAGTCAGCAGTTCACACTCCCAGGACATGCTGCCTACAGTTAGCAGTTTAGATTCCCAGGATACAGTACTATTTTGTCTGCAGTGTTTGTTAAGTACATAAATAAGTGTTTCTTACAAATATATTTATTAATATTCAATCTCGTGGTTATGTATAACATATATCACGGTGATACATTATTGAAACTAAATACTTAGGTACATGTACAGTACACAGGTTGAATATATCCACTCGAATACACAAGGGAGTTTCATATTAATGCAAGTAAGATATCATAGCAATTAAACGCCTAAGTGGTCGAGTGCGTACGTAAATAATTTTATTTAAAGTCGCCACCGCATAAATGCATTTGGGCGAGTGTTCAAGGACTCTTACTTGTACACCACTGTAACCTATCATCACTGATGGGTTACGTGTTCGAGCTTAGTCCACGTCTCTTTATATATAAAAGTTGGCGGTTTCTTGCGAAGGTTGGTACACCAAGTACTTGTTAACCGCTGGAGCCTGCCCAGGCATGGTGTTGCTAGGTAAACTTACTGTCCCTTTATGTATATTACAACTAGTAGAAATGATCAATTAAAAAAAAGTCATAGCAACTGGCTTCGTTGTTATCTTGGGTATAGGTGTTCCACCAGTAGCTAGTTTCATACGACTGTTTGTGTCCTTCCGTGGTAACACGCTGTACTGTTAATCCAGGAATCGCAGGTTCGATCCCCCGTCTGACCCTAATAAAATTAACAGTCTTTCAGATGGGTCATTAAACCGAGGTCTCGTGTTGGTGCTGTACATTGTCAAAAGTCTAAAATTACTAATCTCTTCAGTAGGCGTGGCTCATATGGGCAACCGGTAGCGACGATAAATAAACGTAAAACACACACAGTTCTTCCGAGCATCATTTCACTCTCACCTGGTTAGACCTACTGTACTACTGCGTGTCACTGGGAGTGGTAGTGGCTTGTTTATATGCCAATACGCTGTTACTATGTGTTTTACGTTTATTTATCGTCGTTACCGGTTGCCCATATTAGCGACGCCTCCTGAAGAGATTAGTCAGTTTAGATTGTTGGACGATAGTGCAATAATACAGACAGAGACCCATTCCAGAATCTCCACTGGTTTTTTTACGTGCACGATGTAAAGCACCGATATGAGTCCTCGATTTAAAGTCCCATCTGAAAGACTGTTCCTTTTATTAGGGTCAGACGGGGGATCGATCATTAACATATATATATTTGTATATCACTCTGTGGACGAACGTCAGGGGAGGTAACTAGAGCCAGAGTGGGGCTACCAATAAACATACAATAACATAACTTAATGGTCCTCATTCTATGACATCAAAAAGAAATCAGGGGAGGTAACTAGAGCCAGAGTGGGGCCACCAATAAACATGCAATAACATACGTTAATGGTCCTCATTCTATGACGTCAAAAAGAAGTCAGGGGAGGTAACTAGAGCCAGAGTGGGGCTACCATTAAACATGCAATAAATAAGTTAATGGGCCTCATTATATACTGACGTCAAAAAGAAGCGCCGCACTGTTGGGTATAACACCATATTTTATTACGCCGCACTGTTGGGTATAACACCATATTTTAATACGCCGCACTGTTGGGTATAACACCATATTTTATTACGCCGCACTGTTGGGTATAACACCATATTTTATTACGCCACACTGTTGGGTATAACACCATATTTTATTACGTCACACTGTTGGGTATAACACCATATTTTATTACGTCACACTGTTGGGTATAACACCATATTTTATTCCATCACACTGTTGGGTATAGCACCATATTTTATTACGTCACACTGTTTGGTATAACACCATATTTTATTACGTCACACTGTTGGGTATAACACCATATTTTATTACGCCACACTGTTGGGTATAACACCATATTGTATTACGCCGCACTGTTGGGTATAACACCATAATTTATTACAAACGGTTTAAATTCAACAAGTGCATTTACATAGGTCGGTGGAATTTCCCCTCTTGAGTGGACCCAAATCTATAAATCTGCTACGTTTTCACAAAAACACAATTATGAACACAAACAGTAAGTCTCCACTCTACCAGTGACCAGGGCTGGGGTGAATACATTAGGAAAGTATTTGAATACGAATACGAATACTCTGGAAATGTATGAATATGAATACGAATACTCTGTTTTATAAATGTATTTGAATACGAATACTTTAGTAATGTATTCGAATACTTTTTTGATTACTTTTGAATACATTCTCTTTGAATATTATATATGTATGACTAAACAAGAGAAAAAACTAAAACAACAACATCTCATATATATATACAATGTTTATTTTAGTTTATAATCTTCTGTACATGAAATCAGATATGGGCAAGATTCAAACTACTTCACAACCAACCTATACCATTTACATATATCAGTGTTTTAAAATATTGGTGTATTATTTATTCAACATGTTTTAATAGTATCACAAAACAAATAAACATTTATAGCACAATTATTAGAGAAGTTTAATTGTGAGAGACAGCATAGTACAACTAATTCAGCACATAATAATATAACAAGCACATACAGGGCTGCTCTGGCTCTTATTTTTTTGTAGCCATTATTTTTAGCCACATCTGTGCTTCCTTTAGCCAATTCCGACGCGTGCCATTTCTCCCAAACAGAGTTATTATAGTATATTTATTATAATATATTTTAATGTGTCATGCAATTGTATCACCTAAATGATGTATGCCCTTAAACTACAACTAAGGTAAGAGTTACATTTGCCGGGATACATTACTTGACAAGTTGTGTCAACTTTCATTTTCAGAATCATTTTAAAATGCATTCCCAGGGTTAGACAGTTAGACTAGTGATGCATGTCAACTGTGCACATTTTATTACATCACATAAGACATTTGATCTTTCGGGTTAATGGTGTAAACAAGATTTATTTGATTGACAGGGTACTGCTGCTCGAGATCAATTAACACCTGTCACTTATATTGCCAATACCATTACTCTATGCCAAATAAACATCCTGTTTTGATGGGATTGCTCTGATTAGCTGTCAGGTTTAAAATTGAAATATTAAATATAATAAATGCCATGGCATGTGGTAAATATGTATTATTTCTTTAATCACAATTTCCAATTTTCGAATATTTAACAGAGTTTTGTCGTTTTTATCCAAACTGAGATTTTATTAGCCAATTTTGCCATATTTTAGCCAATGGCTACTCTGGCTATTGCCAGCGCGGGCCCTGACATAATAAAAGTCAAGCCACACACCTGTGATTAGCACAGTTCATAGTATTTTAGTTCAATTGCACACATTTTCTTAATTAAGGATATTGCTCTGATCTATGCTATCCATAAATTACACCTGTAAAAGCTAACAACAGCAGTAATTATTTTCTTAATTAAGGATATTGCTCTGATCTTTAGTAATTATGCTATAGAATTATTGAAGGTGTTATCATAAACCTGCTCACCTATTGACCAGGGTCACCTTAAATCAGTTTGACCATATCTTATTAACATTGGAAGTATAAAGATGGAACACTCGTATGCAGTGCAATTTCGTGTTTATTAACAGGAATATGACTTTAATCCTTGACCTGCCAATCACTACTAAAGACGCTTTTGCAAACAGCATAGAGTCAGATCAGACGGCACGTTCTAGATCAGACGGCACGGGCTCTATGCTGTTTGCTATTTGGATAATGGAGCAAAATCACTTGTCCGATTAGCAAACAACATAGTTCCCGATAAGACGCGGCATTGCACTATGGCTGATCTGGATCTATGTTGTTTGCACATTCTGTCCAATTTATTCGGCAGGATAATGGTTAACATTATATCATCATAATTAGAAATAAAACGTACGCCGAACACACTTTATGAGCCGCCACGCGACAAAACCAACATAGTCATGATAAAAGTCAAGAACTTATGCTAGAAAGATAACCATGGTAACAAACTGTAGCTTATGTTATCGAATACAACAACATGTACATTTCAAATCACAGATCCATCCGATTAAATTAATTTGCATAAATTGTACGTTCAAAAATTCGACGTTCTCCGCTTCACGAAAATGTCTTGCTTTACAAAATTGGCAGTTAAGTTACGCAGTTATAATCATATTAATATTACCTAATTAGCATAATTTATGCATAATTATGCTAATTAGATACACTATAAATGCTCGTAGCTTCTTGACACTATATTCGATTTTATAAAGGTTTATATTTTTAGAAAGTTGGGAGCCAATTCGTTCATTTAGATATACAGTGACATTCTCTTTCATGAAAACAAATGAGTACAATAGTTATGTAATTTATGCAAATGATCGGGTTTGTCAATTGAAACTTGGTGGTATTTGAGAATATTAGCAACAGTTTGGTACCATGTTTATATTTCTATCATCAGCAGTTCTTGAGTTTTATCAGCACTATGTTGGTTTTGTCATGTGGTGGCTCATTAAGTGTTTTCAATTGGTAAATAGATTCACTTAATATGTATCATAGAATCTGGTATTACGTGTCACATAAAATTAACAGTCTTTCAGATTTAAACCGAGGTCTCGTGTCGGTGCTGTACACCGTGCACGTACGAGAACCAGAGGAGACTCTGGAATGGGTCTCTGTCTGTATCATTGCACTATCCTCCAAAAACTCTAAAATGAATAATCTCTCCAGGAGGCGTCGCTCATATGGGCAACCGGTAGCGACGATAAATAAACGTAAAACATACACGTATATTACCATTACCACAGTGATGGGTTCAACAGTATAAACATATGTACATACTGTTCGACGTTTTGCTTTGCACATATTATGTTCTGCTATAATAATAAACTACACTAATGGAGAGCTTGTTATCAGAAGCAGAACGAAAGAAAACTACATAAATTCTTATAATATAAAATAAAAAGCATTGAAACCGATAGTATTAAGGGACAAATATGTATATGTTGTTGGCTATACAAATTAATAAACATCAGTACAGTAGCCAGAGGTAAATTGCATCCGAGGCAATCTAGGGGGTCCGGGGGCATATTCCCTTTTAAAATTGTTGGTGTATAAAAGCTATTTCCTGCGTTTTCTGATTGATTTGGTTTAGACGTATAATTATGTAGACCATTCAGCTCTCTAGCAATCAACATTTTATACAGGAAAGGGATATTTTTAGCATTTTATTTATTTAATTTTTCATTTATTTTTTGGTTGCTTTGGAAATTTTAAACGAGACAATTGCCTCGGTGTGCCTCAATGTGGATACGGGCCTGAACATGTAGATGCAGGAGAATACAAGAAAGCTATACCATGAGCCGAAACAACTAGGCTGGCTACGGAACTGAAATTTTGCTGAAGTTCTGGCAAATAGCATTTTTAAACCATTCAACATCAAGTAACTGATATGGACTGGTCCATGATATTCTTAGACAAATAAATTAATACGAACATTACATTTGGACATCTATCAAAATCGGTAATTTTGTCTACAATATTAATATTACAGACAAAAAGTACAGATCCTGACGAGACGACTGCTCTCGAGCCTATTTTGGTGTTGAAAGGGTTACTATTCATAGGAAAACAGTGATCACCGCCCATAGCTACTCGACCACGGTACAGAGGCGCCCAACATCCATTAAAACGCACATAACTAGGAATTATATATTGTACAAGCAATTTACAAGCAACTACGTAACACACACATTGTACAAGCAATTTACAAGCAACTACGTAACACGCTCATTGTACATTATACTCACTTAAAACATGCACATCTATATATGAAAACACATACAGTACGTTATTGTTCTTGGAACACACCCTATAAAGGCAATGTATCATTTACTAGGAATTATCCATATTGCATACATTTTGTACGCTTTATAGATTACGATTAATTAATTTACTAGGAATTATCCATATTGCATACATTTATGTACGCTTTATAGATATACGATCAATTAATTTACTAGGAATTATCCATATTGCATACATTTTGTACATAGAGGAGATTACGATCAATTAATTTACTAGGAATTATCCATATTGCATACATTTTGTACGCTTTATAGATTACGATCAATTAATTTACTAGGAATTATCCATATTGCATACATTTTGTACGCTTTATAGATTACGATCAATTAATTTACTAGGAATACAATATGTACCAAGAACTGGAAATGAATGATGTAATAATCTGTTTAGTACGCCAAGACGAATTCAAAGACCAAGAAAGCAATACATACTATACAATCAACTCGGAAATACAATCAAACATATTCTAAGCACCCATTCACAATGGACGTACAGAAAGTACTTACTTAGCACATGTGGCTGATAAATAATGGTCAAATGGGTATTATATAATGTTAGTCGACTATACATATGAACTATATTCTGTACTAATAAAATAACAACTTATTACTAGTCGCTCGCCCACATGGTTCGCTGTCGGTGAGGAAAATGAGCTCATTCATAATTAGTTACACTACGCCCAACATACTTACATGTATATACGAGTCTATAAACGAATTCCCACCCAAAGGTACAACATACATACATGTATATACGAGTCTATAAAGGACTTCCCACACGAAGGTACAACATACTTACATGTATATACGAGTCTATAAAGGACTTCCCACCCGAAGGTACAACATACTTACATGTATATACGAGTCTATAAAGGACTTCCCACCCGAATGTACAACACACTTACATGTATATACGAGTCTATAAAGGACTTCCCACCCGAAGGTACAACATACTCACATGTATATACGAGTCTATAAAGGACTTCCCACACGAAGGTACAACATATTTACATGTATATACGAGTCTATAAAGGACTTCCCACCTGAAGGTAGAACATACTTACATGTATATACGAGTCTATAAAGGACTTCCCACCCGAAGGTACAACATACGTACATGTATATACCAAACACAAACACATGTATATACAGTCTATAAGGACTTCCCACCGAAGGTAAACAACTACATGTATATACGAGTCTATAAAGGACTTCCCACGAAGGTACAACAACTACATGTAAACGAGTCTATAAAGGACTTCCCACCTGAAGGTAGAACATACTTACATGTATATACGAGTCTATAAAGGACTTCCCACCCGAAGGTACAACATACTTCCATGTATATACAGTCTATAAAGGACTTCCCACCTAAAGGTAGACCATACTTACATGTATATGCGAGTCTATAAAGGACTTCCCACCCGAAGGTACAACATACTTACATGTATATACGAGTCTATAAAGGACTTCCCACCCGGAGGTACAACATACTGACATGTATATACGAGACTATAAAGGACTTCCCACCCGAAGATACAACATACTTACATGTATATACGAGACTATAAAGGACTTCCCACCCGAAGATACAACATACTTACATGTATATACGAGTCCATAAGGACTTCCCACCGAAGGTACAACATATTTACATGTATATACGAGTCTATAAGGACTTCCCACCGAAGGTACAACATACGTACATGTATACACTAGTCTATAAAGGACTTCCCACAGGAAGTTACACCACACTTACATACATGTATATACGAGTCTATAAAGGACTTCACACCCGAAGGTACACCACACCTACATGACTTCCCACCCGAAGGTACACCACATTGTAAGTGTTCCAACCACACAGGTGTTTGGGGTTAAAAGCCGCATCAACAGCTTAGTTCAAATGGAGACTCTCCCGGTAGAAGTGGCGTGAACATCATACCAGTATTTCAGGCACGAACAGGCAAACGGCTAGAACCACCGACCATCCGCAAGCTAGCTGAATATCTTTCTCACATGAAAGAGTTCGTAACCGCCAGTGGGATTCGAACATACACAGGATACGGGCAAGCAATTTAAAGTTAACGACATTAAGCACTCGGCCATCCCTCTCTAATAATACAATACATGGTCACATATACACCCAGCATGATAACACTAAACCATTGTAATAGTATTCCGGTATTTACACTGTCAGAATGCGTTACGACTCTGGTATCGCGGTATCACTGTAGCTCGAATATCTTCATCGTGTTACTTTCATGTTGGGTGACATATAATGCACACTGCCGTGGATTAAAACATACTGACAGTGGAATCTTCACACCACCTTGCGGTAGAGCTATCTCATCTATCTTCTTTCCGTCTTGTCCCAGTTGTATAACATTGTTAGAATCACGTCCACATACAAACACGTTTCCTCTACCATCTGTGCACACTCCTACTGCACGTGTTAATTGAGAATCGGTGAATGTACTGATATGTTGTCCCTGTACATCGAGAGTGATCAAACTACTGTTGTTGGTGGAGGATACATATACACTGTCACCACTATCACTGATAGCAATATGCCTACTGCCGTTAAATATACTATTCCCGGAACTGTCTTGTGTTACCGTATGTAGTAGGCCACCTGTCATGTTATATATATACAGGGATCTAACATCGTCAGATACGTACAATATGTCATTCGTGTAGGCAATGCCTACGCAGCCATGATTCATCTTCAGTTGTCGTGTACATGTCATTTGTTTACCGAGGGAGACAAACTGGATGAGTCTGCCGGTGTAGACACTCACTGCCACTTCTTGTTTACTGATGCAACATACTCCGGCAGGATTACCGGGTATGTCGCAGTGATCTATGTCAGACATATTTGTAATGTTTAAACGTTTCAGTTTGCTATTAATAATATCGACTAATAACAGTTGGCCGTCTTCTAATAAGCACGATCCAAACACCCTGCACGTGGATTTCTCACCTGGCATCTGAATATTAATTTCTCTCGTTTGTTTGACTTTGTAGAGGTCTGTCTTTGGTTGAACATACATGGATGTCACACGTCCAAGATTTGTTTGCTGCTGAAAGAAGGCACGTATACGTGGGTCTACAGTAAACACTATCTTCACATCGGTACAAGACTCCATTGAAAGCTTTATGCTATCTGCTTCTTCCATTTTCTTCTTCGCAATATTCATTGAGACAAACTGTTGGGCTTTGTTTCCGTCTGCTTTTCTCAAGTTGTCTGCAGCTTGTTTCATTACACCCGCTTCATTGACAGCCTGCTTTCTCTCCTGCTCTAAAATGCACTTCAATCTGAGAAATTCTGTATCCACTTCGTGTAGCGATTGTTTTTCAAGATTGTCATACAGTTCTTCCATTTCTTTTCTGAATGATTTTACTGATGCCACGGCTTCCGTCTTGGATTTGTTCAGCTCTTGCAACAGATGTTCCTTTGTTTTTCCAATAATCTCTACCGATTTCTTTCTGTCAATCACTGTCTGATAGGTTTTATTGGCATCGCAAGTCTCGAAAATGGTGTCGATAACGTCTGGTATCGAATTCACTCCTGTGCATGTCCTGCAAGCAAGGGTTTCGATATAATATTATACATGAGTACAATACATGTATATAAGTAAAAGTAGTAATTTTTATTAGTGTCATGCTTATTGTTTCTTTTCTTGACATGTAATAGTTTATTTAAGTTTAAACTTTATTTATTTTACAACGATTGCGAAGCAAGTTTTAACAACTTATATTAACCACTCTCGTTGGCGCGGATGAAAGCGTATATGTGGTCATTCGTGTGGGAGGAAACCGGAGTACCCTGAGAAAACCCACGTGTCCGATCTGGCGACCACCGGACCATCTCACATACTTCCCGGTCCGAGGACCGAACCCGGGTTGCATTGGCGAGAAGCGAGCGCGGTAATATGTAAACAGTAATAGTTTGGACCACAGGCAGATCGCCGGTTCCATCCCCCGTCTGACCCTAACAAACAATTTCAGATGGGACGTTAAACAGAGGTCTCGTGTTGGTGCTGTACACC
>CM026387.1:17241956-17265454 GCA_014843695.1 Archivesica marissinica
ATTGACTGAAGTGTTTTCCACCCGGCTTCAGCCTATGTCCATATATGGAAATCGATGTAAGGTTAAACTGCTCTCACGTGTTGGCTTCGTTGCTATGGATACGCTATACTAGTGGATAATAGGGACTGTTTCAAGAGGTATGAAGAAAGGGGGCGTTTAAAGGAGTTCCAGATATACTTTGCATATAATTTGTCGCAAATTGCATCGCCCTCGGGGACGTTTAAACGGGGGTATACGGTAATTATTGAATTAAGAATTGTCCAGAGCTAGAATCTTTCGCGATTTTTAATTTACCAAGGTGGACATTTAATACCCAAAGTCGGTGAAAAAATATATAAAATGGGATCAAATTGGCCCAAAAAAATATATAGGTGGCTGACATTTAGAAAACGCCAAACCAGCCGATTTTGGCGGACAATTTTTAGGCGATGTGTTGTGACCCACTTATAAGACGGGACCCCGAGTTTGAGCCTTAAATCAGCTGAAAATATACCCGTCTTATAGGCGAGTAAGTACGGTTGATGTTATTATGTTAGGTTTGACCACAACTGTCACACGATCTGGGACAACTTTTCTTCGAAAGGGGATATGGACACAGTGTGGAGTCCGTGGTCCAGTGGTAGAGCGTCGGACTTGGAATCCAACGGTCCCGGGTTCGATACTCGGTCAGGCCACGTATGTAGTGTCATTGAGCAAGGCACCTCACACACGGTGCTTACTTAGTACTGGTTAACCACTTAGGTCGGCTAAGTCTGCCCAGGAAAACATGTCTAGGTCCCCGCAAGGGGTCTAACATTAATGGAACATACATACATACGTTTTAATTTTCAATTAATTTACCTAGATTCCCGTATCTCTGGCCACTCGAAAGGGCGTGGAACAAATATGTATTTATATTAATTTACCTGTGTTCTAGAATCATACAAGTCGTACAGCCGACAACGTCGTGGTTTCCACAGTACATATCTATACTCTTTATATCATGCTTGGCACATCTGTCCGTCGGCACTGTCGGAAGCTCGGAAGTAAGAACTGCCGACTTAAAACTGGATTTATCTAGAAGTTGGTGTCCTTTTAATGGCGGAAATCGTGCATGCATATCTGTACATGACTGGCAACAATAGCATTGGCACTCCATACAGTACTTTATTGCGTCTCTGTTTTTGTTTACCTCAGAACAAAACGTACATTTAATATTTACTATTTCATCCGAAAACATTTCACAACCGCCTGTAGCCATTTTATTACTATTCCGTTAAAGATCGACTTCAACTTTCGATTTCGCTTCAAAATAACTCCCAACAATACACGGAAACACGGTTTGGCAGTGCGCACCGTTTTGACCTACTTTCGCCAAAACGAGACTAACAGGCCAAAAACTGCTATTGCATTTTCCATAGGTCACAATTACTATCTTCCTCTAATGTCGAACCCCTCGCGGGGAGGTAGACATTACGATACGCGGTGCCATTATATGTCACATTTGGGGTGTTTACATGACACACATGCATTGTACTACATAATTCGAGACACATTACATTTAATACATCATAATATAGTATAGTATATATTGTTAGTGGATATGTTGCCCATATATCTATTGTAGGAAGCATAGACGTCCGGTTATATTGTATATACAGTTAGCAGCTTAGACCACATTCTATGTTGCCCATATATATATTGTAGGAAGCATCGACGTCAGGTTATGTTGCCTATACAGTTAGCAGTTTAGACCACATTCTAGTTTGCCTATATATCTACTGTAGGAAGCATAGACGTCTGGTTATCTAATGTATGAAGCATAGGAGTCCGGTTCTGTTGCCCATATATCTACTGTAGGAGGCATAGACGCCCGGTTATGTTGCATATACAGTTAGCAGCTTAATCCACAGTCTATGTTGCCCATATATCTACCGTAGGTGGCATAGACGCCCGGTTATGTTACCTATACAGTTAGCAGCTTAGACCACATTCTATGTTGCCCATATATCTACTGTAGGAAGCATAGACGCCCGGTTATGTTGCCTATACAGTTAGCAGCTTAGACCATATTCTATGTTGCCCATATATCTACTGTAGGAAGCATAGACGCCCGGTTATGTTGCCTATACAGTTAGCAGCTTAGACCACATTCTATGTTGCCTATATATCTACTGTAGGAAGCATAGACGCCCGTTTATGCTGCCTACACAGTTAGCAGCTTAGACCACATTCTATGTTGCCTATATATCTATTGTAGGAAGCATAGATGCCCGGTTATGTTGCCTACATAGTCAGCAGTTCACACTCCCAGGACATGCTGCCTACAGTTAGCAGTTTAGATTCCCAGGACACAGTACTATTTTGTCTGCAGTGTTTGTTAAGTACATAAATAAGTGTTTCTTACAAATATATTTATTAATATTCAATCTCGTGGTTATGTATAACCTATATATCACGGTGATACATTATTGAAACTAAATACTTACGTACATGTACAGTACACAGGTTGAATATATCCACTCGAATACACAAGGGAGTTTCATATTAATGCAAGTAATATATCATAGCAATTAAACGCCTAAGTGGTCGAGTGCGTTCGTAAATAATTTTATTTAAAGTCGCCACCGCATAAATGCATTTGGGCGAGTGTTCAAGGACTCTTACTTGTATACCACTGTAACCTATCATCACTGATGGGTTACGTGTTCGAGCGTAGTCCACGTCTCTTTATATGAAAAAGATGGCGGTTTCTTACGAAGGTTGGTACACCAAGTACTTGTTAACCACTGGAGCCTGCCCAGACAAGGTGTTGCTAGGTAAACTTACTGTCCCTTTATGTATATTACAACTAGTAGAAATGATAAATTAAAAAAAAGTCATAGCAACTGGCTTCGTTGTTATCTTGGGTATAGGTGCTCCACCAGTAGCTAGTTTCATACGACTGTTTGTGTCCTTCCGTGGTAACACGCTGTACTGTTAATCCAGGTATCGCAGGTTCGATCCCCCGTCTGACCCTAATACAATTAACAGTCTTTCAGATGGGTCATTAAACCGAGGTCTCGTGTTGGTGCTGTACATTGTCAAAAGTCTAAAAATTACTAATCTCTTCAGTAGGCGTGGCTCATATGGGCAACCGGTAGCGACGATAAATAAACGTAAAACACACACAGTTCTTCCGAGCATCATTTCACTCTCACCTGGTTAGACCTACTGTACTACTGCGTGTCACTGGGAGTGGTAGTGGCTTGTTTATATGCCAATACGCTGTTACTATGTGTTTTACGTTTATTTATCGTCGTTACCGGTTGCCCATATTAGCGACGCCTCCTGAAGAGATTAGTCAATTTAGATTTTTGGACGATAGTGCAATAATACAGACAGATACCCATTCCAGAATCTCCACTGGTTTTATTACGTACACGATGTAAAACACCGATATGAGTCCTCGATTTAAAGTCCCATCTGAAAGACTGTTCCTTTTATTAAGGTCAGACGGGGGATCGATCATTAACATATATATATATTCGTATATCACTCTGTGGACGAACGTCAGGGGAGGTAACTAGAGCCAGAGTGGGGCTACCAATAAACATACAATAACATAACTTAATGGTCCTCATTCTATGACATCAAAAAGAAATCAGAGGAGGTAACTAGAGCCAGAGTGGGGCTACCAATAAACATGCAATAACATACGTTAATGGGCCTCATTCTATGACGTCAAAATGAAGCCAGGGGAGGTAATTAGAGCCAGAGTGGGGCTACCAATAAACATGCAATAACATAAGTTAATGGTTCTCATTCTGTACTGACGTCAAAAAGAAGTCAGAGGAGGTAACTAGAGCCAGAGTGGGGCTACCATTAAACATGCAATAAATAAGTTAATGGGCCTCATTATATACTGACGTCAAAAAGAAGCGCCGCACTGTTGGGTATAACACCATATTTTATTACGTCACACTGTTGGGTATAGCACCATATTTTATTACGTCACACTGTTGGGTATAGCACCATATTTTATTACGCCACACTGTTGGGTATAACACCATATTTTATTACGTCACACTGTTGGGTATAGCACCATATTTTATTACGCCACACTGTTGGGTATAACACCATATTTTATTACGCCTCACTGTTGGGTATAACACCATATTTTATTACGCCGCACTGTTGGGTATAGCACCATATTTTATTACGTCACACTGTTGGGTATAACACCATATTTTATTACGCCACACTGTTGGGTATAACACCATATTTTAATACGCCGCACTGTTGGGTATAACACCATATTTTATTACGCCGCACTGTTGGGTATAACACCATATTTTATTACGCCTCACTGTTGGGTATAACACCATATTTTAATACGTCACATTGTTGGGTATAACACCATATTTTATTACGTCACACTGTTGGGTATAACACCATATTTTATTACGCCACACTGTTGGGTATAACACCATATTTTATTACGTCACACTGTTGGGTATAACACCATATTTTATTACGTCACACTGTTGGGTATAACACCATATTTTATTCCATCACACTGTTGGGTATAACACCATATTTTATTACGCCTCACTGTTGGGTATAACACCATATTTTATTACGCCTCACTGTTGGGTATAACACCATATTTTAATACGCCGCACTGTTGGGTATAACACCATATTTTAATACGTCACATTGTTGGGTATAACACCATATTTTATTACGTCACACTGTTGGGTATAACACCATATTTTATTACGCCACACTGTTGGGTATAACACCATATTTTATTACGTCACACTGTTGGGTATAACACCATATTTTATTACGTCACACTGTTGGGTATAACACCATATTTTATTCCATCACACTGTTGGGTATAGCACCATATTTTATTACGTCACACTGTTTGGTATAACACCATATTTTATTACGTCACAATGTTGGGTATAACACCATATTTTATTACGCCACACTGTTGGGTATAACACCATATTTTATTACGTCACACTGTTGGGTATAACACCATATTTTATTACGCCACACTGTTGGGTATAACACCATATTTTATTACGCCGCACTGTTGGGTATAACACCATATTTTATTACGCCGCACTGTTGGGTATAACACCATAATTTATTACAACCGGTTTAAATTCAACAAGTGCATTTACATAGGTCGGTGGAATTTCCCCTCTTGAGTGGACCCAAATCTATAAATCTGCTACGTTTTCACAAAAACACAATTATAACACCAACAGTAAGTCTCCACTCTACCAGTGAGTCACTGGCAGTGACCTTCGCATACAAATCCTAGGACCAATTCTGAACACCAACAGTTAGTCTCCACTCTTAACAGTGACCTTGGAATTGGCAATTTGTTGGAAAGCATAACAGACACGTTTTATTTCAGAACCAACCAACAATGATGCAGCCAATCACGCATGGCTAGTTACCCATGGGGCGATGGCCTGGATTCCCCACTAATTTCTGTCGTGTGCGAAAGTACCTTAAATCAGTTTGACCATATCTTATTAACATTGGAAGTATAAAGATGGAACACTCGTATGCAGTGCAATTTCGTGTTTATTAACAGGAATATGACTTTAATCCTTGACCTGCCAATCACTACTAAAGACGCTTTTGCAAACAGCATAGAGTCAGATCAGACGCCACGTTCTAGATCAGACGGCACGGGCTCTATGCTGTTTGCTATTCGGATAATGGAGCAAAATCACTTGTCCGATTAGCAAACAACATAGTTCCCGATAAGACGCGGCATTGCACTATGGCTGATCTAGATCTATGTTGTTTGCACACTCTGTCCAATTTATTCGGCATGATAATGGTTAACATTATATCATCATAATTAGAAATAAAACGTACGTCGAACACTTTATGTAGCCGCCACACGACAAAACCAACATAGTCATGATAAAAGTCAAGAACTTATGTTAGAAAGATAACCATGGTAACAAACTGTAGCTTATGTTATCGAATACAACAACATGTACATTTCAAATCACAGATCCATCCGATTAAATTAATTTGCATAAATTGTACGTTCAAAAATTCGACGTTCTCCGCTTCACGAAAATGTCTTGCTTTACAAAATTGGCAGTTAAGTTACGCAGTTATAATCATATTAATATTACCTAATTAGCATAATTTATGCATAATTATGCTAATTAGATACACTATAAATGCTCGAAGCTTCTTGACACTATATTCGATTTTATAACGGTTGATATTTTTAGAAAGTTGGGAGCCAATTCGTTCATTTAGATATACAGTGACATTCTCTTTCATGAAAACATATGAGTACAATATTTATGTAATTTATGCAAATGAACGTGATCGGGTTTGTCAATTGAAACGTGGTGGTATTTGAGAATATTAGCAACAGTTTGGTACCATGTTTATATTTCTATCATCAGCAGTTCTTGAGTTACGTGTTTTTATCAGCACTATGTTGGTTTTGTCATGTGGTGGCTCATAAAGTGTTTTCAATTGGTAAATAGATTCACTTAAGATGTATCATAGAAGGACTGATACTCTGGTCTCGTTTCGGTGCTGTACATCGTGCACGTAAGAGAACAAGAGGAGACTCTGGAATGGGTCTCTGTCTGTGTCATTGCACTATCCTCCAAAAAATCTAAAATGAATAATCTCTCCAGGAGGCGTCGCTCATATGGGAAACCGGTAGCGACGATAAATAAACGTAAGAAACACACATATATTACCATTACCACACTGATGGGTTCAGCAGTATATGCATACTGTATTTGCTTTGCACATATTATTTTCTGCTATAATAATACACTAATGGAGAGCTTGTTATCAGAAGCTGAACGAACTAAAACTACATACATTCTTATAATATAAAATAAAAAGCATTGAAACCGATAGTATTAAGGGACAAATATATATATGTTGTTGGCTATACAAATTAATAAACATCAGTACCGTAGCCAGAGGTAAATTGCATCCGAGGCAATCTAGGGGGTCCGGGGGCATGTTCCCTTTTAATTGTTGGCGTATACTAGCGATTATCTGCGTTTTCTGAATGATTTGGTTTAGACGTATAATTATGTACTGACCATTCAGCTCTCTAGCAGTCAACATTTTATACAGGAAAGGGATATTTTTAGCATTTTATTTATTTAATTTTTCATTTATTTTTTAGTTGCTTTGGAAATGTTAAACGAGACAATTGCCTCGGTGTGCCTCAATGTGGCTACGGGCATGAACATGTAGATGCAGGAGAATACAAGAAAGCTAAACGATTATTCGTTATACCATGAGCTGAAACAACTAGGCTGGCAGCGAACTGAAATTTTGCTTAAGTTCATTGCAAATAGCATTTTAACCCATTCAACCCCAAGTAACTGATGGGTTGAATGTCGCAGTTAAATCTCTATGGCTGGAGGAAGATCACGTTTGCCTCTGAACAGTATTTCAGTCACGGGCGTGCAAAACCACGACCGTCCGCAGGCCAGTTGGATGGGTTCATTACATGTAGAATTCGGGCAAATGATCACCGCCCATAAATAATCGATCACGGTACAGAGGCGCCCAACATCCATTAAAACGCACATAACTAGGAATTATATATTGTACACGCAATTTACAAGCACCTATGTCACACGCACATTGTACACGCAATTTACAAGCAACTATGTAACATGCACATTGTACAAGCAATGTACAAGCAACTATGTAACACACACACTCATTGTACAAGCAATTTACAAGCAACTACGTAACACGCACATTGCACAAGCAATTTACAAGCAACTACGTAAACACGCACATTGTACAAGCAATTTACAAGCAACTACGTAACACGCACATTATACATTATACTCAATTAAAACATGCACATATATGAAAAATCATAAAATTACAAGTAACATGCAGTTACGATATCGTTCTTGGAACACACCCCATAAAGGCAATGTATCATTTACTAGGAATTATCCATATTGCATACATTTTACAAGATACAAGATACAAGAAGCTTTATTTAACGTCGGATTACATTTACAAATAACATTAGCTAATAAGCTATTTTTCCGACAAACATATATTATAATCATAACATAAGAAAAAACAGCTAGGAAATAAAAGTTGGTTTAAACATGAGTACAACACAGGACATAGCATAATTAAAACATGTTAAAGCGAGCACCTAAAAGACAAAAATAAAATTAATACATTGTGTTAATAGTTTTAACAACTATATAATATAGATAAATCTTAAGAACTCAAATAGAGATACACTATTGATTGATACACTGTGTTGTAGTTGCTGATCTTGGTCTGTGGCCTAAACACTGCAATAAGAACAAAAATGTTAAGACACTGACAGGCAAAAAGGTACACTACTGTGAAATTAAGATATGTTTTTTAAAAAAAACAGTTATCCCCAAATCAGATTTGGAAAGGAACTGATCAGCAATTACCTCACAGGTATCTTAAAACAAAATACATAAAAAGCGGTTAAAGCAACTATTTGTGGCACGCAACTTTATAGAACACTAAAACTAGGTTACAACAATCAAATTAGAACATCAAGCAAGCACAAATCATAAATTATAAACATAAAAACACAAATAAAACACATAGCACACAGTTATAAGCACATTAAGCACATTAAGCATGAGGAAATAAGCGGACACGACTAGGTAGAGCACATTGAGCACTTACATGAAGGGCCCGTCCAGGCACGGAGCAGCCTCACAAACTCCTTGTGGTTTTCAATTTTTCTAATGTCATTTGGCAGGCTGCTCCATACATGAGCGGCCCGTATCTGAAAGATCTCTTTCCGTTTTGTACATAGTATAGATTACGATCAATTAATTTACTAGGAATTATCCATATTGCATACATTTATGTACTCTTTATAGATTACGATCAATTAATTTACTAGGAATTATCCATATTGCATACATTTTGTACATATTATATATTACGAGCAATTAATTTACTAGGAATTATCCATATTGCATACATTTTGTACGCTTTATAAATTACGAGCAATTAATTTACTAGGAATTATCCATATTGCATACATTATGTACGCTTTATAGATTACGAGCAATTAATTTACTAGGAATACAATATGTATCAAGAACTGGAAATGAATGATGCAATAATCTGTTTAGTAAGCCAAGACGAATTCAAAGAACAAGAAAGCAATACATACTATACAATCAACTCGGAAATACAATCAAACATATTCCAAACACCCATTCACAATGGACGTACAGAAAGTACTTACTTAGCACATGTGGCTGCTAAATAGTGGTCAAATGGGTATAATATAATGTTAGTCGACTATATATATAAACTATATTCTGTACTAATAAAATAACAACTTATTACTAGTCGCTCGCCCACATGGTTCGCCGTCGGTGAGGAAAATGAGCTCATTCATAAGTAGTTACACTACGCCCAACATACTTACATGTATATAGGAGTCTATAAAGGACTTCCCACCCGAAGGTACAACATACTTACATGTATATACGAGTCTATAAAGGACTTCCCACCCGAAGGTACAACATACTTACATGTATATACGAGTCTATAAAGGACTTCCCACCCGAAGGTACAACATACTTACATGTATATACGAGTCTATAAAGGACTTCCCACCTGAAGGTAGAACATACTTACATGTATATACGAGTCTATAAAGGACTTCCCACCCGAAGGTACAACATACTTACATGTATACACGAGTCTATAAAGGACTTCCCACCCGAAGGTACAACATACTTACATGTATATACGAATCTATAAAGGACTTCCCACCTGATGGTACAACATACTTACATGTATATACGAGTCTATAAAGGACTTCCCACCCGAAGGTACAACATACTTACATGTATATACGAGTCTATAAAGGACTTCCCATCCGAAGGTACAACATACTTACATGTATATACGAGTCTATAAAGGACTTCCCACCCGAAGGTACAACATACTTACATGTATATACGAGTCTATAAAGGACTTCCCACCCGAAGGTACAACATACTTACATGTATATACGAGTCTATAAAGGACTTCCCACCCGAAGGTACAACATACTTACATGTATATACGAGTCTATAAAGGACTTCCCACCTGAAGGTAGAACATACTTACATGTATATACGAGTCTATAAAGGACTTCCCACCCGAAGGTACAACATACTTACATGTATATACGAGTCTATAAAGGACTTCCCACCCGCAGGTACAACATACTTACATGTATATACGATCTATAAAGGACTTCCCACCTGATGGTACAACATACTTACATGTATATACGAGTCTATAAAGGACTTCCCACCCGAAGGTACAACATACTTACATGTATACACGAGTCTATAAAGGACTTCCCACCCGAAGATACAACACAATTACATGTATATACGAGTCTATGGCTTCTCACCCGAAGATACAACATACTTACATGTATATACGAGTCTATAAGGACTTACTACCCGAAGGTACAACACACCTACATGACTTCCCACTCGAAGGTACAACATACTTACATGTATACACGAGTCTATAAAGGACTTCCCACTCGAAGGTACAACATACTTACATGTATATACGAGTCTATAAGGACTTACTACCCGAAGGTACAACACACCTACATGACTTCCCACTCGAAGGTACAACATACTTACATGTATACACGAGTCTATAAAGGACTTCCCACTCGAAGGTACAACATACTTACATGTATACACGAGTCTATAAAGGACTTCCCACTCGAAGGTACAACATACTTACATGTATATACGAGTCTATAAGGACTTACTACCCGAAGGTACAACACACCTACATGACTTCCCACTCGAAGGTACAACATACTTACATGTATACACGAGTCTATAAAGGACTTCCCACCCGAAGATACAACATACTTACATGCATATACGAGTCTATAAGGACTTACTACCCGAAGGTACAACATACCTACATGACTTCCCACTCGAAGGTACAACATACTTACATGTTACACGAGTCTATAAAGGACTTCCCACTAGAAGGTACAACATACTTACATGTATATACGAGTCTATAAGGACTTACTACCCGAAGGTACAACACACCTACATGACTTCCCACTCGAAGGTACAACATACTTACATGTTACACGAGTCTATAAAGGACTTCCCACTCGAAGGTACAACATACTTACATGTATATACGAGTCTATAAAGGACCTCCCACCCGAAGGTACAACATACTTACATGTATACACGAGTCTATAAAGGACTTCCAACAGGCATTTACACAACACTTACATACATGTATATACGAGTCTATAAAGGACTTCCCACCCGAAGGTACAACATACTTATATGTATATACGAGTCTATAAAGGACTTCTCACCCGAAGGTACAACATACTTACATGTATATACGAGTCTATAAAGGACTTCCCACCCGAAGGTACAACACACTTACATGTATATACGAGTCTATAAAGGACTTCCCACCCGAAGGTACAACATACGTACATGTATACACGAGTCTATACAGGACTTCCCACCCGAAGGTACAACATACTTACATGTATATACGAGTCTATAAAGGACTTCCCACCCGAAGGTACAACATACTTACATGTATACACGAGTCTATAAAGGACTTCCCATCCGAAGGTACATCATACTTACATGTATATACGAGTCTATAAAGGACTTCCCACCCGAAGGTACAACATACTTACATGTATATACGAGTCTATAAAGGACTTCCCACCCGAAGGTACAACATACTTACATGTATATACGAGTCTATAAAGGACTTCCCACCTGAAGGTAGAACATACTTACATGTATATACGAGTCTATAAAGGACTTCCCACCCGAAGGTACAACATACTTACATGTATACACGAGACTATAAAGGACTTCCCACCCGAAGGTACAACATACCTACATGTATATACGAATCTATAAAGGACTTCCCACCCGAAGGTACAACATACGTACATGTATATACGAGTCTATAATGGACTTCCCACCCGAAGGTACAACATACTTACATGTATATATGAGTCTATGAAGGACTTCCCACCTGAAGGTACAACATGTTTACCTGTATATATGAGTCTATAAAGGACTTCCTACCCGAAGGTACAACATACATACATGTATATACGAGTCTATAAAGGACTTCCCATCCGAAGGTACAACATACTTACATGTATATACGAGTCTATAAAGGACTTCCCACCCGAAGGTACAACATACTTACATGTATAAACGAGTGTATAAAAGACTTCACACACGAAGGTACAACATACTTACATGTATACACGAGTCTATAAAGGACTTCCCACCCGAAGATACAACATACTTACATGTATATACGAGTCTATAAGGACTTACTACCCGAAGGTACAACACACCTACATGACTTCCCACTCGAAGGTACAACATACTTACATGTATTCACGAGTCTATAAAGGACTTCCCACAGGAATTTACACAACACTTACATACATGTATATACGAGTCTATAAAGGACTTCCCACCCGAAGGTACAACATACTTACATGTATATACGAGTCTATAAAGGACTTCCAACCCGAAGGTACAACATACTTACATGTATATACGAGTCTATAAGGACTTCCCACCCGAAGGTACAACGCACCTACATTACTTCTCACTCGAAGGTACAACATACCTACCTGTATATACGAGTCTATAAAGGACTTCCCAGCCGAAGGTACAACATACTTACATGTATACACGAGTCTATAAAGGACTTCCCACTCGAAGGTACAACATACTTACATGCATACACGAGTCTATAAGGACTTACTACCCGAAGGTACAACACACCTACATGACTTCCCACTCGAAGGTACAACATACTTACATGTATACACGAGTCTATAAAGGACTTCCCACTCGAAGGTACAACATACTTACATGTATACACGAGTCTATAAAGGACTTCCCACTCGAAGGTACAACATACTTACATGTATATACGAGTCTATAAGGACTTACTACCCGAAGGTACAACACACCTACATGACTTCCCACTCGAAGGTACAACATACTTACATGTATACACGAGTCTATAAAGGACTTCCCACCCGAAGATACAACATACTTACATGCATATACGAGTCTATAAGGACTTACTACCCGAAGGTACAACACACCTACATGACTTCCCACTCGAAGGTACAACATACTTACATGTTACACGAGTCTATAAAGGACTTCCCACTCGAAGGTACAACATACTTACATGTATATACGAGTCTATAAGGACTTACTACCCGAAGGTACAACACACCTACATGACTTCCCACTCGAAGGTACAACATACTTACATGTTACACGAGTCTATAAAGGACTTCCCACTCGAAGGTACAACATACTTACATGTATATACGAGTCTATAAAGGACCTCCCACCCGAAGGTACAACATACTTACATGTATACACGAGTCTATAAAGGACTTCCAACAGGCATTTACACAACACTTACATACATGTATATACGAGTCTATAAAGGACTTCCCACCCGAAGGTACAACATACTTATATGTATATACGAGTCTATAAAGGACTTCTCACCCGAAGGTACAACATACTTACATGTATATACGAGTCTATAAAGGACTTCCCACCCGAAGGTACAACACACTTACATGTATATACGAGTCTATAAAGGACTTCCCACCCGAAGGTACAACATACGTACATGTATACACGAGTCTATACAGGACTTCCCACCCGAAGGTACAACATACTTACATGTATATACGAGTCTATAAAGGACTTCCCACCCGAAGGTACAACATACTTACATGTATACACGAGTCTATAAAGGACTTCCAATCCGAAGGTACATCATACTTACATGTATATACGAGTCTATAAAGGACTTCCCACCCGAAGGTACAACATACTTACATGTATATACGAGTCTATAAAGGACTTCCCACCCGAAGGTACAACATACTTACATGTATATACGAGTCGATAAAGGACTTCCCACCTGAAGGTAGAACATACTTACATGTATATACGAGTCTATAAAGGACTTCCCACCCGAAGGTACAACATACTTACATGTATACACGAGACTATAAAGGACTTCCCACCCGAAGGTACAACATACCTACATGTATATACGAATCTATAAAGGACTTCCCACCCGAAGGTACAACATACGTACATGTATATACGAGTCTATAATGGACTTCCCACCCGAAGGTACAACATACTTACATGTATATATGAGTCTATGAAGGACTTCCCACCTGAAGGTACAACATGTTTACCTGTATATATGAGTCTATAAAGGACTTCCTACCCGAAGGTACAACATACATACATGTATATACGAGTCTATAAAGGACTACCCATCCGAAGGTACAACATACTTACATGTATATACGAGTCTATAAAGGACTTCCCACCCGAAGGTACAACATACTTACATGTATAAACGAGTGTATAAAAGACTTCACACACGAAGGTACAACATACTTACATGTATACACGAGTCTATAAAGGACTTCCCACCCGAAGATACAACATACTTACATGTATATACGAGTCTATAAGGACTTACTACCCGAAGGTACAACACACCTACATGACTTCCCACTCGAAGGTACAACATACTTACATGTATTCACGAGTCTATAAAGGACTTCCCACAGGCATTTACACAACACTTACATACATGTATATACGAGTCTATAAAGGACTTCCCACCCGAAGGTACAACATACTTACATGTATATACGAGTCTATAAAGGACTTCCAACCCGAAGGTACAACATACTTACATGTATATACGAGTCTATAAGGACTTCCCACCCGAAGGTACAACGCACCTACACGACTTCTCACTCGAAGGTACAACATACCTACATGTATATACGAGTCTATAAAGGACTTCCCAGCCGAAGGTACAACATACTTACATGTATACACGAGTCTATAAAGGACTTCCCACTCGAAGGTACAACATACTTACATGTATACACGAGTCTATAAAGGACTTCCCACTCGAAGGTACAACATACTTACATGTATACACGAGTCTATAAGGACTTACTACCCGAAGGTACAACACACCTTCATGACTTCCCACTCGAAGGTACAACATACTTACATGTATATACGAGTCTATAAGGACTTACTACCCGAAGGTACAACACACCTACATGACTTCCCACTCGAAGGTACAACATACTTACATGTATATACGAGTCTATAAAGGACTTCCCACTTGAGGGTACAACATACTTACATGTATATACGAGTCTATAAAGGACTTCCCACTTGAAGGTACAACATACTTACATGTATATACGAGTCTATAAAGGACTTCCCACCCGAAGGTACAACACACTTACATGTATATACGATTCTATAAAGGACTTCCCATCCGAAGGTACAACATACTTACATGTATATACGACTCTATAAAGGACTTCCCACCCGAAGGTACAACATACGTACATGTATATACGAGTCTATAAATGACTTCCCACCCGAAGGTACAACATACTTACATGTATATACGAGTCTATAAAGGACTTCCCACCTTAAGGTACAACATACTTACATGTATATACGAGTCTATAAAGGACTTCCTACCCGAAGGTACAACACACATACATGTATATACGAGTCTATAAAGGACTTCCCACCCGAAGGTACAACATACTTACATGTATATACGAGTCTATAAAGGACTTCCCACCTGAAGGTACAACATACTTACATGTATATACGAGTCTATAAAGGACTTCCTACCCGAAGGTACAACATACTTACATGTATATACGAATCTATAAAGGACTTCCTACCCGAAGGTACAACACACATACATGTATATACGAGTCTATAAAGGACTTCCCACCCGAAGGTACAACATACTTACATGTATATACGAGTCTATAAAGGACTTCCCACCCGAAGGTACAACATACTTACATGTATATACGAGTCTATAAAGGACCTCCCATCCGAAGGTACAACATACTTACATGTATATACGAGTCTATAAAGGACTTCCTACAGGAAGTTACACCACACTTACATACATGTATATACAAGTCTATAAAGGACTTCCTAAAGGAAGTTACACCACACTTACATACATGTATATACGAGTCTATAAAGGACCTCCCATCCGAAGGTACAACATACTTACATGTATATACGAGTCTATAAAGGACTTCCTACAGGAAGTTACACCACACTTACATACATGTATATACAAGTATATAAAGGACTTCCTAAAGGAAGTTACACCACACTTACATACATGTATATACGAGTATATAAAGGACTTCCTACAGGAAGTTACACCACACTTACATACATGTATATACGAATCTATAAAGGACTTCCCACAGGAAGTTACACCACACTTACATACATGTATATACGAATCTATAAAGGACTTCCCACACGAAGGTACAACATACTTACATGTATATACGAGTCTATAAAGGATTCCTACAGGAAGTTACACCACACTTACATACATGTATATACGAGTCTATAAAGGACTTCCCACCCGAAGGTACAACACACTTACATGTATATACGATTCTATAAAGGACTTCCCATCCGAAGGTACAACACACATACATGTATATACGAGTCTATAAAGGACTTCCCACCCGAAGGTACAACATACTTACATGTATATACGAGTCTATAAAGGACTTCCTACAGGAAGTTACACCACACTTACATACATGTATATACAAGTCTATAAAGGACTTCCTAAAGGAAGTTACACCACACTTACATACATGTATATACGAGTCTATAAAGGACCTCACATCCGAAGGTACAACATACTTACATGTATATACGAGTCTATAAAGGACTTCCTACAGGAAGTTACACCACACTTACATACATGTATATACAAGTATATAAAGGACTTCCTAAAGGAAGTTACACCACACTTACATACATGTATATACGAGTATATAAAGGACTTCCTACAGGAAGTTACACCACACTTACATACATGTATATACGAATCTATAAAGGACTTCCCACAGGAAGTTACACCACACTTACATACATGTATATACGAATCTATAAAGGACTTCCCACTCGAAGGTACAACATACTTACATGTATTTACGAGTCTATAAAGGATTCCTACAGGAAGTTACACCACACTTACATACAGGTATATACGAGTCTATAAATGACTTCGTACAGGAAGTTACACCACACTTACATACATATATATACGAATCTATAAAGGACTTCCCACAGGAAGTTACACCACACTAACATACATGTATATACGAGTCTATAAAGGACTTCCCACCCAAAGTTACACCACACTTACATGTATATACGAGTCTATAAATGAGTCTATACCGAAGGTACACCACATTGTAAGTGTTCCAACCAAACAGGTGGTTTAAAGCCGCATCAACAGCTTAGTTCATATGGAGACTCCCCCTAGAAGTGGCCTGAACATCCTACCAGTATTTCAGGCACGAACAGGCAAACGGCTAGAACCACCGACCATCCGCAAGCTAGCTGGATATCTTTCTCACATGAAAGATTTCGTAGCCGCCAGTGGGATTCTAGCATACACAGGATACGGGCAAGCAATTTAAAGTTAACGACATTAACCACTCGGCCATCCCTCTCCAATAATACAATACACTATGGTCACTTACACACCCAGCATGATAACACTAAACTATTGTAATAGCATTCCGGTATTTACACTGTCAGAATGCGTTACAACTCTGGTATCACGGTATCACTGTAGCTCGAATATCTTCATCGTGTTACTGGCATCATGGGTGACATATAATGCACACTGCTGTGGATTAAAACATACTGACCGTGGATTCATCACACCACCTGGCGGTAGAGCTATCTCACCTATCTTCTTTCCGTCTTGTCCCAGTTGTATAACATTGTTACACTTATATCCACATACAAACACGTTTCCTCTACCATCTGTACACACTCCTGTTGCATGTGTTAACTGAGAATCGGTGAATGTACTGATATGTTGTCCCTGTACATCGAGAGTGATCAATCTACTGTTGTTGATGGAGGATACATATACACTGTCACCACTATCACTGATAGCAATCTGAACACTGCCGTTAAATATACTATTCCCGGAACTGTCGTGTGTTACCGTATGTAGCAGGCCACCTGTCATGTTATATATATACAGGGATTTAGCATAGTCAGATACGTACAATCTGTCATTCTTGTAGGCAATACCGTAGCAGAGATGATTCATCGTCAGTTGTCGTGTAGGTGTCATTTGTTTACCGAGGGAGACAAACTGGATGAGTTTGCCGCTGTAAACACTCACTGCCACTTCTTGTTTACTGATGCAACATACTCCGGCAGGATAACCGGGTATGTCGCAGTGATCTATGTCAGACATATTTGTAATGTTTAAACGTTTCAGTTTCCTATTATTATAATCGGCTAATAACAGTTGGCCGTCTTCTGATAAGCACGATCCATACACCCTGCACGTGGATTTCTCACCTGGCATCTGAATATTAATTTCTCTCGTTTGTTTGACTTTGTAGAGGTCTGTCTTTGGTTGAACATACATGGATGTCACACGTCCAAGATTTGTTTGCTGCTGAAAGAAGGCACGAATACGTGGGTCTACAGTAAACTCTATCTTCACATCGGAACAATACTCCATTGAAAGCTTTATGCTATCTGCTTCTTCCATTTTCTTCTGGGCAATTTTCATTGAGACAAACTGTTGGGCTTTGTTTCCGTCTGCTTTTCTCAAGTTGTCTGCAGCTTGTTTCATTACACCCGCTTCATTGACAGCCTGCTTTCTCTCCTGCTCTAAAATGGACTTCAATCTGAGAAATTCTATATCCACTTCGTGTAGCGATTGTTTTTCAAGATTGTCATACAGTTCTTCCATTTCTTTTCTGAATGATTTTACTGATGCCACGGCTTCCGTCTTGGATTTGTTCAGCTCTTTCAACAGATGTTCCTTTGTTTTTCCAATATTCTCTACCGAGTTCTTTCTGTCAATCACTCTCTGGTAGGTTTTATTGGCATCGCCCGTCTCGAAAATGGTGTCGATAACGTCTGGTATCGATTCCACTCCTGTGCATGTCCTGCAAGCAAGGGTTTCGATATAATATTATACATGAGTACAAAACATGTATATAAGTAAAAGTAGTAATTTTTATTAGTATCATGCTTATTGTTTGTTTTCTTGACATGTAATAGTTTATTTAAGTTTAAACTTTATTTATTTTACAAAGATTGCGAAGCAAGTTTTAACAACTTATATTAATCACTCTCGTTAGGCGGATGAAAGCGTATATGTGGTCATTCGTGTGGGAGGAAACCGGAGTACCCTGAGAAAACCCACGTGTCCGATCTGGCGACCACCGGACCATCTCACATACTTCCCGGTCCGAGGACCGAACCCGGGTTGCATTGGCGAGAAGCGAGCGCGCTAATATGTAAACAGTAATAGTTTGGACCACAGGCAGATCGCAGGTTCCATCCCCCGTCTGACCCTAATAAAACATTTCAGATGGGACGTTAAACAGAGGTCTCGTGTTGGTGCTGTACACCGTGCACGTAAAAGAACCAGAGGAGACTCTGGAATGGGTCTCGCGTCGCTCATGGCAACCGGTAGCGACGATAAATAAACGTAAAACACATACGCCATTCCGCTCTAGAAAACCTCATATAGTTCCAAGGGTAGTCAAACCTCTAGTATTACCCGGAGTTGGGATATTCGCAGCTGCTTGGTTAATGATAATGGAGACACACACTTGCTTAATCTTGTCTTATGAAAAATAAATTGTAACATTGTTTGTTTGTTGGGGTGTAAGAAGTATATACGTCTCTTTGGGGCCATGGACTGCGCATGCGCGGCGGTCATTTTGGAATGACATCATTCATCATCATCGGATGACAGTTGACAGGTCATTAACATAATAAGTGTTCATCAAAAGAAAGCAATTTAATGTCTCTTTGGGGGTCATGGACTGCGCATGCGCGACGGCCATTTTGGAACGACATCATTCATCATCATCGGATGACAGTTGACAGGTCATTAACATAATAAGTGTTCATCAAAATAAAGCAATTTAATGTCTCTTTGGGGGTCATGGACTGCGCATGCGCGACGGCCATTTTGGGTTCTTAAATAATTATAAAATAGGTATATATCAGACATCAAACGAACTTTAGTCGTGATAGCGCAGTGGATGCGCGTTCACTTCAGGTGAGAAAGGTCCGGAGTTCGAGCCCCACTGGAGCCGTAAACGATTGTACCCTTAGGCAAGGTATTTAAAATTCCACGTTGCCTCTTCTCTCTCCCTCGTGGCGATGGATTCCATCAGAAATGAGGTCTCGAGAGTGATTTATATAAGTTGAAACAACTTGTTTCACAATCGAGCTAAAATAAATTTGTATAAACTAAGAGAGTTAACTCCGTTCAAAATTAAACGCATCTTTTATAAGAGTTACTTCCCTTATACTACTTTTAGACCATAATTTACAAATTATAAGGATTATTCTCTCAACCAATCAGAATACCCCCAGGTGTTATTATACACGTGTACATATAAGATATTATGAGATGACTGTATTGCACTGATTACAAGCAAGGACATGTGATAAAAGAAAATGTGTGTGTGTGTTTTACGTTTATTTATCGTCGCTACCGGTTGCCCATATGAGGGACGCCACCTGAAGATATTAGTCGTTTTAGATAGTGCAGTGATACAGACTGAGACCCATTCCAGAGTCTCCTCTGGTTCTTTTACGTAGACGTCGGTTTAAATTCCCATCTGAAAGACTGTTAATTTTATTAGGGTCAGATGGGGGATCGAACCTCCGATCCCTGGATTACCCGTCCAACGTGTTACCACTGGACTACAGATCCGTCTGTGAAAATTAGTGTTATCTTGCCTTCTTATGTACCAACGATATCATTGCTTCTGTGTTCAGAATTGTAGAATTTCACATGATTTGGCTGCGAGTTATACTGTCACTTCGATCAACTCCCAGATTGCTATGAATCGTAGGAATAATTTTACAATGTCTGGTGCTCCGGTGTCTATAATTGTGCCTGTCAAATATCTTACAGAAACCGCGTTGTTACCACACGTTCCATACACCCGGGATGTTTCGGATGAAAAATTAGATTAGCTGATAAGAAGTAATATAAAATATCACGATACCGTATCATACCGTATTATATTTTATCATATCTATGTGCTGTAATGTTCTAAGGAATGAACCAGGAGTTATTAGTTTCTATTCGGATTCGAACTACATATTTATGTTAAAAGTTAGCCTTAAACACACCATATAGGCCTCCTTGCTCGCTAACTTTAAACACCCCAATGAAAACAAGCGATTCGATATTTATATTTACATTAATTGTTCTTTTAAATGACATAAAGTGAATAAATAGCACGCTTTGCGTCTAACATGCCTTTAGGCCAGATTTGCGATGTCTTTCCGCGTGCCGGACTGTAAATTAGATCACACTCGGAACAGCGTGAACTGTAAGACCCGACATTAACATCAAAAGAAATGCTGTCCAACATTGCGAATACGCATGCGCGTGACTTCGTGTGCGCATGTCAGTTGCATATCATTTGGGAGGAAGTTCACTAGACAATATGTTCATCGAAGGGAAATGCAATAGCGATGTAAATATTAGTGTAAGGATTTTGAGGACAGCAAAACTTAGGTGCTTTGATAGTATTTGAGTTTATACCCAACCCATTCTAACGCTAGAGCTAGGAGGTACACTTGTATAGTCGTGAACGTCGTGATAGCGCAGAGGATGCACGTTCGCTTCATGTGCGAAAGGTCCGGAGTTCGAGTCCCGACTGTGCCATTAGGGAAGGCATTTAAATTCCACGTTGCCTCTTCTATCTCCCTCGTGGCGATGGATTCCATCAGGAATGAGGTCTCGAGAGTGATTTATATAAGTTGAAACAACTTGTTTCGCAATCGAGCTAACATAAATGTGTATAAACTAATAGACTTGTATACAAGTACCCTTGTAACTATTACTAGATAGCAAGATGGTGATGGGTGAGAGTGTGTGTGAGTGTACAAGTTACAATTTTGAATATATTAATATGCCGCCTAAGGCCCGATTGAATATGAGTTCGATTATAATGTGTTTGTTTTTTGGATTTAACGTCGCACCCAACAGCTTAGATCATAGGGCAACTTTCCGGCTATTGTTGGTGGATGAATACCATATGTCGCTTCCGTAACACTATGTATCAAATTGTTTATCCAGCGGGCGCGTCTTACATCGTGTTTCCTTCTACGTCTGGAAATACCAATTGAGGTTATATCACGCCCTTAAATAACAATTGAACATTGAATTGGACTTAGAATAGGTAGTCCTTCCTATCCAAGAGTCTCTGTTTTGTACACGCAGGTTACCTTGAGTGTCTGGGAAGATATATCATATAGCTTAATCTCTCAGATAACATAGGCCACTAGAGACTATAGACTAGAACAGTCAGAGAGTTACGAACCTGGGAAAGTATGATATGCTTGAACTGATTAAAGCTGCTGGGTTTGTCACTATTCCCAAGACGTCGCTCAGTGTCCGAAACGGACATGGTACTTTGTTACACTTCGGAATATATTTAATGCACGGGTGGGTACTCGGGTAGAACCACCGACCTTCCCCATACCAGCTGGATAGCTTCTTCACATTAAATAATTCAATACCCCAGTGCGATTCGAACATGCATCGTTGAGTGGCAAGTGATTTGAAATCAATGCCGTTAACCACTCGACCATGGAGGCACAGAGTTCGAGTTTTACAAGAACCACAATGGTTGTGTCATTAGGTATGTCGCGTAAAGCAACTGCCTCGTTCATCATATAATATTATTGCTTTATTGTGATATATTTGAATACGTATGGTATCCGTCCGTAACTGAAATACTGCTCCTGGGGGCTGCACGCAAGCCCCTTCCACAAATAAAGCTGGAGAGTCACCCGTTTATGTATGTATGTATGTATGTATGTATGTATGTATGTATGTATGTATGTATGTATGTATGTATGTATGTATGTATGTATGTATGTATGTATGTATGTACGTTCCATTAATGTCAAACCCCTTGCGGAGAAGTACATGTTTTCCTGGGCAAGCCTAGACGACCTAAGTGGTTAACCAGTACTAAGCGATGTGTGTGAGATACCTTGTTCAATTATACTACATACGTGGCCTGACCAAGTATCGAACCCGGGACCGATCGATCCCAAATCCGACGCTGGACCACTGAGCGACGGACGCCACACTTCCACAGTTTACCTAAGTTGTTGGTGCGACTTTAACCCCAAATCTAAACAAACAAACTCTAGTACATGTTCTGTGTGGTTCTGTTATGGGCGTTCGCCTCCTGAATGCTATAAGTTGTGAATAGATAGTACTTTTCCAAAACAAAAAGATATTTCAAA
>CM026387.1:17266454-17279460 GCA_014843695.1 Archivesica marissinica
TATAATCATATTAATATTACCTAATTAGCATAATTTATGCATAAATGTGCTAATTAGATACACTATAAACGTTCGTAACTTCTTGACACTATATTCGATTATATAAAGGTTGATATTTTTAGAAAGCTAAGAGCCAATTCGTTCATTTAGATATACAATGACATTCTCTTTCATGAAAACAAATGAGTACAATATTTATGTAATTTATGCAAATGAACGTGATCGGGTTTGTCAATTGAAACTTGGTGGTATTTGAGAATATTAGCAACAGTTTGGTACCATGTTTATATTTCTGTCATCAGCAGTTCTTGAGTTACGTGTTTTTATCAGCACTATGTTGGTTTTGTCATGTGGTGGCTCATATAGTGTTTTCAATTGGTAAATATATTCACTTAAGATGTATCATAGAAGGACTGATAATCTGGTCTCGTGTCGGTGCTGTACATCGTGCACGTAAGAGAACAATGGAATGGGTCTCTGTCTGTGTCATTGCACTATCATCCAATAAATCTAAAATGAATAATCTCTCCAGGAGGCGCCGCTCATATGGGAAACCGGTAGCGACGATAAATAAACGTAACACACACATATATTACCATTACCACAGTGATGGTTTCAGCAGTATATGCATACTGTATTTGCTTTGCACATATTATTTTCTGCTATAATAATAAACTACACTAATGGAGAGCTTGTTATCAGAAGCTGAACGAACGAAAACTACATACATTCTTATAATATAAAATAAAAAGCATTGAAACCGATAATATTAAGGGACAAATATATATATGTTGTTGGCTATACAAATTAAAGACATCAGTACCGTAGCCAGAGGTAAATTGCATCCGAGGCAATCTAGGGGGTCCGGGGGCATGTTCCCTTTTAAAATTGTTGGCGTATAAAAGCTGTTTTCTGATTGATTTGGTTTAGACGTATAATTATGTAGACCATTCAGCTCTCTAGCAGTCAACATTTTATACAGGAAAGGGATATTTTTAGCATTTTATTTATTTAATTTTTCATTTATTTTTTGGTTGCTTTGGAAATTTTAAACGACAATTGCCTCGGTGTGCCTCAATGTGGCTACGGGCCTGAACATGTAGATGCAGGAGAATACAAGAAAGCTAAACACTATTATTTATTATTAATGATTATTCGTTATATCATGAGCTGAAACAACTAGGCTGGCAGCGAACTGAAATTTTGCTTAAGTATTGGCAAATAGCATTTGAACCCATTCAACCCCAAGTAACTGATGGGTTGAATGTCGCAACAGCAGTTAAATCTCTATGGCTGGAGGAAGATCACGTTTGCCTCTGAACAGTATTTCAGTTACGGGCGTGCAAAACCACGACCGTCCGCAAGCCAGTTGGATGGGTTCATTACATGTAGAATTCGGGCAAATGATCACCGACCTTAACTACTCGATCACGGTACAGAGGCGCCCAACATCCATTAAAACGCACATAACTAGGAATTATATATTGTACACGCAATTTACAAGCAACTACGTAACACGCACATTGTACAAGCAATTTACAAGCAACTACGTAACACGCACATTGTACACGCACTTTACAAGCAACTACGTAACACACACATTGTACACGCAATTTACAAGCAACTAGGTAACACACACATTGTACAAGCAATATACAAGCAACTAGGTAACACACACACACACACACCACACCACCACCACACCACACCACACCACACCACAACCACACCACACCCACCACACCACCCCACACCCACACCACACCACACCCACACCACACCACACCACACCACACCACCACCACACCACACCACACCACACCACACCACACACCCCACACCACACCACACCACACCACACACCAACCACACCACACCACACCACACCACACCACACAAAACCACACACACACACCACCCACACAACCACACCACACCACACCCACACCACACCACACCACACCACACCACACCACACACACACAACACAACCCACAACACAACACACAACACACAACCCACACAACACACAACACACCACACACACACACACACACACACACACACACACACACACACACACACACACACACACACACACACACACACACCGTAACATGCACATTGTACAAGCAACTACGTAACACGCACATTGTACACGCAATTTACAAGCAACTACGTAACATGCACATTGTACACGCAATTTACAAGCAACTACGTAACACGCACATTGTACAAGCAATTTACAAGCAACTACGTAACATGCACATTGTACAAGCAACTACGTAAAACGCACATTGTACAAGCAATTTACAAGCAACTACGTAACACGCACATTGTACAAGCAATTTACAAGCAACTACGTAACACGCACATTGTACATTATACTCAATTAAAACATGCACATATATGAAAATTCATAAAATTACAAGCAACATGCAGTTACGATATCGTCCTTGGAACACACCCTATTAAGGCAATGTATCATTTACTAGGAATTATCCATATTGCATACATTTTGTACATAGTATAGATTACGATCAATTAATTTACTAGGAATTATCCATATTGCATACATTGTGTACGCTTTATAGATTACGAGCAATTAATTTACTAGGAATGATCCATATTGCATACATTGTGTACGCTTTATAGATTACGAGCAATTAATTTACTAGGAACTATCCATATTGCATACATTTTGTACGCTTTATAGATTACGAGCAATTAATTTACTAGGAATTATCCATATTGCATACATTGTGTATGCTTTATAGATTACGAGCAATTAATTTACTAGAAATTATCCATATTGCATACATGTTGTACGATTTATAGATTACGATCAATTAATTTACTAGGAATTATCCATATTGCATACATTTATGTACGCTTTATAGATTACGAGCAATTAATTTACTAGGAAGTATCCATATTGCATACATTGTGTACGCTTTATAGATTACGGTCAATTAATTTACTAGGAAGTATCCATATTGCATACATTTTGTACGCTTTATAGATTACGATCAATTAATTTACTAGGAATACATATTCTAAGCACCCATTCACACTGGACGTACAGAAAGTACTTACTTAGCACATGTGACTGCTAAATAGTGGTCAAATGACAAATGGGTATAATATAATGTTAGTCGACTATACATATGAACTATATTCTGTACTAATAAAATAACGACTTATTACTAGTCGCTCGCCCGCATGGTTCGCCGTCGGTGAGGAAAATGAACTCATTCATAATTAGTTAAAAATGAGCTCATTCATAATTAGTTACTACGCCCAACATACTTACATGTATATACGAGTCTATAAAGGACTTCCCACCTGAAGGTACAACATACTTACATGTATATACGAGTCTATAAAGGACTTCCCACCCGAAGGTACAACATACTTACATATATATACGAGTCTATAAAGGACTTCCCACCCGAAGGTACAACATACTTACATGTATATACGAGTCTATAAAGGACTTCCCATCCGAAGGTACAACATACTTACATGTATATACGAGTCTATAAAGGACTTCGCACCCGAAGGTACAACAAACTTACATGTATATACGAGTCTATAAAGGACTTCCCACCCAAAGGTACAACATACTTACATGTATATACGAGTCTACAAAGGACTTCCCACCCGAAGGTACAACACACATACATGTATATACGAGTCTATAAAGGACTTCCCACCCGAAGGTACAACATACTTACATGTATATACGAGTCTATAAAGGACTTCCCATCCGAAGGTACAACACACTTACATGTATATACGAGTATAAAAAGGACTTCCCACCCGAAGGTACAACATACTTACATGTATATACGAGTCTATAAAGGACTTCCCACCCGAAGGTCCAACATACTGACATGTATATACGAGTCTATAAAGGACTTCCCACCCGAAGGTACAACACACTTACATGTATATACGAGTCTATAAAGGACTTCTCAACCGAAGGTACAACATACTTACATGTATATACGAGTCTATAAAGGACTTCCCACCTGAAGGTACAACATACTTACATGTATATACGAGTCTATAAAGGACTTCCCACCTGAAGGTACAACATACTCACATGTATATACGAGTCTATAAAGGACTTCCCACCCGAAGGTACAACACATTTACATGTATATACGAGTCTATAAAAGACTTCCCACCCGAAGGTACAACATACGTACATGTATATACGAGTCTATAAAAGACTTCTCACCCGAAGTTACACCACACCTACATGTATATACTAGTCTATAAAGGACCTTCCACCCGAAGTTACAACACATTTACATGTATATACGAGTCTATAAGGACTTCCCACCCGAAGGTACAACATACATACATGTACATACGAGTCTATAAAGGACATCCCACCCGAAGGTACAACACATTTACATGTATATACGAGTCTATAAGGACTTCCCACCCGAAGGTACAACACACCTACATACATGTATATACGAGTCTATAAAGGACTTCCCACCCGAAGGTACAACACATTTACATGTATATACGAGTCTATAAGGACTTCCCACCCGAAGGTACAACACACATACATACATACATACATAAATGTATATACGAGTCTATAAAGGACTTCCCACCCAAAGTTACACCATACTTACATGTATATACGAGTCTATAAAGGACTTCCTACATGAAGTTACACCACACTTACATACATGTATATACGAATATATAAAGGACTTCCCACCCAAAGGTGCACCACACTTACATGTATATACGAGTCTATAAAGGACTTCCCACCCAAAGGTGCACCACACTTACATGTATATACGAGTCTATAAAGAACCTCCCACCCAAAGTTACAACACACGTACATGTATATACGAGTCTATAAAGGTCTTCCCACCCGAAGATACACCACACCTACATGACTTCCCACCCGAAGGTACACCACACCTACATGACTTCCCACCCGAAGGTACACCACACCTACATGACTTCCCACCCGAAGGTACACCACACCTACATGACTTCCCACCCGAAGGTACACCACACCTACATGACTTCCCACCCGAAGGTACACCACACCTACATGACTTCCCACCCGAAGGTACACCACACCTACATGACTTCCCACCCGAAGGTATACCACACCTACATGACTTCCCACCCAAAGTTACACCACATTTCCATGTATATACGAGTCTATAAACGAGTCTATACCGAAGGTACACCACATTGTAAGTGTTCCAACCACACAGGTGTTTGGGGTTTAAAGCCGCATCAACAGCTTAGTTCATATGGAGACTCTCCCCCTAGAAGTGGCGTGAACATCCTACCAGTATTTCAGACAAACGGCTAGAACCACCGAACATCCGCAAGCTAGCTGGATATCTTTCTCACATGAAATAGTTCGTAGCCGCCAGTGGAATTCGAAGGATACGGGCAAGCAATTTAAAGTTAACGACATTAACCACTCGGCCATCCCTCTCCAATAATACAATACACTATGGTCACTTATGGTCAGCATGATAACACTAAACTATTGTAATAGCATTCCGGTATTTACACTGTCAGAATGTGTTACGACTCTGGTATCGCGGTATCACTGTAGCTCGAATATCTTCATCGTGTTACTGCCTTCTTGGGTGACATATAATGCACACTGCCGTGGATTAAAACATACTGACCGTGGATTCATGACACCACGTGGCGGTAGAGCTATCTCACCTATCTTCTTTCCGTCTTGTCCCAGTTGTATAATATTGTTAGACGTATATCCACATACAAACACGTTTCCTCTACCATTTGTACAAACTCCTGTTGGATGTGTTAAATGAGAATCGGTGAATGTACTGATATGCTGTCCCTGTACATCGAGAGTGATCAAACTACTGATTTTGATGCAGGATACATATACACGGTCATCACTATCACTGATAGCAATCTTCCTACTGCCGCTAAATATACTATTCCCGGAACTGTCTTGTGTTACCGTCTGTAGCAGGCCACCTGTCATGTTATATATATACAGGGATCTATCACAGTCAGATACGTACAATCTGTCATTCTTGTAGGCAATACCGAGGCAGGGATGATTTATCTTCAGTTGTCGTGTACATGTCATTTGTTTACCGAGGGAGACAAACTGGATGAGTTTGGCGGTGTACACACTCACTGCCACTTCTTGTTTACTGATGCAACATACTCCGGCAGGAGCACCGGGTATGTCGCAGTGATCTATGTCAGACATAGTTGTAATGTTTAAACGTTTCAGTTTGTTATTAATAAAATCGGCTAATAACAGTTGGCCGTCTTCTGATAAGCACGATCCATACACACTGCACGGGTATTTCTCACCTGGCATCTGCATATTAATTTCTCTCGTTTGTTTGACTTTGTAGAGGTCTGTCTTTGGTAAAACATACATGGATGTCACACGTCCAAGATTTGTTTGCTGCTGAAAGAGGGCACGTATACGTGGGTCTACAGTAAACTCTATCTTCACATCGGTACAAGACTCCATTGAAAGTTTTATGCTATCTGCTTCTTCCATTTTCTTCTGTGCAATTTTCATTGAGACAAACTGTTGGGCTTTGTTTCCTTCTGCTTTTCTCAAGTTGTCTGCAGCTTGTTTCATTACATCCGCTCCATTGACAGCCTGCTTTCTCTCCTCCTCTAAAATGGACTTCAATCTGAGAAATTCTGTATCCACTTCGTGTAGCGATTGTTTCTCAAGATTTTCATACAGTTCTTCCATTTCTTTTCTGAATGATTTTACTGATGCCACGGCTTTCGTCTTGGATTTGTTCAGCTCTTGCAACAGGTATTCCTTTGTTTTTCCAATATTCTCCACCGAGTTCTTTCTGTCAATCACTGTCTGATAGGTTTTATTGGCATCGCCCGTCTCGAAAATGGTGTCGATAACGTCTGGTATCGATTTCACTCCTGTGCATGTCCTGCAAGCAAGGGTTTCGATATAATATTATACATGAATACAATACATGTATATAAGTAAAAGTAGTAATTTTTATTAGTATCATGCTTATTGTTTGTTTTCTTGACATGTAATAGTTTATTTAAGTTTAAACTTTATTTATTTTACAACGATTGCGAAGCAAGTTTTAACAACTTATATTAATCACTCTCGTTGGCGCGGATGAAAGCGTATATGTGGTCATTCGTGTGAGAGGACACTGGAGTACCCTGAGAAAACCCACGTGTCCGATCTGGCGACCACCGGACCATCTCACATACTTCCCGGTCCGAACCCGGGTTGCATTGGCGAGAAGCGAGCGCGCTAATATGTAAACAATAATAGTTTGGACCACAGGCAGATCGCAGGTTCCATCCCCCGTCTGACCCTAATAAAATATTTCAGATGGGACGTTAAACAGAGGTCTCATGTTGGTGCTGTACACCGTGCACATAAAAGAACCGGAGGAGACTCTGGAATGGGTCTCGCGTCGCTCATGGCAACCGGTAGCGACGATAAATAAACGTAAAACACACACGCCATTCTGCTCTAGAAAACCTCATATAGTTCCAAGGGTAGTCGCCATCAAACCTCTAGTATTACCCGGAGTTGGGATATTCGCAGCTGCTTGGTTAATGATAATGGAGACACACACTTGCTTAATCTTGTCTTATGAAAAATAAATTGTAACATTGTTTGTTTGTTGGTGTGTAAGTAGTATATACGTCTCTTTGGGGCCATCGACAGCGCATGCGCGGCGGCCATTTTGGAATGACATCATTCATCATCATCGGATGACTGTTGACAGGTCATTAACATAATAAGTGTTCATCAAAAGAAAACAATTTAATGTCTCTTTGGGGGTCATGGACTGCGCATGCGCGACGGCCATTTTGGGTTCTTAAATAATTATAAAATAGGTATATATCAGACATCAAACGAACTTTAGTCGTGATAGCGTAGTGGATGCGCGTTCGCTTCAGATGCGAAAGGTCCGGAGTTCGAGCCCCACTGGTAAACGAGTGTGCCCTTAGGCAAGGCATTTAAAATTCCACGTTGCCTCTTCTCTCTCCCTCGTGGCGATGGATTCCATCAGGAATGAGGTCTCGAGAGTGATTTATATAAGTTGAAATAACTTGTTTCGCAATCGAGCTCAAATAAATGTGTATAAACTAAACGAACTTTCAAGTATATACGTCTCTTTAGGGCCATGGACTGAATTAATGACATATTAATGTCAAAATGATACATTTTTTTCCTAATTGACTCCATCATCATGTATGTACGCACCATTAATAGCGGGCGGCTAACCAGTACTAAACAATGCGTGTGAGACGCCTTGCTCAATGACACTACATACGTGGTCTGACTGAGTATCGAACCCAGACCGTTCTATTCCAAACCCGACGCTCTACCATTGGACCACGGGCGCCACACATTATGGACGATGGGAAGAGGCAATGTGTTCCAGCTTTCTAATAGTGAGAGTCACTACAAGGGTATTTTACAATAATTGCTCGCTTAATTCTAGAATTTAGCCATTTGGTGTACTGATAGAATGATAATGTGTGGACCTTTTCCTAACGAGACCCTAGGTTCTGGGTCAAGGGTCCCCCACTATTCAAGATGGCCGCCAAGATGGCCGCCGTTTTGGCAGTGTCAGTGAGTTGGACATATAATTGTATTATACTTGTATTACTTGACAGATTTAAATCAAATCAACTGGATATCATATATATTAAATGTATGCTTAAAATGAAATACATTGTGGGTGCTCATTGGTCAAAGTCAAGGTAATAGTCAAGGTCAAATGGTGCAATTTACATAAAAACCACATTTTTACCGTGCAGAAGTACCTTTATTTTGAAAACTATAGGTTTTAATAGTATGTTATTTACATTAATGTAATGCATGATGTATGCCCTTTAATTTGATATGTTGATTACTGACTTCTGTTTCGTATCCATTGATATACAAGATGATTTCCAAGTTGGCCGCCATTTTCCCAGTGGAATCCAAATATGTATTGTGCAATAGAATGATTATATATTTTTTTCTTTTTAGATTAAAATAAACGTTTAAATGTTTGATACACATATAATCGACATAAATGAACTCTAAAGCAATGTTAATATTTTATTACTGCTAAGAAATATGTATATATAGTAGTAGCCGTATATCCGGATATGGTATTGATTCGGATATTAAAATTGTTGCAGTACTAAATGGCTTACATTTTTATAATTTAGTTAAATTATGCACACAAACTAATTATTATAGTGTATGTACTGTCATAAGAAGTTAAATTCCCGGAGCGTTTGTTTTGAGAATGCATAGCTCTTGTTACTAGTATATTTGATAACCACCAGTAGTATGCAATTTTTATGTAATGGTTGCCTGCAGCAATAGCAAAGTACTAACACAATATTCATCACAAGAATGCATTACTAACTTTACTAACATGAGATATACTAACATACATGTACCAACGTAGCATCAATGTCAAAAAAAGTTGTCATAGCTAAAACTGAAAACATTGATTTAGAAAAAACACAGTCGACAAGTAGTATAGAGGAATATGAAATTGATTGGGCAAATATGTATTGTGCCAGGAAAAAAACAATGCTCATCTTGTGTGTCCAGTTAATTATGAAACATTCCTACAGGACATCAACCGTTAGTATAGGTCTGGACGTTGTCTATATCAACTCCATAGCAGCATAGGTGGTGATATTGCTAAAAGTATATGGTGCAAAATGGCATAAAACATGTAGAAATAATGTTGGATTGTGGAAATATGAACGACAAAAACGTCATGCAACTTCAAGCAGGAATGACCCAGCAGAAACTCCAAGAAAGGTAACCCGTCTAAGTAGTGTTGATGCCGCGGCTCAAGTGGATACTAAATGCTTGACACAACTACACAACTTTTACGTTGGATGCTATGTGGCCTTGAAATAGCCAGGCTGGTTAATGAATTTGAAGATTCAAACATTGTCTCTACAGCTGAATACAATTACAAACATCACGAACACACAAAGAGTATCCAACATACATTTCAGCAGCAAATATATGATCTGGTGTGTGATACAAAACCTAAGAAACCCGTTTGCTGATAAATCGGATGACCTACTAGTTCTTGACACAAGAGATATTGTTGAACCAAGTGTAGCAGAGAGCATAAAACACTTAACAGACTTGGGAAAGCAGCACTATGAGACATGTGTACAGGAGAGGCTTGCAACATGTGAACAATCAGTGACAGAAACAATTAAACAAACCAAATTACCATTGTTCAGCAGGCCACCATTTGGGAAACAGTCAAAACAAAAACTTGAACTTGTGTCCCTTAAAGTGACTTGCGCTTTATTCTCGAGGCTGTATGTGTCGTGTCAGGTTCGAAAAGGAGACCTTAGTGAGTTCCTCTCACATGAAAACACTAAATATGCCCCATCACTCTCACACTTTGATAAATTGCGCACTGGAAAAACGTTTGAACTGACGCCCTGTCTGGAACAGCTCTGCCAGTCCTGTGAACCAACACATGAACATCCAGTGGTAGACGCGCTGTTGTTTGATGGTGCTGCGATTATTAACATGCTGAAGCCACAGAAAAAATGCAGGACATTTCAGGATTATGCTGTAGACGTGTTTCTGCCATATGTACAAGGGCCTTTGACTAATGTCCATAGAGTTGATTTAGTTTGGGATAGATACATTGACACTAGCTTGATAACTGGGGCACGGGGAGATCGTGGTACTGGTATTCGTAAAAGGGTGCTGCCTGATATGACACTTCCATTTAACTGGGACACCTTCCTGCGAAATGATAAGAACAAGAATGAATTATTTGACTTCTTGGCAACTGAATGTAGCAATATGACAGTTCCATATGGAAAATATATCATTTCCACAAAAGGGGTCATTATTGAAACAACAGCAATCGAAAATAGAGATTACATTGCACCATGCTCACATGAGGAAGCAGAGAGCAGGATTCTACTTCACGCAGCTCATGTCGGCAAATCTGAAATGAAGCGGCTTATGATTAAGACAGTTGATACTGACGTTATTGTGACAGCTGCAGGAATGTTCAGTAAGTGTGGCTTAGATGAGCTATGGTTTGAATTTGGCACAGGAAAACTTCTCAGATATATACCCATACACAGCATGGTCACAACTATGGGCGACGATATGGCGAGGGCATTGCCAGGATTCCATGCATTTACGGGCTGCGACCAGGTGTCATGATTTCTGGGATAAGGAAAGCGAACAGCTTGGAACACTTTGATATCATTTCCTCTGGCAGTTCAGGCATTTACAACAATGGGTAACACACCAAGTGAACAGCAGATCAATGACTGTATCCCTGTTGTTGAAAGGTTTGTTGTGTTGATGTACGACAGGTCAAGTCAATGAGAAAACACCAATGATGTCCGTCGGGATCTATTCACACAGAAAGGCCGTGCTATAGATGCTATACCACCAACATATGCTGCTCTTTACCAGCACACACAGCGTGCAGCCTACCAGGCAGGCTACTGCTGGGGTCAAGCACTATGTCCATTGCCAACACTACCATCTCCAGCAGAACATGGATGGACAAAGGAAGCCTACCTACACTCACCATGGAAACCACTGTGGACAACGTTGTGTTACCAGCATCAAACTCCTGCATGGAATTATTGAAGTGTGGCTGTGACAAGGATAATGGTTGTCGTGTGTGAAGGTTGAGTTTCCATGCACCGCTTTATGTAAATGCAATGGACACTGAGATAGGCTTTAAGTACAATTGTATCATTGATGGCCTTTGAATTGTAAAACAAGGTTTTACAATTAAGAATCTACGCCACCTGATCTACGCTCAATGTCTGTTTCCTCAGGTTCCCAATCATGCTGGATTGCGTTATTGTTGAAACCGACACGCAATTCTGTTCCCGCTAGGATTCGAATGAGGCCAGTGATTTATTTAACATTATACCACAGTGCTTCCTGGACATGAATAGTGTTAAATATGATATCGGAATGGCATTATCTGGGTAATAGATGACCCGTAGGTACGTAGTACCATGATTCATATTCATTTCAGTCTTGTATTTTTATTACACACATTGTATTTGTAAAAGTGTAATATGGCGGCCATATTGGTTATTAGTCGTCATTATGATGAAACCTACATAACTTTAAATAATATACTGTAGTATAATTATATAAAGCGATATTATGCAAATATTAAAAAGAGAATATGTTAATAGAAGTAGTTATATTTCGGGTTTTACGCCTGCTATATCGCGGGCGGGCAGTTTATCTAACAACACCTTTCCTGGGCAGGCTCCAGCGGTTAACCAGTACTTGGGTGCACCAACCTCCGTAAGAAACTGCCATCTTGTTCATATAAATGAGACACGGCCTGAGCGGGGCTCGAACCCGTGACCATCAGTGATGATAGGTTACAGTTGTATACAAGTCAGCGACCATAACCACTCGACCACGAAGGCGGACAGAAGTAGTTGTATAGACTACTTGTACCACACATGTTAACAAAACGTCCGTCTTATTACCATGGCAATATATTATGTGATAGCAGTACTCCATTTCAAAGAAGATAAATTGTGCTGTAAGTTGATGTGCAAATCAGTATAATATTTAATATAAATAATCCAACACATTCATAATTATATATGTTAGAATAAATTTCTTCAAATTTTGATCATGTGACCTTGAAAATGACCTTGACATTAGATCATCATTGACGGCTTTCAGTTTTTGAACATTTCCTTTCAGAACAGGATGCTATTATTTTTATTTGTTTATATGTGCTAAGAAATACAACTATTTATATATTTATCTATAAATTCCGGCCATCTTGGATTTTGGGGGACCCCTTGACCCAGACTCTAGGGTCTCGTTGGAAAGATAGTCGCATGTCATCATACTATCACCATGCAAAGTGGCTAAATTCTAGAATTAAACGAGCAATTATTCTTATAGTGACTCTCACTATAACAAGATATTGACTTTTCATCAGTATCG
>CM026387.1:17280460-17356503 GCA_014843695.1 Archivesica marissinica
CAGAGCAGCTGGCCCTGAATAATGCTAAACTGGGACATTTCTGGCACAGAAATGAAATTTATGTTTTCATATAGTTCAATGTCCATAGAATCCTGCACCATAAAGTTCCCACTTGGGAAACTGAACAATCCAAGATGGCCGCCAAGATGGCCGACAAAAACAGAAAAATACCCAATTATCTAGATAAAGATTTAAATTCTTCTGGCATTTTGAAATGACTATATTTTATTATTCACAGTAATGCTAAATGCATGTAACTACATGAAAATAATGCATTTTCTTACCTTTTTTGTATATTTTCTGAAAAAGTTGACTTTATCCACAGAAAAAGAGGTAAAACATGCTGTATTTTGAAGACACACCTAAAATCATTTCTTATAAAACTCACATATATTGACATATCATCTTAAATATGATATAGAATCACGAGTTGGAGAGACTGGACGTAAGTTTAAGTGGTTAGAGATAGATATGTACTGTTTTCTAAAAAATAACGGCCATAAAAGTGGGTGGGGTAAATTGACCCCTGAAAATGATAATAAAAAATATATTAAAACTCAATTTATTTAATAGTTTTTCATACTTCTATATTACAATTATTCATTTTATAAACGTGTACACCCACTTCCATTGTTCACTGTTTAAGAACAGTTTATAAATAGTCCATATCCATCTATTAGAGTGATGTCTGCGGGAAGATGATACCATTTGCCTCAGGTAAGCTTTTACTGTATATCCATTTCAATAGTACTGCTCTTTTATAATGAAGCACTGCCACAATCAATTGCCCATGACAAGACATATAACATCGACATACTGTGGAAAGTGTCTTGGCTGTTAAGACCGAACACCCCCCAGTGGAATGGTACCATGCAGTTGGTGCATACTGGTCACCACCCTGGAATATCGACAACAATGTTCCTGCCAATGATCGATATGGATCCCAGTAATGACTCGTGCATATTATCCACGCTCTCATATGTTACGAAGCTGGCGTTGACATACAATGTGGATTCTATCATTACATTTGACCAGCCATTGTGGTACAAGGCACAAATGATTGTTGACACACAACCACCAAACAGTTCGCTGAGGCGTATCATCTGTCGCCTCGGAGGTCTCCACATCCAGATGAGCTTCCTTGGAACCATTATGACCGACTCCGGTCTCAAGGAGTTATTGGAGACCGTGTATGCCGAGAACGTAGTTCCACATCTCCTGAGTGGAAAGGCCATCAGCAGAGCCATTCGTGGGCATTTACTGGCAGAGTCAGCCCTGTGTTTGCTGTTAGCAGCGAATATATTCAATATTGAAATCCCTCATAATAGTAATAACCGAAAGGAGGATAATGATTCAGCTGTAGATGTATCTAGTGTTGAAATAGAAGAGAATGACATAACTGACAATGGATGTAACACTAATGTGGATGAAGAAATGAGTCAAGAGTTGTGATGAAGGTGGTCTGGTGATTGCAAATGATGTAGTAGACATACATAATAACAGTCCCAGTAAATCCCCAGGCGTAAATGGTGTTGAGCCAGACATGAATGCTGAGAATGCTGAAGATGATGAGTATGGGGACAATGAGCATGAGAACGACAACAGTTCACAGTTAGAAGAAGCGATGAAAGTTCTAGATGGCCTTTTAGCTGCGGAGGTAGACATTGAATCGGTTGTGAAATCTACATGTGTTGAACAAATGAAATTCAAGATGCAGAAAGCCATTTCAAAAATGAAAGAAAGCCGAACAGCCCAGCTATGGCTCCAATACATAGAATTGCTAGACATCCTTAAGGCATTTATAAAAGCAGAACGCACAGGTGATTGGAACCTTCACCTTCAGTCATTGTTAGAAATGCTATCATTTTTCGCTGCCACTGGCCACAACGCATATGCAAAATCATCGTACATATATTTAAACAAAATGCTTGCCCTATCAATAACACACCCCAATGTTCACAGTATGTTCATGGAAGGTATGCATGTTGTACGAAGATCGGACCAATACTGGGCTGGACTGTCAACGGACCTCATCATCGAGCAGATGCTTATGCGTAGTGTGAAGACAGTTGGAGGCCTAACTCGGGGGCGAGGCATGGACGAAACGCAGAGAGCACAGTGGATCTTCTCAAGGCCAGCGTGTTCTGAAATTAACTACAAGATGCAAGAGCTAAGCGGACACAGGTATGAGACTAGTGAACAACACAAGGAATGTGGGGAGACCAGGCAAAGCAGAGACAGAGATGATATCAAAAAGATGGTAGATTTTCTTATGGATAGAAATCCATTTGAATCCACAGAAGAGTCATTGAGAAGTATAGCCAATGGTGTAGTAGCCGGGGACAAGGTAAATGTGGACAAAGGGCGGGAAGTGGGCATGAACATTCTGAAAGATATGGAGGGGAAGAAAGTGGGTGACTTCAAGTTCAGTTAGAAGGTCCAAGTAACCACTATGAGTGATAATGCTAGTGTCAGTATTGGTGGTGATGATGTGGAGATTGACCCACAGCTTCTTTTCCAGCGATTGGTTGCTGCTGCCCAGGGCGCTGTACCAATAGAAGATCTACAGAATTTCTTTGCATATGAGCTATGTACCTATCCGCCTTCCTTGTTCGAGAGCAAACAACTATTGAGACATGCCAATAAAACAACACTAGCACAGGAACTAACAAAACAGTTACTGACTGATGACAGTGTCCCTGACCAACAACAGGAAATAATATATGTAATTGATGGCAGTTGCCTTATTCAAAGACTCAACTGGCCAAGAGGCAGAACATATAATGAGATATGTTCAATGTACATAAAGTATGTAAGAGATAACTACACCAACAGTCATATTGTGTTTGATGGCTATATAGCTGGTCCATCTACTAAAGATAACACCCACATAAGACGTACTGGTGGACGTGTTGGGGCTGAGGTCAGGGTTCAAGAAGACTTAACCATGAATACAAAGAAGCAAAACTTCTTATTGAATTCTAAGAATAAACAAAGGTTTATAGACATGCTAGCTAGTAAGCTAGATTTGGCATTGAAGTCACTCAAGCAAACGCAGACTATGATATCGTCATGACGGCCATAGACTGTTCGAAGTATATGAACACTGTGGTGGTTGGTGAAGATACTGATCTGTTAGTATTACTGTGCCATTATGCAGAGGACCATGGCTACTCCATTCATCTCAACAGTGAAGGACGTAGAAAAAAGTCTGTAAACATACTAGAGTTAAAGAATAACCTAGGTGAGGTAGTATGTAAAAACATCTTGTTTATTCACGCATTACTGGGATGCGATACGGTATCAAGACAATACGGCATTGGTAAACTTGCAGCGTTAAGGCTAATAAAGAAGTCGGCAAGCTTCAGAGAATGTGCTGAACAATTTGATAAACTTCCCCCATGAAGTATCACACAGCGAGATCCTGAAAACTGGAGAAAACGCACTCATTCTCACCTACACAGAAAATGAGGTTGAATCTATCAATGAACTCAGAATGAGATTATTCCTGGACAAAACAGCAAGAAACTCTGTATCAATTGACCCTAAAACATTACCACCAACACATAGTGCAACCATATATCATTCGTTGCGAGTATACCATCAAATACTGCAATGGAAAGGGTTGGAAGAAGATCCTTGTGATTATGGTTGGGTGTTATCACATGGCATATTGATTCCCAGATTGTCGGACATGCCCCCAGCACCTGCCAACATTCTAAAAGTTGTCCGATGTGGATGCAAGACAGGTTGTCGTAGTATGTCCTGCAGCTGCAGAAAGCTTGGTCTCTGAATTGTACAACAGTGTGTCGCAACTGTGATGGACTTTGCTCCAATCAACCAGAAATAGCAGAGTACTGACAAAATCAAACACTGATCCAATGAGTAGAATATGACCCAAGATAATATTAACAGCATTGCTAAAATATTAATCAGCTGCTAGAAATCTTAATTACAGTGAAGATATTCTAGATTTGCTATAGAAATACATTGTGGATATTGGCATATTGAATGAGCATTTCTCCTAATTATATATACATATAATGTATATACGTGTATACTGTATACAATATACTTATCTCTTGTAATATAATATACACTGAGTGGACATGTGATCAATGTATAAACTGCAATGTATCAATTGTATGTATTTTAATTCATGTGTTATACACTAAGTTTATAGAGTTAGGTATGCTTCCAACATTCAGATTATATATGTATACCCATTCATGACAAGATGTTATTTTATCTCATTTTATGGACATCTGACCTCAATTTGTAACCTTAACCTTAAATATACTTACCATATTGGTTATGTTTATAACTTCGTCTGGAGTTAACTTAAATATTAGAATGAAATATATGAGCTACCAATCATTAGAAGTGAAAGTATGGCGCATATCCATATTTTATTGAATTTTTGTAACTTTGACCTTGAAATGTGACCTTGACCTTTCATATACAGACAAAAAATAAACATTATCATATTCTTCCTAAGGTGGTTAATATATGTGTGTAGTTTGTTCAAAATCCATTAAGCGGTTTTGGAGATATGATATTATTCCAGAAATTCCCAATGAAAATATCAAAAAAGTCAAAAAATGCCCCAATTTGTTTTCCCGGACCGGACCTTTTGGGAACTTTGTGATTTAGGATAGCCTATACTATTTCCAGCTTATATGCAAAACAATCATTTCTGTGCCACAAATGTCCCAGTCAAATCTCAGCTGCTCTGCAGTATGTAGGAAGCATAGACGTCCGGTTATGTTGCATATACAGTTAGCAGCTTAGACCACATTCTATGTTGTCCATATATCTACTGTAGGAAGCATAGACGTCCGGTTATGTTGCATATACAGTTAGCAGCTTAGACCACATTCTATGTTGCCTATATATCTACTGTAGGAAGCATCGACGTCCGGTTATGTTGCATATACAGTTAGCAGCTTCGACCACATTCTATGTTGCTCATATATCTACTGTAGGAAGCATCGACGTCCGGTTATGTTGCCCATATATCTACTGTAGGAAGCATAGACGTCCGGTTATGTTGCATATACAATTAGCAGCTTAGACCACATTCTATGTTGCCCATATATCTACTGTAGGAAGCAGACGCCCGGTTATGTTGCATACACAGTTAGCAGCTTAGACCACAGTCTATGTTGCCTATATATCTACTGTAGAAGGCATAGACGCCCAGTTATGTTGCCCATATATCTACAGTAGGGAGCATCGACGTCCGGTTATGTTGCATATACAGTTAGCAGCTTAGACCACAGTCTATGTTGCCTATATATCTACTGTAGGAAGCATCGACATCCGGTTATGTTGCATATACAGTTAGCAGCTTAGACCACAGTCTATGTTGCCTATATATCTACTGTAGGAAGCATCGACGTCCGGTTATGTTGCATATACAGTTAGCAGCTTCGACCACATTCTATGTTGCCCATATATCTACTGTAGGAAGCATCGACGTCCGGTTATGTTGCCCATATATCTACTGTAGGAAGCATAGACGTCCGGTTATGTTGCATATACAGTTAGCAGCTTAGACCACATTCTATGTTGCCCATATATCTACTGTAGGAAGCAGACGCCCGGTTATGTTGCATACACAGTTAGCAGCTTAGACCACAGTCTATGTTGCCTATATATCTACTGTAGAAGGCATAGACGCCCGGTTATGTTGCCCATATATCTACTGTAGGAAGCATAGGCACCCGGTTATGTTGCATACACAGTTAGCAGCTTAGACCACAGTCTATGTTGCCTATATATCTACTGTAGGAAGCATCGACGTCCGGTTATGTTGCATATACAGTTAGCAGCTTAGACCACAGTCTATTTTGCCTATATATCTACTGTAGGAAGCATCGACGTCCGGTTATGTTGCATATACAGTTAGCAGCTTCGACCACATTCTATGTTGCCCATATATCTACTGTAGGAAGCATCGACGTTCGGTTATGTTGCCCATATATCTACTGTAGGAAGCATAGACGTCCGGTTATGTTGCATATACAGTTAGCAGCTTAGACCACATTCTATGTTGCCCATATATCTACTGTAGGAAGCAGACGCCCGGTTATGTTGCATACACAGTTAGCAGCTTAGACCACAGTCTATGTTGCCTATATATATCTACTGTAGAAGGCATAGACGCCCAGTTATGTTGCCCATATATCTACAGTAGGGAGCATCGACGTCCGGTTATGTTGCATATACAGTTAGCAGCTTAGACCACAGTCTATGTTGCCTATATATCTACTGTAGGAAGCATCGACGTCCGGTTATGTTGCATATACAGTTAGCAGCTTAGACCACAGTCTATGTTGCCTATATATCTACTGTAGGAAGCATCGACGTCCGGTTATGTTGCATATACAGTTAGCAGTTTCGACCACATTCTATGTTGCCCATATATCTACTGTAGGAAGCATCGACGTCCGGTTATGTTGCCCATATATCTACTGTAGGAAGCATAGACGTCCGGTTATGTTGCATATACAGTTAGCAGCTTAGACCACATTCTATGTTGCCCATATATCTACTGTAGGAAGCAGACGCCCGGTTATGTTGCATACACAGTTAGCAGCTTAGACCACAGTCTATGTTGCCTATATATCTACTGTAGAAGGCATAGACGCCCGGTTATGTTGCCCATATATCTACTGTAGGAAGCATAGGCACCCGGTTATGTTGCATACACAGTTAGCAGCTTAGACCACAGTCTATGTTGCCTATATATCTACTCTAGGAGGCATAGACGTCCGGTTATGTTGCATATACAGTTAGCAGCTTAGACCACAGTCCATGTTGCCTATATATCTACTCTAGGAGGCATAGATGTCCGGTTATGTTGCATATACAGTTAGCAGCTTAGACCACATTATATTTTGCCCATATATCTAATGTAGGAGGCATAGACGCCCGGTTATGTTGCCTATACAGTTAGCAGCTTAGCCCACATTCTATGTTGCCTATATATCTACTGTAGGAAGCATAGACGCCCTGTCATGTTGCATATACAGTTAGCAGCTTAGACCACATTCTATGGTGCCCATATATCTAATGTAGGAAGCATGGACGCCTGGTTATATTGCATATACAGTTAGCAGCTTAGACCACATTCTATGTTGCCCATATATCTACTGTAGGAGGCATAGACGCCCGGTTATGTTGCCTATACAGTTAGCAGCTTAGACCACATTCTATGTTGCCCATATATCTACTGTAGGAGGCATAGACGCCTGGTTATGTTGCATATACAGTTAGCAGCTTAGACCACATTCTATGTTGCCCATATATCTACTGTAGGAAGCATAGACGCCCGGTTATGTTGCCTACACCGTCAGCAGTTCACACTCGCAGGACATGCTGCCTACAGTTAGCAGTTTAGATTCCCAGGATACAGTACCATTTTGTCTGCAGTGTTTGTTAAGTACATAAATAATACAATAAATAAGTATTTCTTACAAATATTTTTATTAATATTCAATCTCGTGGTTATGTATAAGCTACATCACGGTGATACATTATTGAAATTAAATACTTATGTACATGTACAGTACTTTATATGAAAAAGTTGGCGATTTCTTACGGAGGTTGGTGCACCCAACTACTGGTTAACCGCTGGAGCCTGCCCATGAAAGGTGTTGTTCGGTAAACTACCCGCCGGCGATATAGCCCAAAATGGTGCTGATGCAGGCGTAAAACCCGAAATATAACATAACATGTACAGTACACAGATTGAATATATCCACTCTAATACACAAGGCAGTTTCATATTAATGCAAGTAAGATAACATAGCAATTAAACGCCTAAGTGGTCGAGTGTTCAAGGACTTCAAGGTACTTGTTAACCGCTGGAGCCTGCCCAGGCAAGGTGTTGCTAGGTAAACTTACTGTCCCTTTATGTATATTGCAACTAGTAGAAATGATAAATTAAAAAAAATCATAGCAACTTGCTTCGTTGTTATCTTGGGTATAGGTGTCCACCAGCAGCTAGTTTCATACGACTGTTTCTGTCCTTCCGTGGTAACACGCTGGACTGTTAATCCAGGGATCGCAGGTTCGATCCCCCGTCTGACCCTAATAAAATTAAGTCTTTCAGATGGATCATTAAACCGAGGTCTTGTGTTGGTGCTGTACATTGTCAAGTCTAAAATTACTAATCTCTTCAGTAGGCGTGGCATATATGGGCAACCGGTAGCGACGATAAATAAACGTAAAACACACAGTTCTTCCGAGCATCATTTAACTCTCACCTGGTTAGACCTACTGTACTTCTGCGTGTCACTGGAGTGGTAGTGGATTGTTTATATGCCAATACTTTGTTACTATGTGTTTTACGTTTATTTATCGTCGCTACCGATTGCCCATATGAACGACGCCTCCTGAAGAGATTATTAGTCAGTTTAGATTTTTGGACGATAGTGCAATAATACAGACAGAGACCCATTCCAGAATCTCCCCTGGTTTTTTTTACGAACACGATGTAAAGCACCGATATGAGTCCTCGATTTAAAGTCCCACCTGAAAGACTGTTACTTTTATTAGGGTCAGACGGGGGATCGATCATTAACATATATATATCCGTATATCACTCTGTGGACGAACGTCAGGGGAGGTAACTAGAGCCAGAGTGGGGCTACCAATAAACATGCAATAACATACGTTAATGGGCCTCATTCTATGACGTCAAAAAGAAGTCCGGGGAGGTAACTAGAGACAGAGTGGGGCTACCAATAAACATACAACAGCATAAGTTAATAGGCCTCATTCTGTACTGACGTCGAAAAGAAGTCAGGGTAGGTAACTAGAGCCAGAGTGGGGCTACCAATAAACATAGAATAGCATAAGTTAATGGGCCTCATTCTATGACGTCAAAAAGAAGTCAGGGGAGGTAACTAGAGCCAGAGTGGGGCTACCAATAAACATGCAATAACATAAGTTAATGGGCCTCATTCTATATTGACGTCAAAAAGAAGCGCTGCACTGTTGGGTATAACACCATATTTTATTACGTCACACTGTTAGGTATAACACCATATTTTATTACGTCACATTGTTGGGTATAACACCATATTTTATTACGTCACACTGTTTGGTATAACACCATATTTTATTACGTCACATTGTTGGGTATAACACCATATTTTATTACGTCATACTGTTGGGTATAACACCATATTTTATTATGTCACATTGTTGGGTATAACACCATATTTTATTACGTCATACTGTTGGGTATAACACCATATTTTATTACGCCGCACTGTTGGGTATAACACCATATTTTATTACAAACGGTTTAAATTCAGTGCATTTACATAGGTCGGTGGAATTTCCCCTCTTGAGTGGACCCAAATCTATAAATCTGCAACGTTTTCACAAAAACACAAATTGACGACCAAGTTGGTCTTCCTTGTTCTATTGAATTATATTACATATTTGCCATTGGAATGAGAGATGGTTTTGAAATGGTGCACATGTATATGTTACAGGAGTTTGAGATCCGAGCAATGTATTATAACCTCGGAGCGTGGTATTATATCCAGCCAGCGAATCTGTTACATGTCATAAGATATGGAACACCAACAGTAAGTCTCCACTCTACCAGTGACCTTGGAATCTTCGCATACAAATCCTAGGACCAAATCTGAACACCAACAGTTAGTCTCCACTCTACCAGTGACCTTGGAATTGGCAATTTGTTGGAAAGCATAACTGACACGTTTTATTTCAGAACCAACACTGATGCAGCCAATCACGCGTGGCTAGTTACCCATGGGGCGATGGCATGGATTCCCCACTAATTTCTGTCGTGCGAACGTACCTTAAATCAGTTTGACAATATCTTATTAACATTGGAAGTATAAAGATGGAACACTCGTATGCAGTGCAATTTCGTGTTTATTAACAGGAATATGACTTTAATCCTTGACCTGCCAATCACTACTAAAGTCGCTTTTGCAAACAGCATAGAGTCAGATCAGACGGCACGTTCTAGATCAGACGGCACGGGATCTATGCTGTTTGCTATTCGGATAATGGAGCAAAATCACTTGTCCGAATAGCAAACAACATAGTTCCCGATAAGACGCGGCATTGCACTATGGCTGATCTGGATCTATGGTGTTTGCACATTCTGTCCAATTTATTCGGCAGGATAAGGGTTAACATTATATCAGCATAATTAGAAATAAAACGTACGTCGAACACTTTATGAGCCGCCACATGACAAAACCAACATAGTCATGATAAAAGTCAAGAACGTATGCTAGAAAGATAACATAAATTGTACGTTCAAAAATTTGACGTTCTCCGCTTCATGAAAATGTCTTGCTTTACAAAATTGGCAGTTAAGTTACGCAGTTATAATCATATTAATATTACCTAATTAGCATAATGTATGCATAATTATGCTAATTAGGTACACTATTAATGCTCGTAACTTCTTGACACTATATTCGATTTTATAAAGGTTGATATTTTTAGAAAGTTGGGAGCCAATTCGTTCATTTAGATATACAATGACATTCTCTTCCATGAAAACAAATGAGTACAATATTTATGTAATTTATGCAAATGAACGTGATCGGGTTTGTCAATTGAAACTTGGTGGTATTTGAGAATATTAGCAACAGTTTGGTACCATGTTTATATTTCTATCATCTGGAGTTACGTGTTTTTATCAGCACTGTTGTTTTTTTAAACTTTATTTATTTTACAACGATTGCGAAACAAGCGTTATCACCTTATATTAATCACTCTCGTTGGCACGGATGAAAGCGTAAATGTGGGAGGAAACCGGGGTACCCGGGGAAAACCCACCTGTCCGATCTGGCGACCACCGTACCTTCTCACATACTTCCCGGTCCGAGGATCGAACCCGGGTCGCATTGGTGAGAAGCGAGCGTGCTAACCAATCGGAAAGCACTATGTTGGTTTTGTCATGTGGTGGCTCATATAGTGTTTTCAATTGGTAAATAGATTCACTTAAGATGTATCATAGAAGGACTGATAATATGGTCTCGTGTCGGTGCTGTACATCGTGCACGTAAGAGAACAATGGAATGGGTCTCTGTCTGTGTCATTGCACTATCCTCCAAAAAATCTAAAATGAATAATCTCTCCAGGAGGCGTCGCTCATATGGGAAACCGGTAGCGACGATAAATAAACGTAACACACACATATATTACCATTACCACAGTGATGGGTTCAGCAGTATATGCGTACTATATTTGCTTTGCACATATTATTTTCTTGTATAACAATAAACTACACTAATGGAGAGCTTGTTATCAGAAGCTGAACGAACGAAAACTACATAAATTATTATAATATAAAATAAAAAGCATTGAAACAGATAGTATTAAGGGACAAATATGTATATGTTGTTGGCTATGCAAATTAATAAACATCCTTTCGTAGCCAGAGGTAAATTGCATCCGAGGCATTCTAGGGGGTCCAGGGGCATGTTCCCTTTTAATTGTTGGCGTATAATAGCGATTATCTGCGTTTTCTGAATGATTTGGTTTAGACGTATAATTATGTACTGACCATTCAGCTCTCTAGCAGTCAACATTTTATACAGGAAAGGGATATTTTTAGCATTTTATTTACTTAATTTTTCATTTATGTTTTGGTTGCTTTGGAAATTTTAAACGAGACAATTGCCTCGGTGTGCCTCAATGTGGCTACGGGCCTGAACATGTAGATGCAGGAGAATACAAGAAAGCTAAACACTATTCGTTATACCATGAGCTGAAACAACTAGGCTGGCAGCGAACTGAAATTTTGCTTAAGTTCTGGCAAATAGCATTTTAACCCATTCAACCCCAAGTAACTGATGGGTTGAATGTCGCAACAGCAGTTAAATCTCTATGGCTGGAGGAAGATCACTTTTGCCTCTGAACAGTATTTCAGTAACGGGCGTGCAAAACCACGACCGTCCGCAAGCCAGATGGATGGGCTAATTACATGTAGAATTCTGGCAAATGATCACCGACCTTAACTACTCGATCACGGTACAGAAGCGCCCAACATCCATTAAAACGCACATAACTAGGAATTATATATTGTACACACAATTTACAAGCAACTACGTAACACGCACATTGTACAAGCAATTTACAAGCAACTACGTAACACGTACATTGTACAAGCAACTACGTAACACGCACATTGTACAAGCAACTACGTAACACGCACATTGTACAAGCAACTACGTAACACGCACACACACATTGTACAAGCAATTTACAAGCAACTACGTAACACGCACATTGTACAAACAATTTACAAGCAACTATGTAACACGCACATTGTACAAGCAATTTACAAGCAACTACGTAACACGCACATTGTACACGCAAATACGTAACACGCACATTGTACAAGCAACTACGTAACACACACATTGTACAAGCAATTTACAAGCAACTACGTAACACGCACATTGTACAAGCAATTTACAAGCAACTACGTAACACGCACATTGTACAAACAATTTACAAGCAACTATGTAACACGCACATTGTACAAGCAATTTACAAGCAACTACGTAACACGCACATTGTACACGCAAATACGTAACACGCACATTGTACAAGCAACTACGTAACACACACATTGTACAAGCAATTTACAAGCAACTACGTAACACGCACATTGTACAAGCAATTTACAAGCAACTACGTAACACGCACATTGTACAAGCAACTACGTAACACGCACATTGTACATTATACTCAATTAAAACATGCACATATATGAAAATTCATAAAATTACAAGCAACATGCAGTTACGATATCGTTCTTGGAACACACCCTATAAAGGCAATGTATCATTTACTAGGAATTATCCATATTGCATACATTTTGTACATAGTATAGATTACGAGCAATTAATTTACTAGGAATACAATATGTACCAAGAACTGGAAATGACTGATGTAATAATCTGTTTAGTACGCCAAGACGAATTCAAAGAACAAGAAAGCAATAAATACTATACAATCAACTCGGAAATACAATCAAACATATTCTAAGCACCCATTCACAATGGACGTACAGAAAGTACTTACTTAGCACATGTGGCTGATAAATAATGGTCAAATGGGTATAATATAATGTTAGTCGACTATACATATGAACTATATTATGTACTAATAAAATAACAAGTCTATAAAGGACTTCCCACCCGAGGGTACAACATACTTACATGTATATACGAGTCTATAAAGGACTTCCCACCTGAAGGTACAACATACGTACATGTATATACGAGTCTATAAAAGACTTACTACCCGAAGGTACAACATACTTATATGTATATACGAGTCTATAAAGGATTTCCCACCTGAAGGTACAACATACTTACATGTATATACGAGTCTATAAAGGACTTCCCACCCGAAGGTACAACATACTTACATGTATATACGAGTCTATAAAGGACTTCCCACACGAAGGTACAACATACTTACATGTATATACGAGTCTATAAAGGACGTCCCACCCGAAGGTACAACATACTTATATGTATATACGAGTATAAAGGACTTCCCACCCGAAGGTACAACATACATACATGTATATACGAGTCAATAAAGGACTTCCCACCCGAAGATACAACATACTTACATGTAAATACGAGTCTATAAAGGACTTCCCACCCGAGGGTACAACATACTTACATGTATATACGAGTCTATAAAGGACTTCCCACCTGAAGGTACAACATACGTACATGTATATACGAGTCTATAAAAGACTTACTACCCGAAGGTACAACATACTTATATGTATATACGAGTCTATAAAGGATTTCCCACCTGAAGGTACAACATACTTACATGTATATACGAGTCTATAAAGGACTTCCCACCCGAAGGTACAACATACTTACATGTATATACGAGTCTATAAAGGACTTCCCACACGAAGGTACAACATACTTACATGTATATACGAGTCTATAAAGGACGTCCCACCCGAAGGTACAACATACTTATATGTATATACGAGTATAAAGGACTTCCCACCCGAAGGTACAACATACATACATGTATATACGAGTCAATAAAGGACTTCCCACCCGAAGATACAACATACTTACATGTAAATACGAGTCTATAAAGGACTTCCCACCCGAGGGTACAACATACTTACATGTATATACGAGTCTATAAAGGACTTCCCACCTGAAGGTACAGCATACGTACATGTATATACGAGTCTATAAAAGACTTACTACCCGAAGGTACAACATACTTATATGTATATACGAGTCTATAAAGGATTTCCCACCTGAAGGTACAAAATACTTACATGTATATACGAGTCTATAAAGGACTTCCCACCCGAAGGTACAACATACTTACATGTATATACGAGTCTATAAAGGACTTCCCACACGAAGGTACAACATACTTACATGTATATACGAGTCTATAAAGGACGTCCCACCCAAGGACAACATACAACATGATATACGAGTCAAAAGACTCCCCCCGAAGATAAATCTACATGTAATACGAGTCTATAAAGGACTTCCCACCCGAGGGTACACAACTTACATGTAAACGAGTCTATAAAGGACTTCCCACCTGAAGTACACATACTACATGTTATACGAGTATAAAGACTTACACCCGAGGTACACATACTAATGTATATACGAGCTATAAGGATTCCACAAGGTACAACATACTTACATGTATATACGAGTCTTAAAGGACTTCCCACCCGAAGGTACAACATACTTACATGTATATACATAAGAGTCACGAGTATAAAGGACTTCCCACCCGAAGGTACAACATACTTACATGTATATACGAGTCTATAAAGGACTTCCCACCCGAAGGTACAACATACTTACATGTATATACGAGTCTATAAAGGACTTCCCACCCGAAGGTACAACATACTTACATGTATATACGAGTCTATAAAGGACTTCCCACCCGAAGGTACAACATACTTACATGTATATACGAGTCTATAAAGGACTTCCCACCTGAAGGTACAACATACTTACATGTATATACGAGTCTATAAAGGACTTCCCACCCGAAGGTACAACATACTTACATGTATATACGAGTCTATAAAGGACTTCCCACCCGAAGGTACAACATACTTACATGTATATACGAGTCTATAAAGGACTTCCCACCCGAAGGTACAACATACTTATATGTATATACGAGTCTATAAAGGACTTCCCACCCGAAGGTACAACATACATACATGTATATACGAGTCAATAAAGGACTTCCCACCCGAAGATACAACATACTTACATGTAAATACGAGTCTATAAAGGACTTCCACCCGAAGGTACAACATACATACATGTATATACGAGTCTATAAAGGACTTCCCACCCGAAGGTACAACATACTTACATGTATATACGAGTCTATAAAGGACTTCCCACCCGAAGGTACAACATACTTACATGTATATACGAGTCTATAAAGGACGTCCCACCCGAAGGTACAACATACTTATATGTATATACGAGTATAAAGGACTTCCCACCCGAAGGTACAACATACATACATGTATATACGAGTCAATAAAGGACTTCCCACCCGAAGATACAACATACTTACATGTAAATACGAGTCTATAAAGGACTTCCCACCCGAGGGTACAACATACTTACATGTATATACGAGTCTATAAAGGACTTCCCACCTGAAGGTACAACATACGTACATGTATATACGAGTCTATAAAAGACTTACTACCCGAAGGTACAACATACTTATATGTATATACGAGTCTATAAAGGACTTCCCACCTGAAGGTACAACATACTTACATGTATATACGAGTCTATAAAGGACTTCCCACCCGAAGGTACAACATACTTACATGTATATACGAGTCTATAAAGGACTTCCCACACGAAGGTACAACATACTTACATGTATATTCGAGTCTATAAAGGACGTCCCACCCGAAGGTACAACATACTTATATGTATATACGAGTCTATAAAGGACTTCCCACCCGAAGGTACAACATACATACATGTATATACGAGTCAATAAAGGACTTCCCACCCGAAGATACAACATACTTACATGTAAATACGAGTCTATAAAGGACTTCCCACCCAAAGGTACAACATACATACATGTATATACGAGTCTATAAAGGACTTCCCACCCGAAGGTACAACATACTTACATGTATATACGAGTCTATAAAGGACTTCCCACCCGAAGGTACAACATACTTACATGTATATACGAGTCTATAAAGGACTTCCTACAGGAAGTTACACCACACTTACATACATGTATATACGAGTCTATAAAGGACCTCCCACTCAAAGTTACACCACACTTTCATGTATATACGAGTCTATTCCGAAGGTACACCACAGTGTAAGTGTTCCAACCATACAGGTGTTTGGGGTTTAAAACCGCATCAACAGCTTAGTTCATATGGAGACTTCCCCGGTAGAAGTGGCGTGAACATCCTACCAGTATTTCAGGCAAACGGCTAGAACCACCGACCATCCGCAAGCTAGCTGGATATCTTTCTCACATGAAATAGTTCGTAGCCGCCAGTGGGATTCGAGCATACACAGGATACGGGCAAGCAATTTAAAGTTAACGACATTAACCACTCGGCCATCCCTCTCCAATAATACAATACACTATGGTCACATACACACCCAGCATGATAACACTAAACTATTGTAATAGCATTCTGGTATTTACACTGTCAGAATGCGTTACGACTCTGGTATCGCGGTATCATTGTAGCTCGAATATCTTCATCGTGTTACTGCCTTCTTGGGTGACATATAATGCACACTGCCGTGGATTAAAACATACTGACCGTGGATTCATCACACCACCTGGCGGTAGAGCTATCTCACCTATCTTGTTTCTGTCTTGTCCCAGTTGTATAACATTGTTAGACACATATCCACATACAAACACGTTTCCTCTACCATCTGTACACACTCCTGTTGCATGTGCTAACTGAGAATCGGTGAATGTACTGATATGCTGTCCCTGTACATCGAGAGTGATCAATCTACTGTTGTTGCCGGAGGATACATATATACTGTCACCACTATCACTGATAGCAATCTGCTTACTGCCGCTAAATATACTATTCCCGGAACTGTCTTGTGTTACCGTCTGCAGCAGGCCACCTGTCATGTTATATATATACAGGGATTTATCATTGGCAGATACGTACAATCTGTCATTCTTGTAGGCAATACCGTAGCAGCGATGATTCATCTTCAGTTGTCGTGTACGTGTCATTTGTTTACCGAGGGAGACAAACTGGATGAGTTTGCCGGTGTAAACACTCACTGCCACTTCTTGTTTACTGATGCAACATACTGCGCCAGGACTACCGGGTATGTCGCAGTGATCTATGGCAGACATATTTGTAATGCCTAAACGTTTCAGTTTGTTATGATAACTATCGGCTAATAACAGTTGGCCGTCTTCTGATAAACACGATCCATGCACCATGCACCTGGATTTCTCATCTGGCATCTGAATATTAATTTCTCTCATTTGTTTGACTTTGTAGAGGTCTGTCTTTGGTTGAACATACATGGATGTCACACGTCCAAGATTTGTTTGCTGATGAAAGAAGGCACGTATACGTGGGTCTACAGTAAACTCTATCTTCACGTCGGTACAATACTCCATTGAAAGCTTTATGCTATCTGCTTCTTCCATTTTCTTCTGGGCAATTTTCATTGAGACAAACTGTTGGGCTTTGTTTCCGTCTGCTTTTCTCAAGTTGTCTGCAGCTTGTTTCATTACACCCGCTTCATTGACAGCCTGCTTTCTCTCCTGCACTAAAATGGACTTCAATCTGAGAAATTCTGTATCCACTTCGTGTAGCGATTGTTTTTCAAGATTGTCATACAGTTCTTCCATTTCTTTTCTGAATGATTTTACGGATGCCACGGCTTTCGTCTTGGATGTGTTCAGCTCCTGCAACAGATGTTCCTTTGTTTTTCCAATATTCTCCACCGAGTTCTTTCTGTCAATCACTGTCTGATAGGTTTTATTGGCATCGCCCGTCTCGAAAATGGTGTGGATAACGTCTGGTATCGATTCCACTCCTGTGCATGTCCTGCAAGCAAGGGTTTCGATATAATATTATACATGAGTACAATACATGTATATAAGTAAAAGTAGTCATTTTTATTAGTATCATGCTTATTGTTTGTTTTCTTGACATGTAATAGTTTATTTAAGTTTAAACTATATTTATTTTACAACGATTGCGACGCAAGTTCTAACAACTTATATTAATCACTCTCGTTGGCGCGGATGAAAGCGTAAGTGTGGTCATTAGTGTGGTAGGAAACCGGAGTACCCTGAGAAAACCCACATGTCCGATCTGGGGACCACCAGACCATCCCACATACTTCCCGGTCCGAGGATCGAACACGGGTTGCATTGGCGAGAAGCGAGCGCGCTAATATGTAATAGTTTGAACCACAGGCAGACGTAACATACGTTATAGCGCATTTTTCTGTAACTTAAATTAATTTGTTCAGCCCAATTATTCTATCAAAGCAAATAATATGTATTCCACAAATATATATATATATTAGAAAATGTATTTGTTCTGCCCTAATAATACTATTGCACTGTTATCTGCGTGTTTTACGTTTATTTATCGTCGCTACCAGTTGCCCATATAAGCGACGCCTCCTGGAGAGATTAGTCATTTTATATTTTTGGAGGATAGTGCTTGATACAGACAGAGACCCATTCCAGAGTCTCCTCTGGTTCTTTTACGTGCACAATGTACAGCACCGACACGAAACCTCGGTTTAATGTCCTATCTGAAAGACTTAATTTTATTAGAGTCAGACTGGGTATCGAACCTGCGATCCCTGGATTACCAGTCCAGCGTGTTACCACTTGACTACAGATCCGTCTGTGTGGACATTATTATTATATATATGCAACGCATCAATGAAGATAATGCCTAACTAGGTTGTTGTATAACACGCACGCACGCACGCACGCACGCACGCACGCACGCACGCACGCACGCACGCACGCACGCACGCACGCACGCACGCACGCACGCACGCACGCACGCTCACACACCAACACACACCAACACACAACACAACACACACACACATACACATACACACACACTTAGTAGTATGCCCCTAGAAACGTTTGCCAACTTATTGATCAACGAGGAAGTAAATCAGTACATATTGGTGAAAAGAAAGGTCGATATCTAAGTTATATAAGTCTGCCCGCCTGAAGGCACTCACCTGTTGAGGTGTATATAAACATGTTTAAGTGCAAACTGGCGAGGCTAAAGGGCAAAATGGCGAGGCTAAAGGGCAAACTGGCGAGACTAAAGGACAAACGGGTGAGGCTAAAGGGCAAACTGGCGAGGCTAAAGGGCAAACTGGCGAGACTAAAGGGCAAACGGGTGAGGCTAAAGGGCAAACTGGCGAGGCTATATATTTTTATCACATATACACATTTTAGTACGTTTTTGGCAACCGTAACATCTAAACTAACTACATTCTAACTTTCATGAGTACAAGTATTCTGTTTTCGAAAATATTTTTGTATTTGTTACAGTACTTGTGATTATTTTCAGATCATTTTCGAGACATAGCTCTATACTAGTCATCAATAATAAAATGGCTTTTTGGTCATATTCTATGAACAGTTCTCCTATTTTTGTCACACATACATGTATATGAAACTAATTCAGTAGCTTAAAACGCAATCGAACCAAGCATGCATTACATCAATGAAACGCATTACATATTACATTTTAAACATTGAATGGAAGACTTTCCCTTTAACATAAACTAATAACTCAAACATAAACAATTTCGAATACCTTGTAAACATTTCAATTGACGCATATTCCAACACTGACGCATAATATAGGTTTATATACCTGGCAATTTCAGGTAAATATACTAGTCTCGTAAATGATTCATGATTGTCTCGTAAATGATTCATGATTGTCTCGTAAATGATTCATGATTGTCTCGTAAATGATTCATGATTTTCTCGTAAATGATTCATGATTGTCTCGTAAATGATTCAGCTAACTTGCTGCAAATATTAACTACTTTCATTGAATAAATCAATTTTAAAATGCAATGATGGTGCTAAAGTAAATAAATTATATTTGAACTATACTCACACCATAGAAACAATATAGAGTCCTATATAACAGAGCATAATTTTCTATGAAAATCTGTATGGGCATACCAGGTAATGCAACCAAAATATGTGTGCAAACTTGCCTCAAAATCTACGTTTAAATGCACTTAACATGAACAGTTAATATATGTAAACTTTATAATTATAACATTGAACAGGAGCAGGTCATTATTTGGTATTCTGGAACTTAAAAAGTCATCTGCATTTTGAATGATGAACTTTCCTTGTTCAATCGCATTGTCCGCATTGCGTTTGGTGGTCCCTCCTAATCAGTCGCAAGGACCTTTGCCATGCCCTTATGTAAAGTACTGCTAATAGCTTGTGATTCCATATTGTAATTCCAGTCTGCTGATCGAATAGTGTTTTAGTCCAATAGTGGGATGTCCGCGAATCCATTCAAAAATACACTCACTTCAGATCATACCGTGTATTGTTTTGCAAATTAACAACCTTATCTACATTATTGCAAGTACCATCGAAGCATTGTGATGAACCTCGGATACAAATACAATACTTTTGTACTGCAACTGTCCATCGGCATCATTCATGTAAAGGACTGTAGGATACAATGTAACCGACGTTGAGATCCAATAGGCGCATTGTACCTCTTCCATATTCTGGCAACAGTAGTTCTCACTGAAGTCCATCTTCATTAACATGTGGTCCCGTGGAAGCCTCTCCTTCATGTGTTTAACGGCTTCGTACTGTTTAATAACTTTATAGATGTGGTTGTTAAATTCTCGATGTGTCTCTTTCATCATATGGCTGAACTCGACCTTTGGTATTCAATATCGACTACCCTCATCTTCTCCTTCCCATCTTTCATCTTCTGCTTTTTCCATTCCTGATATTCCACAGTTGTTACTTGAATTCCGTTGAGGGGCATTATTTCCAGTTCCTACAGTGCTATATGTGTCCATACATTTATCTGGACAAGGATGTAATCTTGTGGTTCTTTAGACATCTTAACTTATGGGCAACGTTTTGATATTTCTGACACAAGCACTCACTTCTACAAAGCATGCACCACACAGTCCATCTAAAGCTATAATAAGTGAAATCAGTTACGGGACACACTGAACTCATTTACGGGACACTTGATTAAATATATGTCTGTGGTTTAAATACTATTTTGACATATGTTATTTGATTAGGTTCCATACAGGGGATTGTCATGTATTCATTTTAAATATTTTCAGTACAATAACCTGTCTATCGTTTATTATGACTATCAACACAGAGCCATATCAATGTCAATCTTTAAAATGGAATTGTATTATGATATTGTTGGTTACAATTCGTTGATGTGATAATCAATATATCAATATCAATGTTAATAAATAAGAAGGTCAATATCAGCATATTTCGTTCATTGTATATATTGTAATGATTTGACTTTAAAATGTTATTCATTTACAATAATTCACCCGATGGTAACACTAGATCAGCTATGGGACAAATTAATACGCTACGGGACACAATACACTGCACCATTATTCATTATATATAAATTACACCAACATGTAAGCACGCATGAGAAATAAAAATAGATTACGTAAAAATAATCACAAAATCATTAGCAGAAAAACTTTCCCGATATCGGTTCTAAAAACTTATTTCCATGCACTCAAAACATGGCGGTTGTTTATATTTTCAATCCGGGAACTCTGCGTTCCAGGCACTGGACATAGAGAAGAGAAACTACGAAAAATGAATGAAATAAAGTAAGGAAATGGGGACAGTGTCTCGTAAATGATGACTCGTAAATGATTCCGAAATTCATTCTGATCCACGTAATTTGCATAGATTTTCAATTTCCATCTAAAAATGTATAGTTATGCAGACCAATACCTACACTATCTGTATGTATGCTTCAACAAGCCACACCATCTTAGATAACCACAGATTAGGAGTGTTAAGCTCTGTCCCGTAAGCGATTTTATAAAATTACGAAGTGCAATTTCAGATTCAGTTACTTATATTGAAACGAATATTGAGCTACGGTCTGCACAATTTATTTTAAGATATACATTACCTTATCGGCAATATATACACAGTGTGAACCTCACGATATGTGTTAAGATTAATGTTATACCAGGCCATGGGAACTTGGGCTCGTAACTGATTTCAATATTGCGGACACACACAAACGTACCCATTTTTAAAAGTACATGTCCCATTTAGCTAAACTTGTTGCTTCCAACACATTTATGGCACACATGCTATGAAATAAATATTAAATACCGGTAGTCTTAAACTTGTGCTCTGGCAGTAGAATACAAGGGTTGCAACACCTTACTACCCCCTATGCTATTAAATTGACTGCTTGATAAGAAATGGATTTCGTGTATCATTTTTTGCGCGTGAAATGTTTTAAGGATATAATGGTGATTGAAAAATGTTATATTTTGACCATAAGTAATAAATTACTACATGAGTATGGTGTCCTGAAGGTCGTGGACAACACTTGTCGCACTTAAGGAAGACTGAGCCTAAAGGGCTAACTGGCGGGGCTAAAGGGCAAACTGGCGAGGCTAAAGGGCAAATTGGTGGGGCTAAAGGGCTAACTGGCGGGTTAAAGGGCAAACGGGTGGGGCTAACTGGCGGGCTAAAGTGCAAACTGGTGGGGCCAAAGGGCAAACTGGCGAGGCTAACGGGCAAACTGTTGGGGCTAACTGGCGGGTTAAAGGGCAAACTGGTGGGGCTAAAGGGCAAACTGGCAGGGCTAAAGGGCAAACTGGTGGGGCTAAGGGGCAAACTGGTGGGGCTAAGGGGCAAACTGGCGAGGCTATAGGGCAAACTGGTGGGGCTATATAAAGTACAAGGCGTCCTGCCAATCCGCTCTAGAAAACCTCATATAGTTCCAAGGGTAGACGCCATAATATTAATTAATTTACCTGTGTTCTAGAATCATACAAGTCGTACAGCCGACAACGTCGTGGTTTCCACAGTACATATCTATAATCTTTATATCATGCTTGGCACATCTGTCCGTCGGTACTGTCGGAAGCTCGGAAGTAAGAACTGCCGACTTAAAACTGGATTTATCTAGAAGTTGGTGTCCTTTTAATGGCGGAAATCGTGCGTGCATATCTGTACATGACTGGCAACAATAGCATTGGCACTCCATACAGTACTTTATTGCGTCTCTGTTTTTGTTTACCTCAGCACAAAAGGTACATTTAATATTTACTATTTCATCCGAAAACATTTCACAACCGCCTGTAGCCATTTTATTACTATTCCGTTAAAGATCGACTTCAACTTTCGATTTCGCTTCAAAATAACTCCCAACAATACACGGAAACACGGTTTGGCAGTGCGCACCGTTTTGACCTACTTTCGCCAAAACGAGACTAACAGGTAAACAAACGGCCAGTCTTGACCCAGATTCCTATAAACAGGTAAACAAACATTAAAACTGTTCCTTATAAAATCACCGGTTTAGCGTATTTTGGCAATAATTATACTACCTTCGACATACTCTGTTTACTTTGGTAGGTTGTTTTGTAACTGTATTATATCCGTATTTATATAACTACTGATAACAGAAGTGAATATTAGAGAGTAAACACGAATTCACGTACTAGTTTCGTCTAAAAAAACCTTTAGTCTAACGATGATTTCGGGTAGTAACTTATTCATCCACATATACTGGGTACTCCAAGCACACATACTACTGAGTATAACAGGGTGACGCTTGTCGGGGACCGTTGATAAACATCACATTTGAGACACAGAATGTTGAAAATAACCACATACTAAGGTCAAAAACAGTCCCGAGTGGTACAGTGGCCATCCGCTCAGCAAAAATGGTAAAGGTTGTGGCTGGACGGTACATAGTATCTATCTATCTATCTATCTATCTATCTGTCTGCCTGCCTGCCTGCCTGCCTGCCTGCCTGCCTGCCTGCCTGCCTGCCTGCCTGCCTGCCTGCCTGCCTGCCTGCCTGCCTGCCTGCCTGCCTGCCTGCCTGCCTGCCTGCCTGCCTGCCTGCCTGCCTGCCTGCCTGCCTGCCTGCCTGCCTGCCTGCCTGCCTGCCTGCCTGCCTGCCTGCCTGCCTGCCTTTAATGTCGAACCCCTCGCGGGGATATAGACATGTTGCGCATCATAAACCGCAAAGAAGTTAAAAGTATGAATAGTTAAAAGCATACTTTAAGAAAGTAATGAAAATAAGTTGTGGTAAAAGTTTAAAAGGAGCTGCGCAGAACAACAGTTACTAGGGACTTGCATGGCAAACTGTCGTATTGAATTGCTATGTGGTAGGGAGATGGACAATGTCAGGAGGGAGATGGTTCCAATGGTTGATTGTTCTTGGGAAAAAGAAAAACTTGTAGTAGTCTGTAATTGCTGTAATTAACCTATTGATTATGGAATGGCAATGGCGAGCAGGGCGGGAGAGGGCAACTAGGTAATTTTCAATGGGAATAGCAACAAGAACATTATGAATTTTATACAGAAGGGATAACCTATTGTCAATACGCCGTTGATCTAGTCTGCGTATATTTAGGGAATATAGCATGTCTGTAACACTAGAGGTACGATAGAACGCGGTGTCGTCTCATATACCGCTGGACACATGCATATGGTCTATCAATGTTTGGGTATGGGGCAACCAGATCTCGGAGCCATATTCAAGCTGGGGTCACTAGTGTCTGGTAAGCCATGGACTTAAGGGGTTCGGATTTGACCTGGAGGTTTCTACGTAGGAATCCTAATGTTTGGTTTGTTTTGTTAGTTGACCTTTTAATGTGAGTGTCCTAAGACAGGTTATTTGAGATATCCACGCCAAGGTATTTGGCTGAGGTGATCTACTCAAGTAGGACTCCATGGAGTTCATATTGACTGGGAATAGGATGCTTCCTTCTGGTGACGTGGATAACTTGACATTTTGGAGGGGTTAAAGTCCATGTCCCACTCCAACTCCCACTCTTCTAATCTCTTAAGATCGTTTTGGAGTGTGACCGATTCATTTGCAGATGATAGATAGACTGCAGTATCATCTGCAACGATACGGACTTTGGAACTGATGTTTTGTGGGAGGTCGTTTAGATAGGCTAGGAAATGCAGGGATCAAAGTATGGATCCCTGTGGGACTCCAGAGGAATGGCATCTGAACTAATACCATTAAGGACAACTGACTGGAGTCTATTATCTAGAAAACTCTTAATCCACCTTAATGTTTGACCTCTGACTCCATAGTCATGCATTTTTAGTAGTACTTTCTCTTGCCTTACTGTAGTCTAATAGGATGAGATCTACCTGATGCTTATTGTAGACAGAGGTAACCAAGTCATTGATTAGCATTACTAAGTGGGTCGCGCATGACCGTTTTTCTCTAAAACCATGCTGCAAATGGTACAGAATACTGTGGTTAGTTAGGTTTATTTAAACTTATCAGGCATTTTACCTTTATGAACAGGAAGCACATTTTCAGCGGGTGTTCAGCCTTTTAGCCGCCCAGTGTTCTCTTGGTGTAAGTTAATCAAGAGATTTAATCCTTCGCCTTATTAATTTGTATAAGTAATTGTTTAATATGCAGCGATAGTACTAGCTATACTGAGTTCCGTATACATTTAATGATTCGTACTCGAGAAGGTTCGAACCACTTTGTGTCAATCGGTTTCTTTATACGTAAAGAAAAAAGGTTGTATAATTTTTGGTTGATAAATAAAGTACTTCTAGTTAACATTTGTATTTCATTTTTGATAGGAATTTAATTAGGAACTAGCTATGTTGACGGTAAGAATAAACTTGTACATGTAAGTTGTGGATTGTATTTTTATGTCTTTTTTTTGTATCTTGCCGTTTTTTACCATCAGTCGATACAATATATGCAAACCAAGCGCATCTGGTGTTTTGATTGTATCCGGTTAAACTTAGCTGGTCCAACGAGGAAGCAGTCTCGGGGGTTCGGTAACAACCACTGGACAATGGACGACACACTAAGTAATTCTCTGAACCATATAACCCATATACATTCGTAGGAACAGATATTGCGTCTAACTACTGGTAAATTTCAAGATTATGTGTCACTTGGGTGTGTCATTCCTATACGAGTAATGCATATTTAGGTTTGTTTACCTGTTAATCTCGTTTTGGCGAAAGTAGGTTAAAACGGTGCGCACTATAAGCCAAACCGTGTTTCTGTGTATGTTACAAGAAACTGTACTATATACGTGTGACCCCACTGGGAAATTGGTTCGTTGTACCCTAGAAAGTAGTTTTTGCAAACAAGCAGACCATAATTTGATGATGTTTTACTGTAGAACCAGAGACTGTTTGCATTTCTTATTGTGTTTGTGGTGCATCTGTGGCATTTATGTTCATTTGAAGAAGACTGTTTGTGAATTTATTTCGGTACTACTTGCTCCAGAGCATTGATGAGTAAAGAGCCCTACATGACAGCTATGATCCCTACGCATTCCATTTTCAACCGGTGTTTGTTTACATTTGAAAATTGTGAAAATCTTTGATGGTGATGCCATGACTTAGTTGTGTCTAACAGCAAGTAGCAGCCCTGGAGTTTACAGAACTGCATGCGGTAAAAGTTGATTCTTGTTTGGAACTGACTGTGACAGTTCATCGATTTACTATAGCACGAAGAAGGAGAAAATACAGTGGTGTGCATCCTATATAATAACCTGAAAGGCCAAAAACAGCTATTGCATTTCCATAGGTCATAATTACTAACTTCCTCTAATGTCGAACCCCTCGCGGGGATGTAGACATTACGATACGCGGTGCCATTATATGTCACATTTGGGGTGTTTACATGACAAACATGCATTGTACCACATAATTCAAGACACATTACATTTAATACATCATAATATAGTATTGTATATATTGTTAGTGGATATGTTGCCAATAATTATATCTATTGTAGGAAGCATCGACGTCCGGTTATGTTGCATATACAGTTATCAGCTTAGACCACAGTCTAGGTTGCCCATATATCTACTGTAGGAGGCATCGACGTCCGGTTATGTTGCCCATATATCTTCTGTAGGAAGCATAGACGTACGGTTATGTTGCATACACAGTTAGTAGCTTCGACCACATTCTATGTTGCCCATATATCTACTGTAGGAAGCATAGACGTCCGGTTATGTTGCCCATATATCTACTGTAACAAGCATAGACGTCCGGTTATGTTGTCTATATATCTACTGTAGGAAGCATAGACGTCCGGTTATGTTGTCCATATATCTACTGTAGGAAGCATAGACGCCCGGTTATGTTGCATACACAGCAGCTTAGACCTCATTCTATGTTGCCCATATATCTACCGTAGAAGGCATAGACGTCCGGTTATGTTGTCCATATATCTACTGTAGGAAGCATAGACGTCCGGTTATGTTGTCCATATATCTACTGTAGGAAGCATAGACGTCCGGTTATGTTGCCCATATATATACTGTAGGAAGCATAGGCGTCCGGTTATGTTGCCCATATATCTATTGTAGGAAGCATAGACGTCCGGTTATGTTGCCCATATATCTAATGTAGGAAGCATAGACGTCCGGTTATGTTGCATACACAGCAGCTTAGTCCACATTCTATGTTGCCCATATATCTACTGTAGGAAGCATAGACGCCCGGTTATGTTGCATATACAGTTAGCAGCTTAGACCACATTCTATGTTGTCCATATATCTACTGTATGAAGCATAGACGTCCGGTTATGTTGTCCATATATCTACTGTAGGAAGCATAGACGTCCGGTTATGTTGCCCATATATCTACTGTAGGAAGCATAGGCGTCCGGTTATGTTGCCCATATATCTATTGTAGGAAGCATAGACGTCCGGTTATGTTGCCCATATATCTACTGTAGGAAGCATAGGCGTCCGGTTATGTTGCCCATATATCTATTGTAGGAAGCATAGACGTCCGGTTATGTTGCATACACAGCAGCTTAGACCACATTCTATGTTGCCCATATATCTACTGTAGGAAGCATAGACGCCCGGTTATGTTGCATATACAGTTAGCAGCTTAGACCACATTCTATGTTGTCCATATATCTACTGTAGGAAGCATAGATGCCCGGTTATGTTGCATATACAGTTAGCAGCTTAGACCACATTCTATGTTGCCTATATATCTACGGTAGGAATCATAGACGCCTGGTTATGTTGCATATACAGATAGCAGCTTAGACAACATTCTATGTTGCCCATATATCTACTGTAGGAAGCATAGACGCTCGGTTATGTTGCCTATACAGTTAGCAGCTTCGACCACAGTCTATGTTGCCCATATATCTACTGTAGGAAGCATAGACGCCCGGTTATGTTGCATACACAGTTAGCAGCTTCGACCACATTCTATGTTGCCTATATATCTACCGTAGTAGGCATAGACGTCCGGTTATGTTGTCCATATATCTACTGTAGGTAACATAGACGTCCGGTTATGTTGTCCATATATCTACTGTAGGAAGCATAGACGTCCGGTTATGTTGTCCATATATCTACTGTAGGAAGCATAGACGCCCGGTTATGTTGCATACACAGCAGCTTAGACCACATTCTATGTTGCCCATATATCTACCGTAGAAGGCATAGACGTCCGGTTATGTTGTCCATATATCTACTGTAGGAAGCATAGACGTCCGGTTATGTTGTCCATCAATCTACTGTAGGAAGCATAGACGTCCGGTTATGTTGCCCATATATCTACTGTAGGAAGCATAGGCGTCCGGTTATGTTGCCCATATATCTATTGTAGGAAGCATAGACGTCCGGTTATGTTGCCCATATATCTACTGTAGGAAGCATATACGTCCGGTTATGTTGCATACACAGCAGCTTAGACCACATTCTATGTTGCCCATATATCTACTGTAGGAAGCATAGACGCCCGGTTATGTTGCATATACAGTTAGCAGCTTAGACCACATTCTATGTTGTCCATATATCTACTGTAGGAAGCATAGACGCCCGGTTATGTTGCATATACAGTTAGCAGCTTAGACCACATTCTATGTTGCCTATATATATACGGTAGGAAGCATAGACGCCTTGTTATGTTGCATATACAGATAGCAGCTTAGACCACATGCTATGTTGCCCATATATCTACTGTAGGAAGCATAGACGCTCGGTTATGTTGCCTATACAGTTAGCAGCTTCGACCACAGTCTATGTTGCCCATTTATCTACTGTAGGAAGCATAGACGCCCGGATATGTTGCCTATATATCTACTGTAGGAAGCATAGACGCCCGGTTATGTTGCCTATACAGTTAGCAGCTTAGACCACATTATATGTTGCCCATATATCTACTGTAGGAAGCATAGACGCCTGGTTATGTTGCCTACACAGTCAGCAGTTCACACTCCCAGGACATGCTGCCTACAGTTAGCAGTTTAGATTCCCAGGATACAGTACTATTTTGTCTGCAGTGTTAAGTACATAAATAAGTGGTTCTTACAAATAGTTTTATTAATATTCAATCTCGTGGTTATGCATAAGCTACATCACGGTGATACATTATTGAAACTAAATACTTACATACCTGTACAGTACACAGGTTGAATATATCCACTCTAATACACAAGGGAGTTTCATATTAATGCAAGAAAGATAACATAGCAATTAAATGCCTAAGTGGTCGAGTGCGTACGTAAATAATTTTATTTAAAGTCGCCACCGCATAAATGCACTTGGGCGAGTGTTCAAGGACTCTTACTTGTATACCACTGTAAACTATCATCACTGATGGGTTACGTGTTCAAGGATTCGTCAGGGGAGGTAACTAGAGCCAGAGTGGGGCTACGAATAAACATGCAATAACATAAGTTAATGGGCCCCATTCTGTACCGACGTCAAAAAGAAGTCAGGGGAGGTAACTAGAGCCAGAGTGGGGCTACCAATAAACATACAATAGCATAAGTTAATGGGCCTCATTCTATACTGACGTCAAAAAGAAGTCAGGGGAGGTAACTAGAGCCAGAGTGGGGCTACCAATAAACATACAATATCATAAGTTAATGGGCCTCATTCTATACTGACGTTAAAAAAAGTAGTCAGGGGAGGTAACTAGAGTCAGAGTGGGGCTTCCAATAAACATACAATAACATAAGTTAATGGGCCTCATTCTATACTGACGTCAAAAAGAGGTCAGGGGAGGTAACTAAAGCCAGAGAGGGGCTACCAATAAACATTCATTACATAAGTTAATGGGCCTCAGTCTATGACGTCAAAAAGATGTCAGGGTAGGTAACTAGAGCCAGAGTGGGGCTACCAATAAACATACAATAGCATAAGTTAATGGGCCTCATTCTGTATCGACGCCAAAAAGAAGTCAGGGGAGGTAACTAGAGCCAGAGTGGAAGTCGTAATAGCGCAGTGGATGCGCGTTCGCTTCAGGTGCGAAAGGTCCGGAGTTCGAGCCCCCTCTGGAGCCGCTACGATTGTGCCCTTAGGCAAGGCATTTAAATTCCACGTTGCCCCCTCTCTCCCTCGTTGCGCTGGATTCCATCAGGAATGAGGTCTCGAGAGTGATTAATATAAGTTATAAGAACTTGTTTCGCAATCGAGCTAAAATAAATTTGTATAAACTATAAACTAACTCGAGCCAGAGTGGGGCTAACAATAAACATACAGCAACATACGTTAATGGTCCTCATTCTATGACGTCAAAAAGATGTCAGGGAAGGTAACTAGAGCCAGAGTGGGGCTACCAATAAACATGCAATAACATAAGTTAATGGGGTTAATTCTATGATGTCAAATAGAAATCAGGGGAGGGAACTAGAGACAGAGTTAGTCTACAAATAAACATACAATAACATAAGTTAATGGGCCTCATTATATGACGTCAACAAAAAGTCAGGGGAGATAACTAGAGCCAGAGTAGGGCTACCAATAAACATACAATAACATACGTTAATGGTTCTCATTCTATACTGACATCAAACAGAAGTCAGGGGAGGTAACTAGAGCCAGTGTGGGGCTACCAATAAACATAGAATAGCATAAGTTAATGGTCCTCATTCTATATTGACGTCAAAAAGAAGTCAGGGGAGGTAACTAGAGCCAGAGTGGGGCTACCAATAAACATGCAATAACATAAGTTAATGGGCCTCATTCTGTACCGATGTCAAACAGAAGTCAGGGGAGGTAACTAGAGTCAGAGTGGGGCTACCAATAAACATACAATACTATAAGTTATTGGTCCTCATTCTATACTGACGTCAAAAAGAAGTCAGGGGAGGTAACTAGAGCCAGAGTGGGGCTACCAATAAACATACAATAACATTAGTTAATGGGCCTCATTCTCTACTGACGTCAAAAAGAAGTCAGGGGAGGTAACTAGAGCCAGAGTGGGGCTACCAATAAACATGCAATAACATAAGTTAATGGGCCTCAGTCTATGACGTCAAAAAGAAGTCCTGGGAATAACTAGAGCCGACGTGGAAGTCGTAATAGCGCAGTGGATGCGCGTTCGCTTCAGGTGCGAAAGGCCTGAGTTCGAGCCCCGCTGGAGCCGTTATCATTGTGCCCTTAGGCAAGGCATTTAAATTCCACGCTGCCTCTTCTCTCTCCCTCGTGGCGATGGATTCCATCAGGAATGAGGTCTCGAGAGTGATTAATATAAGTTATAAGAACTTGTTTCGCAATCGAGCTAAAATAAATTTGTATAACTTATAAACTAACTCGAGTCAGAGTGGGGCTACCAATAAACATACAACAATATAAGTTAATGGGCCTCATTCTATGACGTCAAAAAGAAGTCAGGGGAGGTAACTAGAGCCAGAGTAGGGCTACCAATAAACATACAATAACATACGTTAATGGTCCTCATTCTATACTGACGTCAAAAAGAAGTCAGGGGAGGTAACTAGAGCCAGAGTGGGGCTACCAATAAACATAGAATAGCATAAGTTAATGGTCCCCATTTTATACTGACGTCAAAAAGAAGTCAGGGGAGGTAACTAGAGCCAGTGGGTCGACCAATAAACATGCAATAGCATAAGTTAATGGGCCTCATTCTATACTGACGTCAAAAAGAAGTCAGTGGAGGTAACTAGAGCCATAGTGGGGCTACCAATAAACATGCAATAACATAAGTTAATGGGCCACATTCTGTACCGACGTCAAAAAGAAGTCAGGGGAGGTAACTAGAGCCAGAGTGGGGCTACCAATAAACATACAATAGCATAAGTTAATGGGCCTCATTCTGTATCGACGCCAAAAAGAAGTCAGGGGAGGTAACTAGAGCCAGAGTGGAAGTCGTAATAGCGCAGTGGATGCGCGTTCGCTTCAGGTGCGAAAGGTCCGGAGTTCGAGCCCCGCTGGAACCGCTACGATTGTGCCCTTAGGCAAGGCATTTAAATTCCACGTTGCCTCTTCTCTCTCCCTCGTGGCGATGGATTCCATCAGGAATGAGGTCTCGAGAGTGATTAATATAAGTTATAAGAACTTGTTTCGCAATCGAGCTAAAATAAATTTGTATAAACTATAAACTAACTCGAGCCAGAGTGGGGCTAACAATAAACATACAACAACATAAGTTAATGGTCCTCATTCTATGACGTCAAAAAGAACTCAGGGGAGGTAACTAGTGCCAGAGTGGGGCTACCGATAAACATACAACAACATAAGTTAATGGTCCTCATTCTATGACGTCAAAAAGAAATCAGGGGAGGTAACTAGAGCCAGAGTGGGGCTAACAATAAACATACAATAACATAAGTTAATGGGCCTCATTCTCTACTGACGTCAAAAAGAAGTCACGGGAGGTAACTAGAGTCAGAGTGGGGCTACCAATAAACATACAATAACATAAGTTAATGGGCCTCATTCTATACTGACGTCAAAAAGAAGTCAGGAGAGGTAACTAGAGCCAGAGTGGGGCTACCAATAAACATACAATAGCATAAGTTAATGGGCCTCATTCTGTATCGACGCCAAAAAGAAGTCAGGGGAGGTAACTAGAGCCAGAGTGGAAGTCGTAATAGCGCAGTGGATGCGCGTTCGCTTCAGGTGCGAAAGGTCCGGAGTTCGAGCCCGTGGAGCCGCTACGATTGTGCCCTTAGGCAAGGCATTTAAATTCCACGTTGCCTCTTCTCTCTCCCTCGTGGCGATGGATTCCATCAGGAATGAGGTCTCGAGAGTGATTAATATAAGTTATAAGAACTTGTTTCGCAATCGAGCTAAAATAAATTTGTATAAACTATAAACTAACTCGAGCCAGAGTGGGGCTAACAATAAACATACAACAACATAAGTTAATGGTCCTCATTCTATGACGTCAAAAAGAACTCAGGGGAGGTAACTAGAGCCAGAGTGGGGCTACCGATAAACATACAACAACATAAGTTAATGGTCCTCATTCTATACTGACGTCAAAAAGAAGTCAGGGGAGGTAACTAGAGCCAGAGTGGGGCTACCAATAAACATGCAATAACATATGTTAATGGGCCTCATTCTATGACGTCAAATAGAAGTCAGGGGAAGTAACTAGAGCCAGAGTGGGGCTACCAATAAACATGCAATAACATATGTTAATGGGCCTCATTCTATGACGTCAAATAGAAGTCAGGGGAAGTAACTAGAGCCAGAGTGGGGCTACCAATAAGCATGCAATAACATAAGTTAATGGGCTTCATTCTATACTGACGTCAAAAAGAAGCGCCGCACTGTTGGGCATAGCACCATATTTTATTACGTCACACTGTTGGGAATAACACCATATTTTATTACGTCACACAGTTGGGATGACACCATATTTTATTACGTCACACTGTTGGGTATAACACCATATTTTATTACGTCACACTGTTGGGTCTAACGCCATATTGTATTACGTCACACTGTTTGGTATAACACCATATTTTATTACGTCACACTATTGGGTATATCACCATATTTTATTACGTCACACTGTTGGGTCTAACACCAGATTTTATTACGTCACACTGTTGGGTATAACACCATATTTTATTACGTCACACTGTTGGGTATAACATCATATTTTATTACGTCACACTGTTGGGTATAACACCATATTTTATTACGCCGCACTGTTGGGTATAACACCATAATTTATTACAAACGGCTTAAATTCAACAAGTGCATTTACATAGGTCGGTGGAATTTCCCCTCTTGAGTGGACCCAAATCTATAAATCTGCTACGTTTTCACAAAAACACAAATTGACAACCGAGTTGGTCTTCCGTGTTCTATTGAATTATATTACATATTTGCCATTGGAATAAGAGATGTTTTTGAAATGGTGCACATGTATATGTTACAGGAGTTTGAGATCCGAGCAATGTATTATAACCTCAGAGCCTGGTATTATATCCAGCCAGCGAATCTGTTACATGTCATAAGATATGGAATCTTCGCATACACATCCTAGAACCAATTCTGAACACCAACAGTAAGTCTGCACTCTACCAGTGACCTTGGAATATTCGCATACAAATCCTAGGACCAACTCGGAACACCAACAGTTAGTCTCCACTCTACCAGTGACATTGGAATCTTCGCATACACATCATAGGACCGATTCTGAACACCAATAGTCAGTCTCCACTCTAACAGTGACCTTGGAATTGGCAATTTGTTGGAAAGCATAACAGACACGTTTTATGTCAGAACCAACACTGATGCAGCCAATCACACGTGGCTAGTTACCCATGAGGCGATGGCATGGATTCCCCACTAATTTATGTCGTGCGAAAGTACCTTAAATCAGTTTGACCATATCTTATTAACATTGGAAGTATAAAGATGGATCACTCGTATGCAGTGCAATTTCGTGTTTATTAACAGGAATATGACTTTAATCCTTGACCTGCCAATCACTACGAAAGACGCTTTTGCAAACAGCATAGAGTCAGATCAGACGGCACGTTCTAGATCAGACGGCACGGGCTCTATGCTGTTTGCTATTCGGATAATGGAACAAAATCACTTGTCCGAATAGCAAACAACATAGTTCCCGATAAGACGCGGTATTGCACTATGGCTGATCTGGATCTATGTTGTTTGCACATTCTGTCCAATTTATTAACCAACATAGTCATGATAAATGTCAAGAACTTATGCTAGAAAGATAACCATGGTAACAAACTGTAGCTTATATTATCGAATACAACAACATGTACATTTCAAATCACAGATCCATCTGATTAAATTAATTTGCATAAATTGTACGTTCAAAAATTCGACGTTCTCCGCTTCACGAAAATGTCTTACTTTACAAAATTGACAGTTAGGTTACGCAGTTATAATCATATTAATATTACCTAATTAGCATAATGTATGCATAATTATGCTAATTAGATACACTATAAATGCTCGTAACTTCTTGACACTATATTCGATAGTATAAAGGTTGATATTTTTAGAAAGCTGAGAGCCAATTCGTTCATTAAGATCTACAATGACATTCTCTTTCATGAAAACAAATGAGTACAATATTTATGTAATTTATGCAAATGAACTTGATCGGGTTTGTCAATTGAAACGTGGTGGTATTTGAGAATATTAGCAACAGTTTAGTACTATGCTTATATTTCTATCATCAGCAGTTTTTGAGTTACGTGTTTTTATCAGCACTATGTTGGTTATGTCATGTGGTGGCTCATAAAGTGTTTTCAATTGGTAAATAGATTCACTTAAGATGTATCATAGAAGGACTGATAATCTGGTCTCGTGTCGGTACTGTACATCGTACACGTAAGAGAACAATGGAATGGGTCTCTGTATGTGTCATTGCACTATCCTCCAACAACTCTAAAATGAATAATCTCTCCAGAAGGCGTCGCTCATATGGGAAACCGGTAGCGACGATAAATAAACGTAAAACACACACATATATTACCATTACCACAGTGATGGGTTCAGCAGTATATGCATACTGTATTTGCTTTGCACATATTATTTTCTGCTATAATAATAAACTACACTAATGGAGAGCTTGTTATCAGAAGCTGAACGAACGAAAACTACATAAATTCTTATAACATAAAATAAAAAGCATTGAAACCGATAGTATTAAGGGACAAATATGTATATGTTGTTTGCTATACAAATTAATAAAAATAAGTACCGTAGCCAGAGGTAAATTGCATCCGAGGCAATCTAGGGGGTCCAGGGGCATGTTCCCTTTTAATTGTTGGCGTGTACTAGCGATTATCTGCGTTTTCTGAATGATTTGGTTTAGACGTATAATTATATACTGACCATTCAGCTCTCTAGCAGTCAACATTTTATACAGGAAAGGGATATCTTTAGCATTTTATTTATTTAATTTTTCATTTATTTTTTGGTTGCTTTGGAAATTTTAAACGAGACAATTGCCTCGGTGTACCTCAATGTGGCTACAGGCCTGAACATGTAGATGCAGGAGAATACAAGACAGCTAAACGATTATTCGTAATACCATGAGCTGAAACAACTAGGCTGGCAGCGAACTGAAATTTTGCTTAAGTTCTGGCAAATAGCATTTTAACCCATTCAACCCCAAGTAACTGATGAGTTGAATGTCGCAACAGCAGTTAAATCTCTATGGCTGGAGGAAAATCACGTTTCCCTCTGAACAGTATTTCAGTCACGGCGTGCAAAACCACGACCGTCCGCAAGCCAGTTGGATAGGTTGTAGAATTCGGGCAAATGATCACCGACCGCAACTACTCGACCACGGTACAGAGGCACCCAACATCCATTAAAACGCACATAACTAGGAATTATATATTGTACACGCAATTTACAAGCAACTACGTAACACGCACATTGTGCACGCAATTTACAGGCAACTACGTAACACGCACATTGTACACGCACTTTACAAGCAACTACTTAACACGCACATTGTACATGTAATTTACAAGCAACTACGTAACACGCACATTGTACACGTAATTTACAAGCAACTACGTAACACGCACATTGTACAAGCAATCTACAAGCAAATACGTAACACGCACATTATACACGCACTTTACAAGCAACAACTTAACACGCACATTGTACAAGCAACTACGTAACACGCAGCAACTACGTAACATGCACATTGTACAAGCAATTTACAAGCAACTAAGTAACACGCATATTGTACAAGCAATTTACAAGCAACTACGTAACACGCACATTGTACAAGCAATTTACAAGCAACTACGTAACACGCACATTGTACAAGCAATTTACAAGCAACTACGTAACACGCACATTGTACAAGCAATATACAAGCAACTACGTAACACGCACATTGTACAAGCAATTTACAAGCAACTACGTAACACGCACATTGTACAAACAATGTACAAGCAAATAGGTAACACGCACATTGTACACGCAATTTACAAGCAACTACGTAACACGCACATTGTACAAGCAATTTACAAGCAACTACGTAACACGCACATTGTACACGCAATTTACAAGCAACTACGTAACACACACATTGTACATGCAATTTACAAGCAACTACGTAACACACACATTGTACACGCACTTTACAAGCAACTACGTAACACGCACATTGTACACGCAATTTACAAGCAACTACGTAACACGCACATTGTACACGCAATTTACAAGCAACTACGTAACACGCATATTGTACATGCAATTTACAAGCAACTACATAACACGCACATTGTACACACAATTTACAAGCAACTACGTAACACGCATATTGTACACACAATTTACAAGCAACTACGTAACACACACACATTGTAACAAACAATTTACAAGCAACTACCTAACACGCACATTGTACACGCAATTTACAAGCAACTACGTAACATGCACATTGTACACGCAATTTACAAGCAACTACGTAATACGCACATTGTACAAGCAATTTACAAGCAACTACGTAACACGCACATTGTGCACGCAATTTACAAGCAACAACGTAACACGCACATTGTACAAGCAACTACGTAACACGCACATTGTGCACGCAATTTACAAGCAACTACGTAACACGTACATTGTACACGCAATTTACAAGCAACTACGTAACACGCACATTGTACACATAATTTACAAGCAACTACGTAACACACACACATTGTAACAAACAATTTACAAACAACTACGTAACACGCACATTGTACACGCAATTTACAAGCAACTACGTAACATGCACATTGTACACGCAATTTACAAGCAACTACGTAATACGCACATTGTACAAGCAATGTACAAGCAACTACGTAACACGCACATTGTGCACGCAATTTACAAGCAACTACGTAACACGCACATTGTACAAGCAACTACGTAACACGCACATTGTGCACGCAATTTACAAGCAACTACGTAACACGTACATTGTACACGCAATTTACAAGCAACTACGTAACATGCACATTGTACAAGCAATTTACAAGCAACTACGTAACACGCACATTGTACACGCAATTTACAAGCAACTACGTAACACGCACATTGTACAAGCAATATACAAGCAACTACGTAATACGCACATTGTACATTATACTCAATTAAAACATGCACATATATGAAAATTCATAAATTTACAAGCAACATGCAGTTACAATATCGTTCTTGGAACACACCCTATAAAGGCAATGTATCATTTACTAGGAATTATCCATATTGCATACATTTTGTACATAGTATAGATTACGATCAATTAATTTACTAGGAATTATCCAAATAGCATACATTTATGCACGCTTTATAGATTACGATCAATATTATTAATTTACTAGGAATACAATATGTACCAAGAACTGGAAATGAATTATGTAATAATCTGTTTAGTACGCCAAGACGAATTCAAAGAACAAGAAAGCAATACATACTATACAATCAACTCGGAAATACAATCAAACATATTCTAAGCACCCATTCACAATGGACGTACAGAAAGTACTTACTTAGCACATGTGGCTGCTAAATAGTGGTCAAATGGGTATAATATAATGTTAGTCGACTGAACATATGAACTATATTCTGTACTAATAAAATAACAACTTATTACTAGTCGCTCGCCCACATGGTTCGCCGTCGGTGAGGAAAATGAGCTCATTCATAATTAGTTACACTACGCCCAACATACTTACATGTATATACGAGTCTATAAAGGACTTCCCACCCAAAGGTACAACATACTTACATGTATATACGAGTCTATAAAGGACTTCCCACCCGAAGGTACAACATACTTACATGTATATACGAGTCTATAAAGGACTTCCCACCCGAAGGTACAACATACTTACATGTATATACGAGTCTATAAAGGACTTCCCACCCGAAGTTACAACATACTTACATGTATATACGAGTCTATAAAGGACTTCCCACTCGAAGTTACAACATACTTACATGTAAATACGAGTCTATAAAGGACTTCCCACCCGAAGGTACAACATACATACATGTATATACGAGTCTATAAAGGACTTCCCACCTGAAGGTACAACATACTTACATGTATATACGAGTCTATAAAGGACTTCCCACCTGAGGGTACAACACACTTACATGTATATACGAGTCTATAAAGGACTTCCCACCCGAAGTTCCAACATACTTACATGTATATACGAGTCTATAAAGGACTTCCCACCCGAAATTACAACATACATACATGTATATACGAGTCTATAAAGGACTTCCCACCCGAAGGTATAACATACATACATGTATATACGAGTCTATAAAGGACGTCCCACCCGAAGGTACAACATACTTACATGTATATACGAGTCTATGAAGGACATTACACCCGAAGGTACAACATACTTACATGTATAAACGAGTCTATGAAGGACATTACACCCGAAGGTATAACATACTTACATGTATATACGAGTCTATAAAGGACTTACTACCCGAAGGTACAACATACATACATGTATATACGAGTCTATAAAGGACTTCCCACCCGAAGGTACAACATACATACATGTATATACGAGTCTATAAAGGACTTCCCACCCGAAGGTACAACATACTTACATGTATATACGAGTCTATGAAGGACATTACACCCGAAGGTACAACACACTTACATGTATATACGAGTCTATGATGGACTTCCCACCCGAAGGTATAACATACTTACATGTATATACGAGTCTATAAAGGACTTACTACCCGAAGGTACAACACACCTACATGTATATACGAGTCAATAAAGGACATCACACCCGAAGGTACAACATACGTACATGTATATACGAGTCTATGAAGGAATTCCCACCCGAAGGTATAACATACTTACATGTATATACGAGTCTATGAAGGACTTCCCACCCGAAGGTACAACATACTTACATGTATATACGAGTCTATGAAGGACTTCCCACCCGATGATACAACATACTTACATGTAAATACTAGTCTATAAAGGACTTCGCACCCAAAGGTACAACATACTTACATGTATATACGAGTCTATAAAGGACTTCCCACCCGAAGGTATAACATACTTACATGTATATACGAGTCTATGAAGGACTTCCCACCCGATGATACAACATACTTACATGTAAATACGAGTCTATAAAGGACTTCCCACCCGAAGGTACAACATACTTACATGTATATACGAGTCTATAAAGGACTTCCCACCCGAAGGTACAACATACTTACATGTATATACGAGTCTATAAAGGACTTCCCACAGGAAGGTACAACATACTTACATGTATTTACGAGTCTATAAAGGACTTCCCACCCGAAGGTACAACATACTTACATGTATATACGAGTCTATAAAGGACTTCCCACAGGAAGGTACAACATACTTACATGTAAATACGAGTCTATAAAGGACTTCCCACCCGAAGGTACACCACACCTACATGACTTCCCACCCGAAGGTACACCACACCTACATGACTTCCCACCCGAAGGTACACCACATTGTAAGTGTTCCAACCATACAGGTGTTTGGGGTTTAAAGCCGCATCAACAGCTTAGTTCATATGGAGACTCTCCCGGTAGAAGTGGTATGAACATCCTACCAGTATTTCAGGCACGAACAGGCAAACGGTTAGAACCACCGACCATCCGCAAGCTAGCTGGATATCTTTCTCACATGAAATAGTTCGTAGCCGCCAGTGGGATTCGAACATACACAGGATACGGGCCAGCAATTTAAAGTTAACGACAATAACCACTCGGCCACACCTCACCAATAATACAATACACTATGGTCACATACACACCCAGCATGATAACACTAAACTATTGTAATAGCATTCCGGTATTTACACTGTCAGAATGCGTTACGACTCTGGTATCGCGGTATCACTGTAGCTCGAATATCTTCATCGTGTTACTGTGTCGTTGGGTGACATATAATGCATACTGCCATGGGTTAAAACATACTGACCGTGGATTCATCACACCACCTGGCGGTAGAGCTATCTCACCTATCTTCTTTCCGTCTTGTCCCAGTTGTACAACATTGTTAGACGTATATCCACATACAAACACGTTTCCTCTACCATCTGTACAAACTCCTGTTGCGTGTGTTAAATGAGAATCGGTAAATGTACTGATATGTTGTCCCTGTACATCGAGAGTGATCAATCTACTGTTGCAGATGGAGGATACATATACACTGTCACCACTATCACTGATAGCAATCTGCCTAATGCCGTTAAATATACTATTCCCGGAACTGTATTGTGTTACCGTATATAGCAGGCCACCTGTCATGTTATATATATACAGGGATCTATCATCGTCAGATACGTACAATCTGTCATTCTTGTAGGCAATACCGAAGCAGCAATGATTCATCTTCAGTTGTCGTGTACATGTCATTTGTTTACCGAGGGAGACAAACTGGATGAGTTTGCCGGTGTAAACACTCACTGCCACTTCTTGTTTACTGATGCAACATACTCCGGGATGATTACCGGGTATGTCGCAGTGATCTATGTCAGACATATTTGTAATGTTTAAACGTTTCAGTTTGTTATTATTAAAATCGACTAATAACAGTTGGCCGTCTTCTGATAAGCACGATCCATGCACCATGCATATGTATTTCTCACCTGGCATCTGAATATTAATTTCTCTCGTTTGTTTGACTTTGTAGAGGTCTGTCTTTGGTTGAACATACATGGATGTCACACGTCCAAGATTTGGTTGCTGCTGAAAGAAGGCACGTATACGTGGGTCTACAGTAAACTATATCTTCACATCGGTACAAGACTCCATTGGAAGTTTTATGTCATCTGCTTCTTCCATTTTCTTCTGTGCACTTTTCATTGAGACAAACTGTTGGGCTTTGTTTCCGTCTGCTTTTCTCAAGTTGTCTGCAGCTTGTTTCATTACACCCGCTTCATTGACAGCCTGCTTTCTCTCCTGCTCTAAATTGGACTTCAATCTTAGAAATTCTGTATCCACTTCGTGTAGCGATTGTTTTTCAAGATTGTCATACAGTTCTTCCATTTCTTTTCTGAATGATTTTACTGATGCCACGGCTTTCGTCTTGGATTTGTTCAGCTCTTGCAACAGATGTTCCTTTTTTTTTCCAATATTCTCCACCGAGTTCTTTCTGTCAATCACTGTCTGATAGGTTTTATTGGCATCGCCCGTCTCGAAAATGGTGTCGATAACGTCTGGTATCGATTCCACTCCTGTGCATGTCCTGCAAGCAAGGGTTTCGATATAATATTATACATGAGTACAATACATGTATATAAGTAAAAGTAGTCATTTTTATTAGTGTCATGCTTATTGTTTGTTTTCTTGACATGTAATAGTTTATTTAAGTTTAAACTTTATTTATTTTACAACGATTGCGAAGCAAGTTTTAACAACTTATATTAATCACTCTCGTTGGCGCGGATTAAAGCGTATATGTGGTCATTCGTGTAGGAGGAAACCGGAGTACCCTGAGAAAACCCACTTGTCCGATCTGGCGACCACCGGACCAACTCACATACTTCCCGGTCCGATTCAGACATAACATACGTTAAAGCGCTTTTTTCTGTAACTTAAATTATTTTGTTCAGCCCAATTATTCTATCAAAGCAAATAATATGTATTCCACAAACATATATATTTTTTAGAATATTTATTTGTTCTGCCCTAATAGTACTATTGCACTGTTATTTCTGTGTGTTTTACGTTTATTTATCGTCGCTACCAGTTACCAATATGAGCGACGCCTCCTGGAGAGATAAGTTATTTTAGATTTTGTGGAGGATACAGGCAGAGACCCATTCCAGAGTCTCCTCTGGTTCTCTTACGTGCACGGTGTACAGCACCAACACGAGACCTCGGTTTAACGTCCCACATGAAAGACAGTTAATTTTATGTGACGCTTAATACCGATTATCGTTCCTTTTATGATACGTCCATTATGCACTAATGGTGGTTTACTTTCAATATATATATAGGATATAAGCCTCGATCCGATACGCGACGCTCCGAACTATTTATGATCATCTGGTGTTTATATCTTACTTAAAACATACACTTATATAACAAGATCTTTCAAATTAAAATTATTAATTTCCTACATTTACGCATAGGACTAAATGTAATACTCCAATATTAAATAACAATGGACATTATTGTGCGTGTTTTACGTTTATTTATCGACGCTACCGGTTGCCAATATGAGCGACCCTCCTGAAGAGATTAGTTATTTTAGAGTGTTGGAGGATAGTGCATGATACAGACATATACCCATTCCAGAGTCTCCTCTGGTTCTTTTACGTGCACAGTGTACAGCACCGACACGAGACCTCGGTTTAATGTCCCATCTGAATGACTGTTAATTGTATTAGGGTCAGACGGGGGATCGAATCTGCGATCCCTGGATTACCAGTCCAGCGTGTTACCACTGGACTACAGATCCGTCCGTCTGTGTTGACATTATATATATATATATGCAACGCATCAATGAAGATAATACCTAACTAGGTGGTTGTATAGTTAAACACCTTCTCCATATGACTATGTCCACGTATATTTTGGGCGTTTACGAAACTAGAGATGTACGCAAGATTCTTTAAATGATAATGATTATCTACATAGCCATACATTACACACATTAATGCCTTGATTTATGATTAAATGTATATTGTATTCCGTGTGTGTATTTCATTGTCTTCTTGTTGCGTCATTGTATTACATCCATGTCTATGTTTGTTGTATTGTCACATGGGCCTCCGTCTGTAAGTCGGTCTGTCGTTCGGTCCGTATGTCCTCCGCAATATCTCACGAACTGCTGATTGGATTTTCAAATAACTTTACGCAGATGTCTGCCACCATGCCTACTCGTAACAGTTATATAGATGAGTGACCGTGACCATTTCGAGGTCAAATACTAACACATCAGCAACGTTGGACACTCGTGTCACCCTCCTCAATCATAGCTCTGTATTGGGGTATTCATCACCTGTAGTATAATAACTACAGTTTGATTCATATTGACCTAATGTGACCCAATGCTGTGCAAATCTGCAAATTCATTGGCCTTGCACTGATGTTGTGTAATTTTATTTAAATATTTTAGTGCTCAGTCATCGTTTCATTTCGCTTTCGCTGAAACAATGCTGCTTGACAATAGTCACTACAATACCTGCTAACTATATTGCCGACGTCCTGGTATTCCTTGCACCGCATCGCAAGAAACACCATTATTGTGTAACCATGGGTCTGCGGACTTGCATTGCATTGTGGTATTGTGTACCACTACATTGTATACTATGCATTATATCTTATATGTTGTACTACTTGTACATGTACATATCATCCATTGCTTAATTACATGTACATATTTACTTTGATTTTTATGTATAACATTGTATATATATATATATGTTCAATGTCTCTTCAATTGGAGGATAATAAAGAATATCTATCTATCTATCTACCACTGGACTACAGATCCGTGTGTGTTATTTCTGGCTGTGATTTGGACTTAATGTATGGATTTTAAAATTGGTATAACAACAACCGATAACAACTCATATAATTAATTACGATTATTACCAAATCTAGGCTATCATTTTATAAAGATTTAAAACATTTAAATTGTTTTTTTTCATATTTGTAAATTGATTAATTCAAGCTGTTTTATATACTTTATTAAACAAACACAATATCGATATGCAAATGTATAAGGACAAACTGCGATAACCTATGAGGATGGTTGTCAGATAATAAATAACTTATTAAGGTAGATCAGTTGTTACCACTGGATTCGTCACAACTCCAGGGGTCATAGGTTCGAACCTCCGTTATACTATGCATTGTACGAATGGCTTTTTAAAATGAGGTCTCGTGTCAGTGTTTCCACACGCACGGGCGCACACACGCACGCACGCACGCACGCACATGGGAGGAAGTATTTAGTAGAATGCCCCTAGAAATGTTTGCCAACTTACGGCGATTGATCAACGAGGCAGTAAATCAGTACATATTGGTGAAAAGAACGGTCGATATCTAAGTTATATAGTTCTGCCATTCTAACTTTCATAGGTACAAGTATTCTGTTTTCGAAAATATTTTTGCATTTGTTACAGTACTTGTGATTATTTTCAGATCATTTTCGAGACATTACTCTATACTAGTCATCAATAATAAAATGGCTTTTGGTCATATTCTATGAACAGTTCTCCTATTTGTGTCACACATACATATATATGAAACTAATTCAGTAGCTTAAAACGCAATCGAACCAAGCATATCATTACATCAACTCATCAGTGAAAATCATTACATATTACAGCTTAAACCTTGAATGGAATACTTTCCCTTTAACATAAACTATTAACTCAAACATAAACAAGTTCAAATACTTTGTAAACATTTCAATTGAGGCATATTCCAACACTGACGCATGCTATAAAACTACATAATATAGGTAAGAAAAGAGGTAGCCATATAAGCAAGTTGCTTTCTCCTCAATCCTACATGTATTTTCTTATTGTAATCATTATACTATGTATATTCATTGAAATAAAATATTGTTTAAACTAATTTCTGGTAAATATACTAGTCTCGTAAATGATTCATGATTGTCTCGTAAATGATTCATGATTGTCTCGTAAATGAGTCAGCTAACTTGCTGCAAATATTAACTACTTTCATTGAATAAATCAATTTAAAAATGCAATGATGGTGCTAAAGTAAATACATTATATTTGAACTATAATCACACCATAGAAACAGAATGATCAATATAGAGTCCTATATAACAGAGAATAATTTTCTATGAAAATCTGTATGGGCATACCAGGTAATGCAACCAAAATATGTGTGCAAACTTGCCTCAAATTCTACGTTTAAATGCACTTATCATGAACAGTTAATATATGTAAACTTTATAATTATAACTTTGAACAGGAGCAGGTCATTATTTGGTATTCTGGAACTTAAAAAGTCATTTGCATTTTGAATGATGAACTTTCCTTGTTCAATCGCATTGTCCGCATTGCGTTTGGTGGTCCCTCCTAATCCGTCACAAGCACCTTTGCCATGCCCTGATGTAAAGTACTGCTAATATCCTGTGATTCCATATTGTAATTCCAGTCTGCTGATCGAATATTGTTTTAGTCCAATATTGGGATGTCGGCGAATCCATCCAAAAATACACTCCCTTCAGATCATACCTTGTATTGTTTTGCAAATTAACAACCTTATCTACAACTGCAAGTATCTTCGAAGCATTGTGATGAAGAACCTCGGATACAAATACAATACTTTTGTACTGCAACTGGCCATGGCATCATTCATGTAAAGGACTGTAGGATGCAATGTAACCGACGTTGAAATCCAATAGGCGCATTGTACCTATTCCATATTCTGGCAACAGTAGTTCTCACTGAAGTCCATCTTCATTAACATGTGGTCCTGTGGAAGCCTCTCCTTCATGTGTTTAACGGCTTGGTACTGTTTAATAACTTTATAGATGTGGTTGTCAAATTCTCGATGTGTCTCTTTCATCATATGGATGAACTCGCCCTTTGCTATTCAATATCGACTACCGTCATTTTTTCCTTCCCATCGTTCATCTTCTGCTTTTTCCACTCTTGATATTCCACAGTTGTGACTTGAATTCCGTTGAGGAGCATTATTTCCAGTTCCTACAGTGCTATATGTGTCCATAAATGTATCTGGACAAGGATGTAATCGTGTGGTTCTTTAGAAATCTTAACTTAAGGGCAACGTTTTGGTATTTCTGACACAAGCACTCACTTCTACAAAGCATGCACCACACAGTCCATCTAAAGCTATAATAAGTGAAATCAGTTACGGGACAAACTGAACTCATTTACGGGACACTTGATTAAATATATGTCTCTGGTTTAAATACTATGTTGACATATGTTATTTGATTAGGTTCCATACAGGGGATTGTCATGTATTCATTTTAAATATGTTCAGTACAATAACCTGTCTATCGTTTATTATGACTATCAACACAGGGCCATATCAATGTCAATCTTTAAAATTGAATTGTATTATGATATTGTTGGTTACAATTCGTTGATGTGATAATCAATAAATCAATATCAATGTTAATAAATAAGAATGTCAATATCAGCATATTTCGTTCATTGTATATATTGTAAAGATTTGACTTTAAAATGTTATTCATTTACAATAATTCACAAATGGTAACACTAGATCAGCTATGGGACAAATTAATAAGTTACGGGACACAATACACTGCACCATTATTCATTATATATAAATGCACCTTTATTTAACCCAAGCTGATATGTCAATATGTTACACCAACATGTAAGCACGCGTGAGAAATAAAAATAGATTACGTAAAAATAATCACAAAATCATTAGCAGAAAAACTTACCCGATATCGGTTTTATAAACTTATTTGCATGCACTCAAAACATGGCGGTTGTTTATATTTTCAATCCGGGAACTCTGCGTTCCAGACACTGGACATAGAGAAGAGAAACTACGAAAAATGGATGAAATAAAGTATGGAAATGGGGACAGTGTCTCGTAAGTGATTCCGAAATTCATTCTGATCCACGCAATTTGCATATATTTTCAATTTCCATCTACAAATGTATAGTTATGCAGACCAAAACCTACCCTAGCTGTATGTATGCTTCAACAAGCCACACCATCCTAGATAACCACATATTAGGAGTGTTAGGCTCTGTCCAGTAAGCGATTTTTTAAAATTCCGCAGTGCAATTTCAGATTCAGTTCCTTTTATGGGTACTCACTTATATTGAAACGAATATTGAGCTACGGTCTGCACAAGTTATTTTAAGATATACATTGCATTATCGGCAATATATACACAGTGTGAACCTCACGATATGTGTTAAGATTAATGTCCATGGGACATGGCCATGTGTACTTGGGCTCGTAACTGATTTCAATATTGCGGACACACACAAACGTACCCATTTTTAAAAGTACATCTCCCTAAAAGCTGTGAAATACATATTAAATACCGGTAGTCTTAAAAGTGTGCTCTGGCAGTGGAATACAAGGGTTGAAATACCTTACAATTGTCGCGGGGACAGGCTATTTTACTAACCCCTATGCTATTAAATTGACTGCTTGATAAGAAATGGATTTCGTGTATCATTTTTTGCACCTGAAATGTGTTAAGGATATAATGGTGATTTGAAAAATGTTATATTTTGACCATAAGTAATAAATTACTACATGAGTATGGTGTCCTGAAGGTCGTGGACAACACTTGTCGCACTTGAGGAAGACTAAGCCTAAAGGGCTAACTGGCGGGGCTAAAGGGCAAACTGGCGAGGCTAAAGGGCAAACTGGTGGGGCTAAAGGGCTAACTGGCGGGTTAAAGGGCAAACTGGCGGGGCTAAAGGGAAAACTGGCGAGGCTAAAGGGCAAACTGGTGGGGCTAAAAGGCAAACTGGCGAAGCTAAAGGGCAAACTGGTGAGGCTAAAGGGCAAACTGGCGAGGCTAAAGGGCAAACCAGCGAGGATAAAGGGCAAACTGACGGGACTATATAAAGTACAAGGCGTCCTGCCATTCCGCTCTAGAAAACCTCATATAGTTCCAAGGGTAGACGCCATCAAACTTCTAGCATTACCCGGAGTTAATAATTAAGGAGACACACACTTGCTTAATCTTGTCTTATGAACAATAAATTGTAACACTGCTTGTTTGTTGGGGTGGAGATTTGTTTTAATGAAAATTATTAATGGAATACGCATTATGTGGTCAAATATAACACTCTACAATATCCTCGCAACTACTACTCTCAACGGTGTGGTCCAACACGTTGTTGTGGTGATTGCATGTTATATAATACATTGTGGGGGCTAATGTCTGAAGTTCATAATAATATAATAGTATGCATGTACCGTAGATGTCAATCTGTTAGGTTTGACCACAACTGTCACACGATCTGGGACAACTATTCTTCGAAAGGGGATATGGACACAGTGTGGCGTCCGTGGTACAGTGGTAGCGCGTCGGACTTGGAATCGAACGGTCCCGGGTTCGATACTCGGTCAGACCACGTATGTAGTGTCATTGAGCAAGGCACCTCACACACGTTGCTTAGTACTGATTAACCACTTAGGTCGGCTAAGTCTGCCCAGGAAAACATGTCTAGGTCCCCGCAAGGGGTTTAACATTAATGGAACATACATACATACGTTTTATTTTTCAATTAATGTACCTAGAATCCCGTATCTCTGGCCACTCGAAAGGGCGTGGAACAAATATGTATTTATTTTAATTTACCTGTGTTCTAGAATCATACAAGTCGTACAGCCGACAACGTCGTGGTTTCCACAGTACATATCTATAATCTTTATATCATGCTTGGCACATCTGTCCGTCGGTACTGTCGGAAGCTCGGAAGTAAGAACTGCCGACTTAAAACTGGATTTATCTAGAAGTTGGTGTCCTTTTAATGACGGAAATCGTGCGTGCATATCTGTACATGACTGGCAACAATAACATTGGCACTCCATACAATACTTAACTGCGTCTCTGTTTCGTTCAAACTCGGCACAATATGTACATTTAAAGTTTACTATTTCATCGGAAAACATTTCACAACCGCCTGTAGCCATTTTATTACTATTCCGTTAAAGATCGACTTCAACTTTCGATTTCGCTTCAAAATAACTCCCAACAATACACGGAAACACGGTTTGGCTTATTATATAGTGCGCACCGTTTTGACCTACTTTCGCCAAAACGAGACAAGGTAAACAAACGGCTTCCGTATTAAAGCAGCATTATATCGTATGAAATAAAATATATTTGAAAAATTCAATTTTTACGTATGGGTAGCAATGGGTTACGTATGGGTAGCAATTATATTGTATTGTTCATTTGGTAAACATTGTTTTTTTGCGATAAAACAAACTCGAAACCGAAAGTAGGACTTTCCGAGTCGAACGGTCACGCACTTGTTTACAACCTGAACGCATCGCCCGCACTTGTTTACATTCGGAATGCATCTTCCCCATTTGTCCCACGATGTCTTTTGTTCAATTAAATTACTTGATATGTTGATTCATACTGTTAACTAAGTCTTTTAGGGACATTTCTACATCCCCGAATGGGGATCGATAGATAGTCTTTCATGTTCAAAATATATGCGTTGTTTTCTACATTCTCAGTTGTTTCACGCATGCTGGATGTGCGTGTTACAGTTCGTGTGTTCATAGACAAATTCGCGTATACGACGGTTTAAATTTATTGGAATGTTATCGTTTCTGAGCGACTAAATCGATTTTTGTAAACACACACACATTAGTAGTTATATCTTACACAAAACCTCCTTTATTACGATGTAGTGCTGCTTTAAACTATAATGTTACAAGAAACTGTACTAGATAATAACCCGAAAGGCCAAACACTGCTATTGCATTTTCCATAGGTCACAATTACTATCTTCCTCTAATGTCGAACCCCTCGCGGGGATGTAGACATTACGATACGCGGTGCCATTATATGTCACATTTGGGGTGTTTACATGACAAACATGCATTGTACTACATAATTCGAGACACATTACATTTAATACATCAGAATATAGTATTGTATATATTGTTAGTGGATATGTTGCCTATATATCTACTGTAGGTAGCATAGACGTCCGGTTATGTTGCCTACACAGTTAGCAGCTTAGACCACATTCTATGTTGCCCATATATCTACTGTAGGAGGCATATAAGCTCGGTTATGTTGCCTACACAGTTAGCAGCTTAGACCACATTCTATGTTGCACATATATCTACTGTAGGAAGCATAAACGCCCGGTTATGTTGCCTACACAGTTAGCAGCTTAGACCACATTCTATGTTGCCTATATATCTACTGTAGGAAGCATAGATGCCCGGTTAGGTTGCATATACAGTTAGCAGCTTAATCCAAGTCTATGTTGCCTATATATCTACTGTAGGAGGCATAGACGCCCGGTTATGTTGTATATACAGTTAGCAGCTTAGATCACATTCTATGTTGCCCATATATCTACTGTAGGAGGCATAGAAGCTCGGTTATGTTGCCTACACAGTTAGCAGTTCACACTCCCAGGACATGCTGCCTACAGTTAGCAGTTTAGATTCCCAGGATATAGCACTATTCTGTCTGCAGTGTTTGTTAAGTACATACATAATACAATAAATAAGTATTTCTTACAAATAGTTTTATTAATATTAAATCTCGTGGTTATGCATAAGCTACATCACTGTGATACATTATTGAAACTAAATACTTAGGTACATGTACAGTACACAGGTTGAATATATCCACAAGGGAGTTTATATAACATAACATGTACAGTGCACAGGTTGAATATATCCACGCTAATACACAAGGGAGTTTATATAACATAACATGTACAGTACATAGGTTGAATATATCCACTCTAATACACAATGGAGTTTATATAACATAACATGTACAGTACACAGGTTGAATATATCCACTCAAATACACAAGGCAGTTTCATATTAATGCAAGTAAGATAACATAGCAATTAAACGCCTAAGTGGTCGAGTGTTCAAGGACTTCAAGGTACTTGTATACCACTGTAACCTATCATCACTGATGGGTTACGTGTTCAAGGCCTCGTACTTGTATACCACTGTAACCTATCATCACTGATGGGCTACGTGTTCAAGGACCCTTACTTGTATACCACTGTAACCTATCATCACTGATGGGTTACGTGTTCAAGGACTCTTACTTGTATACCACTCTAACCTATCATCACTGATGGGTTACGTGTTCGAGGACTCTTACTTGTATACCACTGTAACCTATCATCACTGATGGGTTACGTGTTCGAGGACTCTTACTTGTATACCACTGTAAGCTATCATCACTCATGGGTTACGTGTTCAAGGACTCTTACTTGTATACCACTGTAACCTATCATCACTGATGGGATACGTGATCCAGGACTCGTACTTGTATACCACTGTAACCTATCATCACTGATGGGTTACGTGTTCAAGGACTCGTACTTGTATACCACTGTAACCTATCATCACTGATGGGTTACGTGTTCAATGACTCGTACTTGTATACCACTGTAACCTATCATCACTGATGGGTTACGTGTTCAAGGACTCTTACTTGTATACCACTGTAACATATCATCACTGATGGGTTACGTGTTCAAGGACTCGTACTTGTATACCACTGTAACCTATCATCACTGATGGGATACGTGTTCAATGACTCTTACTTGTATACCACTGTAACCTATCATCACTGATGGGATACGTGTTCAAGGACTCTTACTTGTATACCCCTGTAACCTATCATCACTGGTGGGTTACGTGTTCAAGGACTCGTACTTGTATACCACTGTAACCTATCATCACTGATGGGTTACGTGTTCGAGCTTATTCCACATCTCTTTATATGAAAAAGTTGGCGGTTTCTTACGAAGGTTGGTACACCAAGTACTTGTTATCCGCTGGAGCCTGCCCAGGCAAGGTGTTGCTAGGTAAACTTACTGTCCCTTTATGTATATTGCAACTAGTAGAAATGATAAATTAAAAAAAAGCATAGCAACTTGCTTCGTTGTTATCTTGGGAATATGTGTTCCTCCAGTAGCTAGTTTCATACGACTGTTTCTGTCCTTCCGTGGTAACACGCTGGACTGTTAATCCAGGGATCGCAGGTTCGATCCCCCGTCTGACCCTAATAAAATTAAACAGTCTTTCAGATGGGTCATTAAACCGAGGTCTCGTGTTGGTGCTGTACATTGTCAAAAGTCTAAAATTACTAATCTCTTCAGTAGGCGTGGCTCATATGGGCAACCGGTAGCGACGATAAATAAACGTAAAACACACACAGTTCTTCCGAGCATCACTTAACTCTCACCTGGTTAGACCTACTGTACTTATGCGTGTCACTGGAGTGGTAGTGGATTGTTTATATGCCAATACGTTGTTACTATGTGTTTTACGTTTATTTATCGTCACTACCGGTTGCCCATATGAGCGACGCCTCCTGAAGAGATTAGTCAGTTTAGATTTTTGGACGATAGTGCAATAATACAGACAGAGACCCATTCCAGAATCTCCCCTGGTTGTACGTGCACGATGTAAAGCACCGATATGAGTCCTCGATTTAAAGTCCCATCTGAAAGACTGTTACTTTTATTAGGGTCAGACGGGCGATCGATCATTAACATATATATATCCGTATATCACGCCGCACTGTTGGGTATAACACCATATTTTATTACGTTGCATTGTTGGGTATAACACCATATTTTATTACATGGCACTGTTGGGTATAACACCATATTTTATTACCTCACACTGTTGGGTATAACACCATATTTTATTACATCACACTGTTGGGTATAACACCATATTTTATTACGTCACACTGTTGGGTATAACACCATATTTTATTACATCACACTCTTGGGTATATCACCATATTTGATTACGTCACACTGTTGGGTATAGCACCATATTTTATTACATCACACTGTTGGGTATAACACCATATTTTATTACATCGCACTGTTGGGTATATCACCATATTTTATTACGCCACACTGTTGGGTATAACACCATATTTTATTACGTCACACTGTTGGGTATAACACCATATTTTATTACGTCACACTGTTGGGTATAACACCATATTTTATTACGTCACACTGTTGGGTATAACATCATATTTTATTACGCCACACTGTTGGGTATAACACCATATATTATTACGCCGCACTGTTGGGTATAACACCATAATTTATTAAAAACGGTTTAAATTCAACAAGTGCATTTACATAGGTCGGTGGAATTTCCCCTCTTGAGTGGACCCAAATCTATAAATCTGCTACGTTTTCACAAAAACACAATTATGAACACCAACAGTAAGTCTCCACTCTACCAGTGACCTTCGCATACAAATCCTAGGACCAATTCTGAACACCAACAGTTAGTCTCCACTCTACCAGTGACCTTGGAATCTTCGCATACAAATCCTAGGACCAATTCTGAACACCAACAGTTAGTCTCCAATCTTAACAGTGACCTTGGAATTGGCAATTTGTTGGAAAGCATAACAGACACGTTTTATTTCAGAACCAACAATGATGCAGCCAATCAGGCGTGGCTAATTACCCATGCGGCGATGGCCTGGATTCCCCACTAATTTCTGTCGTGCGAAAGTACCTTAAATCAGTTTGACCATATCTTATTAACATTGGAAGTATAAAGATGGAACACTCGTATGCAGTGCAATTTCGTGTTTATTAACAGGAATATGACTTTAATCCTTGACCTGTCGATCACTACTAAAGACGCTTTTGCAAACAGCATAGAGTCAGATCAGACGGCACGTTCTAGATCAGACGGCACGGGCTCTATGCTGTTTGCTATTCGGATAATGGAGCAAAATCACTTGTCCGAATAGCAAACAACATAGTTCCCGATAAGACGCGGCATTGCACTATGGCTGATCTGGATCTATGTTGTTTGCACATTCTGTCCAATTTATTCGGCAGGATAAGGGTTAACATTATATCATCGTAATTAGAAATAAAACGTACGTCGAACACTTTATGAGCCGCCACACGACAAAACCAACATAGTCATGATAAAAGTCAAGAACGTATGCTAGAAAGATAACCATGGTAACAAACTGTAGCTTATGTTATCGAATACAACAACATGTACATTTCAAATCACAGATCCATCCGATTAAATTATTTTGCATAACTTGTACGTTCAAAAATTCGACGTTCTCCGCTTCACGAAAATGTCTTGCTTTACAAAATTGGCAGTTAAGTTACGCAGTTATAATCATATTAATATTACCTAATTAGCATAATTTATCCATAATTGTGCTAATTAGATACACTATAAATGCTCGTAACTTCTTGACACTATATTCGATTTTATAAAGTTTGATAGTTTTAGAAAGCTGAGAGCCAATTCGTTCATTTAGATCTACAATGACATTCTCTTTCATGAAAACAAATGAGTACAATATTTATGTAATTTATGCAAATGAACGTGATCGGGTTTGTCAATTGAAACTTGGTGGTATTTGAGAATATTAGCAACAGTTTGGTACCATGTTTATATTTCTATCATCAGCAGTTCTTGAGTTACGTGTTTGTATCAGCACTATGTTGGTTATGTCATGTGGTGGCTCATAAAGTGTCTTCAATGCGTAAATAGATTCACTTAATATATATCATAAAACGACTGATAATCTGGTATTAAGCATCACATAAAATTAACAGTCTTTCAGATGGGACGTTAAACCGAGGTCTCGTGTTGGTGCTGTACACCGTGCACGTATGAGAACCAGAGGAGACTCTGGAATGGTTCGCTGTCTGTATCATTGCACTATCCTCCAAAAAATCTAAAATGACTAATCTCTTCAGGAGGCATCGCTCATATGGGAAACCGGTAGCGACGAAAAATAAACGTAACACACACATATATTACCATTACCACAGTGATGGGTTCAGCAGTATATGCGTACTGTATTTGCTTTGCACATATTATTTTCTGGTATAATAATAAACTACACTAATGGAGAGCTTGTTATCAGAAGCTGAACGATCGAAAACTACATAAATTCTTATAATATAAAAAGCATTTAAACTGATAGTATTAAGGGACAAATATATATATGTCAGTACCGTAGCCAGAGGTAAATTGCATCCGAGGCAATCTAGGGGGTCCGGGGGCATGTTCCCTTTTAATTGTTGGCGTATACTAGCGATTATCTGCGTTTTCTGAATGGTTTGGTTTAGACGTATAATTATTTACTGACCATTCAGCTCTCTAGCAGTCAACATTTTATATAGGAAAGGGATATTTTTAGCATTTTATTTATTTATTGTTTGGTTGCTTTGGAAATTTTAAACGAGACAATTGCCTCGGTGTACCTCAATGTGGCTACGGGCCTGAACATGTAGATGCAGGAGAATACAAGAAAGCTAAATGATTATTCGTAATACCATGAGCTGAAACAACTAGGCTGGCAGCGAACTGAAATTTTGCTTAAGTTCTGGCAAATAGCATTACATGTAGAATTCGGGCAAATGAGCACCGACCTTAACTACTCGACCACGGTACAGAGGCGCCCAACATCCATTAAAACGCACATAACTAGGAATTATATATTGTACACGGAATTTACAAGCAACTACGTAACACGCACATTGTACACGGAATTTACAAGCAACTACGTAACACGCACATTGTACAAGCAATTTACAAGCAAATACGTAACATGCACATTGTACAAGCAATTTACAAGCAACTACGTAACATGCACATTGTACAAGCAATATACAAGCAACTACGTAACACGCACATTGTACACACAATTTACAAGCAACTACGTAACACGCACATTGTACACGCAATTTACAAGCAACTACGTAACACGCACATTGTACAAGCAATTTACAAGCAACTACGTAACACGCACATTGTACAAGCAATATACAAGCAATTACGTAACACGCACATTGTACACGCAATTTACAAGCAACTACGTAACACGCACATTGTACACGCAATTTACAGGCAACTACGTAACACGCACATTGTACACGCAATTTAGAAGCAACTACGTAACACGCACATTGTACACGTAATTTACAAGCAACTACGTAACACGCACATTGTACAAGCAATTTACAAGCAACTACGTAACATGCACATTGTACACGCAATTTACAAGCAACTACGTAACACGCACATTGTACATTATGCTCAATTAAAAAATGTACATATATGAAAATACATAAAGTTACAAGCAACATGCAGTTACGATATCGTTCTTGGAACACACCCTATAAAGGCAATGTATCATTTACTAGGAATTATCCATATTGCATACATTTTGTACGCTTTATAGATTACGAGCAATTAATTTACTAGGAATTATCCATATTGCATACATTTTGTACGCTTTATAGATTACGAGCAATTAATTTACTAGGAATTATCCATATTGCATACATGTTGTACGCTTTATAGATTACGAGCAATTAATTTACTAGGAATTATCCATATTGCATACATGTTGTACGCTTTATAGATTACGATCAATTAATTTACTAGGAATTATCCATATTGCATACATTATGTACGCTTTATAGATTACGAGCAATTAATTTACTAGGAATTATCCATATTGCATACATTTACGTACGCTTTATAGATTACGATCAATTAATTTACTAGGAATACAATATGTACCAAGAACTGGAAATGAATGATGTAATAATCTGTTTAGTAAGCCAAGACGAATTCAAAGAACAAGAAAGCAATACATACTATACAATCAAAATAGTGGTCAAATGGGTATAATATAACGTTAGTCGACTATACATATGAACTATATTCTGTACTAATAAAATAACAACTTATTACTTGTCGCTCGCCCACATGGTTCGCCGTCGGTGAGGAAAATGAGCTCATTCATAATTAGTTACACTACGCCCAACATACTTACATGTATATACGAGGCTATAAAGGATTTCCCACCCGAAGGTACACCACACCTACATGACTTCCCACCCGAAGGTACAACATACTTACATGTATATACGAGTCTATAAAGGACTTTACACCCGAAGGTACAACATACTTACATGTATATACGAGTCGATAAAGGATTTCCCACCCGAAGATACACCCCACATACATGACTTCCCACCCGAAGGTACACCACACCTACATGACTTCCCACCCGAAGGTACACCACACCTACATGACTTCCCACCCGAAGGTACACCACACCTACATGACTTCCCACCCGAAGGTACACCACACCTACATGACTTCCCACCCGAAGGTACACCACATTGTAAGTGTTCCAACCATACAGGTGTTTGGGGTTTAAAGCCGCATCAACAGCTTAGTTCATATGGAGACTCTCCCGGTAGAAGTGGCGTAAACATCCTACCAGTATTTCAGGCACGAACAGGCAACCGGCTAGAACCACCGACCATCCGCAAGCTAGCTGGATATCTTTCTCACATGAAAGTGTTCGTAGCCGCCAGTGGGATTCGAACATACACATGATACGGGCAAGCAATCTAAAGTTAACGACATTAAGCACTCGGCCACCCCTCTCCAATAATACAATACACTATGGTCACATCCACACCCAGCATGATAACACTAAACTATTGTAATAGCATTCCGGTATTTCCACTGTCAGAATGCGTTACGACTCTGGTATCGCGGTATCACTGTAGCTCGAATATCTTCATCGTGTTACTGTTTACTTGGGTGACATATAATGCACACTGCCGTGGATTAAAACATACTGACAGTGGATTCATCACACCACCTGGCGGTAGAGCTATCTCACCTATCTTCTGTCCGTCTTGTCCCAGTTGTATAACATTGTTAGACTTATATCCACATACAAACACGTTTCCTCTACCATCTGTACAAACTCCTATTGGATGTGTTAAATGAGAATCGGTGAATGTACTGATATGTTGTCCCTGTACATCGAGAGTGATCAAACTACTGTTGTTGATGGAGGATACATATACACTGTCACCACTATCACTGATAGCAATCTGACTACTGCGGCTAAATATACTATTCCCGGAACTGTCTTGTGTTACCGTATGTAGCAGGCCACCTGTCATGTTATATATATACAGGGATTTAGCATAGTCAGATACGTACAATCTGTCATTCTTGTAGGCAATACCGTAGCAGCGATGATTCATCGTCAGTTGTCGTGTACGTGTCATTTGTTTACCGAGGGAGACAAACTGGATGAGTGTGCCGGTGTAAACACTCACTGCCACTTCTTGTTTACTGATGCAACATACTACGGCAGGATTACCGGGTATGTCGCAGTGATCTATGTCAGACATATTTGTAATGTTTAAACGTTTCAGTTTGTTATTATTAAAATCGACTATTAACAGTTGGCCGTCTTCTGATAAGCACGATCCATCCATCATGCACATGGATTTCTCACCTGGCATCTGAATATTAATTTCTCTCGTTTGTTTGACTTTGTAGAGGTCTGTCTTTGGTTGAACATACATGGATGTCACACGTCCAATATTTGTTTGCTGCTGAAAGAAGGCACGTATACGTGGGTCTACAGTAAACTCTATCTTCACATCGGTACAATACTCCATTGAAAGCTTTATGCTATCTGCTTCTTCCATTTTCTTCTGGGCAATTTTCATTGAGACAAACTGTTGGGCTTTGTTTCCATCTGCTTTTCTCAAGTTGTCTGCAGCTTGTTTCATTACACCCGCTTCATTGACAGCCTGCTTTCTCTCCTGCTCTAAAATGGACTTCAATCTGAGAAATTCTGTATCCACTTCGTGTAGCGATTGATTTTCAAGATTTTCATACAGTTCTTCCATTTCTTTTCTGAATGATTTTACTGATGCCACGGCTTCCGTCTTGGATTTGTTCAGCTCTTGCAACAGATGTTCCTTTGTTTTTCCAATATTCTCTACCGATTTCTTTCTGTCAATCACTGTCTGATAGGTTTTATTGGCATCGCCCGTCTCGAAAATGGTGTGGATAACGTCTGGTATCGATTCCACTCCTGTGCATGTCCTGCAAGCAAGGGTTTCGATATAATATTATACATGAGTACAATACATGTATATAAGTAAAAGTAGTAATTTTTATTAATGTCATGCTTATTGTTTGTTTTCTTGACATGTAATAGTTTATTTAAGTTTAAACTTTATTTATTTTACAACGATTGCGAAGCAAGTTTTAACAACTTATATTAATCACTCTCGTTGGCGCGGATGAAAGCGTATATGTGGTCATTCGTGTGGGACGAAACCGGAGTACCCTGAGAAAACCCACGTGTCCGATCTGGCGACCACCGGACCATCTCACATACTTCCTGGTCCGAACCCGGGTTGCATTGGCGAGAAGCGAGCGCGCTAATATGTAAACAGTAATAGTTTGGACCACAGGCAGATCGCAGGTTCCATCCCCCGTCTGACCCTAATACAAATTTTCAGATGGGACGTTAAACAGAGGTCTCGTGTTGGTGCTGTACACCGTGCACGTAAAAGAACCAGAGGAGACTCTGGAATGGGTCTCGCGTCGCTCATGGCAACCGGTAGCGACGATAAATAAACGTAAAACACATACGCCATTCCGCTCTAGAAAACCTCATATAGTTCCAAGGGTAGTCGCCATCAAACCTCTAGTATTACACGGAGTTGGGATATTCGCAGCTGCTTGGTTAATGATAATGGAGACACACACTTGCTTAATCTTGTCTTATGAAAAATAAATTGTAACATTGTTTGTTTGTTGGGGTGTAAGTAGTATATACGTCTCTTTGGGGCCATGGACTGCGCATGCGCGGCGCCCATTTTGGAATGACATCATTCATCATCATCGGATGACATTTGACAGGTCATTAACATAATAAGTGTTCATCAAAAGAAAGCAATTTAATGTCTCTTTTGGGGTCATGGACTGCGCATGCGCGACGGCCATTTTGGGTTCTTAAATAATTATAAAATAGGTATAGATCAGACATCAAACGAACTTTAGTCGTGATAGCGCAGTGGATGCGCGTTCGCTTCAGGTGCGAAAGGTCCGGAGTTCGATCCCCACTGGAGCCGTAAACGATTGTGCCCTTAGGCAAGGCATTTAAAATTCCACGTTGCACCTTCTCTCGCCCTCGTGGCGATGTATTCCATCAGAAATGAGGTCTCGAGAGTGATTTATATAAGTTGAAATAACTTGTTTCGCAATCAAGCTAAAATAAATGTGTATAAACTAAACGAACTTTCATGTATATACGTCTCTTTAGGGTCATGGACTGAATTAATGACATATTAATGTCAAAATGATACATATTTTTCCTAATTGACCCCATCATCATGTATGTACGCACCTATTAATAGCGGCTAACCAGTACTAAACAATGCGTGTGAGACGCCTTGCTCAATGACTACACACGTGGTCTGACTGAGTATCGAACCCAGACCGTTCTATTCCAAACCCGACGCTCTACCATTGGACCACGGGCGCCACACATTATGGACGATGGGATGAGGCAATGTGTTCCAGCTTTCTAACAAGATATTGAATTTGCATCAGTATTGTAATCTTTTGCAAAATCCGCTCACACCAAAATGTTTATAATTAGGCGAGTAACATTAATATAAAACTCGTTGGCTTTCTTGTAAAACAAGAACAGAAACCAGCTCGACTGAACAAAACATTATAAGCTTGATTCAGGCTCTCAATCAATACACTACTAGGTGGCTGACATTTAGAATACGCCTAACCAGCCGATTTTGGCGGACCATTTTTAGGCGATGTTTTGTGACCCATTTATAAGACGGGACCCCGAGTTTGAGCCTTAAATCAGCTGAAAATATACCCGTCTTATAGGCGAGTAAGTACGGTTGATGTCAATATGTTAGGTTTGACCACAACTGTCACACGATATGGGACAACTTTTCTTCGAAAGGGGATATGGACAGTGTGGCGTCCGTGGTCCAGTGGTAGAGCGTCGGACTTGGAATCCAACGGTCCCAGGTTCGATACTCGGTCAGGCCACGTATGTAGTGTCATTGAGCAAGGCACCTCACACACGGTGCTTAGTACTGGTTAACCACTTAGGTCGGCTAAGTCTGCCCAGGAAAACATGTCTAGGTCCCCACAAGGGGTTTAACATTAATGGAACATACATACATACGTTTTGTTTTTCAATTAATTTACCTAGATTCCCGTATCTCTGGCCACTCGAAAGGGCGTGGAAAAAATATGCATTTATATTAATTTACCTGTGCTCTAGAGTCATACAAGTCGTACAGCCGACAACGTCGTGGTTTCCACAGTACATATCTATAATCTTTATATCATGCTTGGCACATCTGTCCGTCGGCACTGTCGGAAGCTCGGAAGTAAGAACTGCCGACTTAAAACTGGATTTATCTAGAAGTTGGTGTCCTTTTAATGGCGGAAATCGTGCGTGCATATCTGTACATGACTGGCAACAATAGCACTGGCACTCCAAACAGTACTTTATTGCGTCTCTGTTTTTGTTATCCTCAGCACAAAAGGTACATTTAATATTAACTATTTCATCCGAAAACATTTCACAACCGCCTGTAGCCATTTTATTACTATTCCGTTAAAGATCGACTTCAACTTTCGATTTCGCTTCAAAATAACTCCCAGCAATAGTAGTACAGTACAAATAGGACATTGGGGTAGGAAAAATTTGAACAGAAATGGGAATACTGGTTTTGTTATGTCAAAGGCCTGTGTAATATGACACAATAAAATCTTTTTCTCAACTCTTGGTGGAAATAATTTTTTTTGGCACTTTCACATATTTTCGAAATTTTTACCAGGAATTTCTGGAATTAATTTTTCTACAAAATATGAAGCTACGCATATTTGATTTAGAGTTTGGAAGTAATGAATATAATATATCTACATAGCAAAAATGCAATTTGAATGTTATCTGAACAAAAATACTTGCCTTTATGGACATTTTACGCTCTAATGATTTTCAGAAATATCCAATTTTTTAAAAGTTGCGTACATATGCAGTGTTTTATTTGCAGATTGATTTGTGCTTTGTAAAATATCTTAAATTCCAAGGACAACTTCGTTACATTGTTTGTCTAAACATTTAGTGTTTACTACAACATAATTCAGAGATATAAATGGAACGCATTATCGGTCAGTGCTTTCGATTAAAAACCCTCAGCATGCTATAATATACATGTATTATGTGTTTGCAATATATTACTTTAAACGTATATCATTTTCAGCCATGTTTAAATTCGTAGACAATGTCAGGAATCATACCAATTATTAGTATAATGTGGTTAATCCATCAACTGTTGGTCACTGTCACTCGTTAATTTCATCAGGTCTAGGCCAGTTTGTACAAGACTGATTTCAGTTCCGACATACAACACTGCACGGTAACCCTAGTTTTCTGCAGCTACAGCCCATCTTGCAGGAACAGCCTACTATTTTCAATTTCTCTGGAGCAGGTGGCATATCAGTTTGTCGGGGAACAAGCATGTTTCCGTGCAACTCCCAGCCATACTCAGTTGGATCAATAACGATTCCCTTCCATTCTAACAGTTGTGCATATGCACGTAAACTGTGATACTTGCAGGCATTTCTTGTAGGTGGCAAAGACTTCGGGTCAATGTAGATATTGTTAGTGGCTACTTTCCGCAGAAACGAGTCAACATACAGTTGATTTAATGTAACCTGGTCTGGATTGCCTCCATATAAGCATATCATTGTAGCTTCACCTGCATTAATAATATCATCCTTGGTAATGTCTTCTAGAGTTTCATTGAAAACTGAAGCACACTTACGAAATGAAGGACTTCTTTTGAAAGTCTTCAGAGCTGCTGACTTACCAATGCCACTAGGCTTGGACACTGTGTCGCAGCCCAGAAATGCATGTAGAAAAAGTATATTGTTACATATTTCAGGGCCAATATGTTCTTGGACCTCGTTGACATTGCAGCATTTGTTCTTTTTTCCTTCTGAAATGAGTTGTATGCTATTCTCAAGGTTCCTGGCATGGTAGCACAACATTACTAATAAATCAGTGTCCTCACCAACGACAATTGTGTTCTGGCATAGCAAAGCATCTAGAGCTGATTTCACTATTAAGTAGTCAGCATCTGACTTGGCATTAATCACATTCACTCCAGCCTCCGCCAAATAACCTGACAATAAGTTTATGAACTTCTGTCTGTTCCTTTTGTTTAGACGTACCTGATGTTTCTATGAACTCATTATCATATCCAGTTTAATTTTAATTTCAGCTCAAATTTGACCGCCTGTTCGTCTCATGTGTGTATTGTCTTTCGTTGATACTCCATCTTCATATACATCAAAAATGACTGAGCATGACTTGTACTTTTCAATGCAAAATTTAACATATGGCCTTGTATGTTTGACATCTCTCCCATGGGATCTTTTGCAATAGAGCACCACAATCTAAGACATAGCATACATTACATACATTTGCATTCTGGCCAGTTTGTTTGTTGAGCTGACTTGTTTGCTTGACTTATCAGGCTGGGGCTCTCGAACAATGCTGGTGGGAAGGAACACCGTTCATGGGAGAAAAACATGTCTAAATCCTCCTCTGGGACTTCGTCTTGTTTGTTTCTTCTGAACACATTGGATTCTGCCGGTTTGCCCGTCATATCGGTGAATATAACTTTACCGATTTCATTTGCCCTATCCATTGACACTCTTTCATCGGCCACTACACCACTTGATATGTTTCTCAGCTCAGGTTCCGGTGTAAACGGGTTTCTGTTCACCAAATACGCCATCACTATTATATCATCTTTTGCAAGTCTAGACTTTCCGCAATCCCCATGTTGTTCGCTCGTTACGTTTTGCTTTCCAGTTCAACCAGGTCGAGACAAAATCCACATTGTCCTTTGTAGCTCCCCGAGTCAGTCCACCAACGGTTTTTATACTCCTCATCAGGACCTGTTCAATTATGAGATCTGTACTAAGACCTGCCCAGTATTTTTCATTCCGTCTAACAACATGTTTTTCGTCCATAAAGTGTTGATACGCATATGGATGCTTGTTCTGTATGTCAAGCATGTTGGACATGTAGATGTGTAATGATATTGTATAGGCATTATGTCCAGATGCAGCCATGTATGGAAGCATATCCAAAACAGCTTGGAGGTGTAATTGCCAGTCTTGGTGTATTTCTTCAAGATGTCAAGCATTTAGGTTAAATGTAGCTGGATAAGTCGATGTCAAAGTAGATAGACACAAGAATGATACCGAGTGCCAATTCTGCCAAGGCATGGCCTCGCACGGCTCGTGAAATTGCCTTGCCACTTAGCATGTGTGGAACAGTGTTATCTGTATACACTGTCTGAAATAGCTATGTCATACCCGAGTCAGTCATAAGATGGGCTATGCAACCCATGTAGCTCATCTGCATATGAAGTCCATCCAACCGAAGAACTATCTTCTTTACATGGCTATCTGGTGTCTCTGTCTCTATTAAGCATTGAGCCTTCCATCAAAGTGGCTGATCAAATGTCAATACAGGTGTGACGTTATATGTCTCTGGTTATTCTGCTACAAAGACGAGGGTGGAGTATATACAGGTTTCATTTGATGGATCCATGTCAATCATCGGCATGAAGAATGTAGAGGAAGCACCCGGGTGACTTCCATCGTAAATCATCTGCATGGTGCCATTCCATAGTGATGACTTCGGCCTTAGTACTCACGATATCTTCCAAAGTATGTCTATATTGTACGTCTTGTCTTCTGTGATAGACTTCGGCAAGGCTTTAAAGACTAACTTCATTTTTATCGGGATTCGGTAGTGTATTCTGATTCTTGTCATTTCCACAATATCAGAAGTAGAAAGGTTTGCCCTAGGAATAACCTTTTTGGATCAGCTTTCTGGGGTAACAATCGCAATTATGCCCATCCCATGACATGTATTCAGTTCGTCAATTGTTCGGATGTTATGGCCAACCGTATCGGCCATGAACTGCACAAATGAGTCGTCAGCGCATATTGGAATTTCAAGATTTTGTGTCAAGGCTGCGTTCTGTTCATAACGTAGCACGTCCCGATAGGAACTACGAAATCCCTAGTTCATTTAATGTATCTAACAGAAAACGTGACATGTCATGATATAGAAGAAACAAGTATCCTAAGTTCGAAATGTTTAGAATAATTATGTATTACTGAAAATATGCTTAAAATATTACCAAAATGTTTGATTATGATTCAGATATATGAATTCTTATTATGTTCAGTAGTATTACTTACCTACCATTATTGATACAATCCCGGTTATGTATACTACCAAGTCTGCTTCAAACTGAATCCTAAGACTACTGTTTACATACACAATATTAATGTATCCGAAAAAAGCTTATATAAATCGTTTTGAATATAATAATAAATATAACAGCAGTAAAGCAAGTGAAACTTTGTCAAAAATGTCAGAAGTTTGACCTTGACCTTGAAAATGGGTGTCAAGGTCATCCTTAAATGACTGTACACTTTCTTAATTTGTTTACATCATTACATCAAATGAGTATTTAGGGAGTATTAACTGTTTATGCCTACATATATCTAGCTAATGCTATATATCTCCACTTCATGCTTTTACCATTCCTGGTGACCTTGACCGTGAAAATAATTATATTTCCACCACGCTCAGAAAAAAAGATTTTATTTTTTCTGAAAGATGAAACCTTATAGATGATGGCAATATAGGTGCACTATCTGTTCAATTTTTTTCTCTGGTTCGGTCATTTTTTTGGCTAATTGTACTGCACTATAGAGGCTTCCTACGCTTCCTTACGCAGGCTATAAATCGGAAAGACGGTTTGGCAGTGCGCACCGTTTTGACCTACTTTCGCCAAAGCGAGACTAACAGGTCAAGAAACTGTACTAGATAACCCGAAAGGCCAAAAACTGCTATTGCATTTCCATAGGTCACAATTACTATCTTTCTCTAATGTCGAACCCCTCGCGGGGATGTAGACATTACGATACGCGGTGCCATTATATGTCACAGTTGGGGTGTTTACATGACAACCATGCATTGTACCACATAATTCGAGACACATTACATTTAATACATCAGAATATAGTAATGTATATATTGTTAGTGGACATGTTGCCCATAATTATATCTACTGTAGGAAGCATCGACCTCCGGTTGTGTTGCATGTACAGTTAGCAGCTTAGACCACATTCTATGTTGCCCATATATCTACTGTAGGAAGCATAGACGTCCGGTTATGTTGCATGTACAGTTAGCAGCTTAGACCACATTCTATGTTGCCCATATATCTACTGTAGGAAGCATAGACGCCCGGTTATGCTGCATATACAATTAGCAGCTTAGACCACATTCTATGTTGTCCATATATCTACTGTAGGAAGCATAGTCGCCCGGTTATGTTGCATATACAGTTAGCAGCTTAGACCACATTCTATGTTGCCCATATATCTACTGTAGGAAGTATAGACGTTCGGTTATGTTGCCCATATATCTACTGTAGGAAGTATAGACGTTCGGTTATGTTGCCCATATATCTACTGTAGGAAGTATAGACGTCCGGTTGTGTTGCCCATATATCTACTGTAGGAAGCATAGACGTCCGGTTATGTTGCATGTACAATTAGCAGCTTAGACCACATTCTATGTTGCCCATATATCTACTGTAGGAAGCATAGACGCCCGGTTATGTTGCATATACAATTAGCAGCTTAGACCACATTCTATGTTGCCCATATATCTACTGTAGGAGGCATAGACGCTCGGTTATGTTGCCTACACAGTTAGCAGCTTAGACCACATTCTATGTTGCCCATATATCTACTGTAGGAGGCATAGACGCCCGGTTATGTTGCCTATACAGTTAGCAGCTTAGACCACATTCTATGTTGCCCATATATCTACTGTAGGAGGCATATACGCTCGGTTATGTTGCCTACACAGTTAGCAGTTCACACTCCCAGGACATGCTGCCTACAGTTAGCAGTTTAGATACCCAGGATACAGCACTATTCTGTCTGCAGTGTTTGTTAAGTACATAAATAATACAATAAATAAGTATTTCTTACAAATAGTTTTATTAATATTCAATATTGTGGTTATGTATAAGCTACATCACAGTGATACATTATTGACACTAAATACTTAGGTACATGTACAGTACTTTATATGAAATATAACATAACATGTACAGTACACAGGTTGAATATATCCACTCTAATACGCAAGGGAGTTTCATATTAATGCAAGTAATATGTCATAGCAATTAAACGCCTAAGTGGTCGAGTGCATACGTAAATAATGTTATTTAAAGTTGCCACCGCATAAATGCATTTGGGCGAGTGTTCAAGGACTCGTACTTGTATACCACTGTAAACTATCATCACTGATGGGTTACGTGTTCAAGGACTCGTACTTGTATACCACTGTAACCTATCATCACTGATGGGTTACGTGTTCAAGGACTCGTACTTGTATACCACTGTAACCTATCATCACTGATGGGTTACGTGTTCAAGGACTCGTACTTGTATACCACTGTAACCTATCATCACTGATGGGTTACGTGTTCAAGGACTCTTACTTGTATACCACTGTAACCTATCATCACTGATGGGTTACGTGTTCAAGGACTCGTACTTGTATACCACTGTAACCTATCATCACTGATGGGTTACGTGTTCAAGGACTCTTACTTGTATACCACTGTAACCTATCATCACTGATGGGTTACGTGTTCAAGGACGTACTTGTATACCACTGTAACCTATCATCACTGATGGGTTACGTGTTCAAGGACTTACTTGTATACCACTGTAACCTATCATCACTGATGGGTTACGTGTTCGAGCTTAGTCCACGTCTCTTTATATGAAAAAGTTGGCGGTTTCTTACGAAGGTTGGTACACCAAGTACTTTTTAACTGCTGGAGCCTGCCCATCTGAAAGACTGTTACTTTTATTAGGGTCAGACGGGGGATCGATCATTAACATATAATATATCCGTATATCACTCTGTGGACGAACGTCAGGGGAGGTAACTAGAGCCAGAGTGGGGCTACTAATAAACATACAATAGCATAAGTTAATGGGCCTCATTCTATGACGTCAAAAAGAAGTCAGGGGAGGTAACTAGAGCCAGAGTGGGGCTACCAATAAATATACAATAACATAAGTTAATGGTCCTCATTCTATACTGACGTCAAAAAGAAGTCAGGGTAGGTAACTAGAGCTAGAGTGGGGCTACCAATAAACATACAATAACATAAGTTAATGGTCCTCATTCTATGACGTCAAAAAGAAGTCAGGGGAGGTAACTAGAGCCAGAGTGGGGCTACCAATAAACATACAATAACATAAGTTAATGGTCCTCATTCTATACTGACGTCAAATAGAAGTCAGGGTAGGTAACTAGAGCCAGAGTGGGGCTACCAATAAACATACAATAGCATAAGTTAATGGGCCTCATTCTATACTGATGTTAAAAAGAAGTCAGGGTAGGTAACTAGAGCCAGAGTGGGGCTACCAATAAACATGCAATAACATAAGTTAATGGGCCTCATTCTATACTGACGTCAAAAAGAAGTCAGGGTAGGTAACTAGAGCCAGAGTGGGGCTACCAATAAACATACAATAACATAAGTTAATGGTCCTCATTCTATACTGACGTCAACAAGAAGTCAGGGGAGGTAACTAGGGCTAGAGTGGGGCTACCAATAAACATACAATAACATAAGTTAATGGTCCTCATTCTATACTGACGTCAAAAAGAAGTCAGGGGAGGTAACTAGAGCTAGAGTGGGGCTACCAATAAACATACAATAACATAAGTTAATGGTCCTCATTCTATACTGACGTCAAAAAGAAGTCAGGGGAGGTAACTAGAGCCAGAGTGGGGCTACCAATAAACATACAATAACATAAGTTAATGGGCCTCATTCACTACTGTCGTCAAACAGAAGTCAGGGGAGGTAACTAGAGCCGACGTGGAAGTCGTAATAGCGCAGTGGATGCGTGTTCGCTTCAGGTGCGAAATGTCCGCAGTTCGAGCCCCGCTGGAGTCGTTATGAGTGTGCCCTTAGGCAAGGCATTTAAATTCCACGTTGCCTCTTCTCTCTCCCTCGTAGCGATGGATTCCATCAGGAATGAGGTCTCGAGAGTGATTAATATAAGTTATAGGAACTTGTTTCGCAATCGAGCTTAAATAAATTTGTATAAACTATAAACTAAATCGAGCCAGAGTGGGATTAACAATAAACATACAACAACAAAAGTTAATAGGCCTCATTCTATGACGTCATAAAGAAGTCAGGGGAGGTAACTAGAGCCATAGTGGGGCTACCAATAAACATACAATAACATAAGTTAATGGTCCTCATTCTGTACTGACGTCAAAAAGAAGAAGTCAGTGGAGGTAACTAGAGCCAGAGTGGGGCTACCAATAAACATGCAATAACATAAGTTAATGGGCCTCATTCTACACTGTCGTCAAAAAGAAGTCAGGGGAGGTAACTAGAGCCAGAGTGCGGCTACCAATAAACATACAATAACATAAGTTAAAGGTCCTCATTCTATGACGTCAAAAAGAAGTAAGGGGAGGTAACTAGCGCCAGAGTGGGGCTACCAATAAACATGCAATAACATAAGTTAATGGGCCTCATTCTACACTGTCGTCAAAAAGAAGTCAGGGGAGGTAACTAGAGCCAGAGTGTGGCTACCAATGAACATACAATAACATAAGTTAATGGTCCTCATTCTATACTGACGTCAAAAAGAATTCAGGGGAGGTAACTAGAGCCAGTGCGGCTACCAATAAACATACAATAACATAAATTAATGGTCCTCATACTATACTGACGTCCAAAAGATGTCAGGGGAGGTAACTAGAGCCAGTGGGGCTACCAATAAACATACAATAACATAAATTAATGGTCATCATTCTATACTGACGTCATAAAGAAGTCAGTGGAGGTAACTAGAGCCAGAGTGGGGCTACCAATAAACATGCAATAACATAAGTTAATGGGCCTCATTCTACACTGTCGTCAAAAAGAAGTCAGGGGAGGTAACTAGAGCCAGATTGCGGCTACCAATAAACATACAATAACATAAGTTAATGGTCCTCATTCTATGACGTCAAAAAGAAGTAAGGGGAGGTAACTAGAGCCAGAGTGGGGCTACCAATAAACATACAATAACATAAGTTAATGGTCATCATTCTATACTGACGTCATAAAGAAGTCAGTGGAGGTAACTAGAGCCAGAGTGGGGCTACCAATAAACATGCAATAACATAAGTTAATGGGCCTCATTCTACACTGTCGTCAAAAAGAAGTCAGGGGAGGTAACTAGAGCCAGAGTGTGGCTAACAATGAACATACAATAACATAAGTTAATGGTCCTCATTCTATACTGACGTCAAAAAGAATTCAGGGGAGGTAACTAGAGCCAGTGCGTCTACCAATAAACATACAATAACATAAATTAATGGTCCTCATACTATACTGACGTCCAAAAGATGTCAGGGGAGGTAACTAGAGCCAGAGTGGGGCTACCAATAAACATACAATAACATATGTTAATGGTCCTCATTCTGTACCGACGTCGAAAAGAAGTCAGGGGAGGTAACTAGAGCCAGAGTGGGGCTACCAATAAACATGCAATAACATAAGTTAATGGGCGACATTCTGTACCGACGTCAAAAAGAAGTCAGGGGAGGTAACTAGAGCCAGTGGGGCTACCAATAAACATACAATAACATAAATTAATGGTCATCGTTCTATACTGACGTCATAAAGAAGTCAGTGGAGGTAACTAGAGCCAGAGTGGGGCTACCAATAAACATGCAATAACATAAGTTAATGGGCCTCATTCTACACTGTCGTCAAAAAGAAGTCAGGGGAGGTAACTAGAGCCAGAGTGGTGCTACCAATAAACATACAATAACATAAGTTAATGGGCCTCATTCTCTACTGACGTCAAAAAGAAGTCAGGGGAGGTAACTAGAGCCGACGTGGAAGTCGTAATATCGCAGTGGATGCGCGTTCGCTTCAGGTGCAAAATGTTCACAGTTCGAGCCCCGCTGGAGCCGTTACGATTGTGCCCTTAGACAAGGCATTTAAATGCCACGTTGCCTCTTCTCTCTCCCTCGTGGCGATGGATTCCATCAGGAATGAGAGTGATTAATATAAGTTATAAGAACTTGTTTCGCAATCGAGCGAAAATAAATTTGTATAAACTATAAACTAACTCGAGCCAGAGTGGGGTTAACAATAAACATACAACAACATAAGTTAATAGGCCTCATTCTATGACGTCAAAAAGAAGTCAGGGGAGGGAAATAGAGACAGAGTGGGTCTACCAATAAACATACAATAACATAAGTTAATGGTCCTCATTCTATACTGACGTCAACAAGAATTCAGGGGAGGTAACTAGAGCCAGTGGGGCTAACAATAAACATACAATAACATAAATTAATGGTCCTCATTCTGTACCGACGTCGAAAAGAAGTCAGGGGAGGTAGCTAGAGCCAGAGTGGGGCTACCAATAAACATACAATAATATAAGTTAATGGGCCTCATTCTAAGTCAGGGGAGGTAACTAGAGCCAGAGTGGGGCTACCAATAAACATGCAATAACATAAGTTAATGGGCCTCATTCTATGATGTCAAAAAGAAGTCAGGGGAGGTAACTAGAATCAGAGTGTGGCTACCAATGAACATACAATAACATAAGTTAATGGTCCTCATTCTATACTGACGTCAAAAAGAAGTCAGGGGAGGTAACTAGAGCCAGTGGGGCTACCAATAAACATACAATAACATAAATTAATGGTCCTCATACTATACTGACGTAAAAAAGATGTCAGGGGAGGTAACTGGAGCCAGAGTGGGGCTACCAATAAACATACAATAACATAGGTTAATGGTCCTCATTCTGTACCGATGTCGAAAAGAAGTCAGGGGAGGTAACTAGAGCCAGAGTGGGGCTACCAATAAACATACAATAGCATAAGTTAATGGGCCTCATTCTATACTGACATCAAAAAGAAGTCAAGGGAGGTAACTAGAGCCATAGTGAGGCTACCAATAAACATACAATAGCATAAGTTAATGGTCCTCATACTATACTGACGTCCAAAAGATGTCAGGGGAGGTAACTAGAGCCAGAGTGGGGCTACCAATAAACATACAATAACATATGTTAATGATCCTCATTCTGTACCGACGTCGAAAAGAAGTCAGGGGAGGTAACTAGAGCCAGAGTGGGGCTACCAATAAACATGCAATAACATAAGTTAATGGGCGACATTTTGTACCGACGTCAAAAAGAAGTCAGGGGAGGTAACTAGAGCCAGAGTGGGGCTACCAATAAACATACAATAGCATAAGTTAATGGGCCTCATTCTATACTGACGTCAAAAAGAAGTCAAGGGAGGTAACTAGAGCCAGAGTGAGGCTACCAATAAACATACAATAGCATAAGTTAATGGTCCTCATTCTGTATCGACGCCAAAAAGAATTCAGGGGAGGTAACTAGAGCCAGAGTGAGGCTACCAATAAACATGCTATAACATAAGTTAATGGGGTAAATTCTATGACTTCAAATAGAAATCAGGGGAGGGAACTAGAGACAGAGTGGGTCTACCAATAAACAAACAATAACATAAGTGAATGGTCCTCATTCTACACTTACGTCAAAAAGAAGTCAGGGGAGGTAACTAGAGCCAGTGGGGCTACCAATAAACATACAATAACATAAGTTAATGGTCCTCATTCTATACTGACGTCATAAAGAAGTCAGTGGAGGTAACTAGAGCCAGAGTGGGGCTACCAATAAACATGCAATAACATAAGTTAATGGGCCTCATTCTACACTGTCCTCAAAATGAAGTCAGGGGAGGTAACTAGAGCCAGAGTGGGGCTACCAATAAACATACAATAACATAAGTTCATGGGCCTCATTCTCTACTGACGTCAAAAAGAAGTCAGGGGAGATAACTAGAGCCGACGTGGAAGTCGTAATAGCGCAGTGGATGCGCGTTCGCTTCAGGTGCGAAATGTCCGCAGTTCGAGCCCCGCTGGAGCCGTTACGATTGTGCCCTTAGGCAAGGCATTTAAATGCCACGTTGCCTCTTCTCTCTCCCTCCTGGCGATGGATTCCATCAGGAATGAGGTCTCGAGAGTGATTAATATAAGTTATAAGAACTTGTTTCGCAATCGAGCTAAAATAAATTTGTATAAACTATAAACTAACTCGAGCAAGAGTGGGGTTAACAATAAACATACAACAACATAAGTTAATAGGCCTCATTCTATGACGTCAAAAAGAAGTCAGGGGAGGTAACTAGAGCCAGAGTGGGGCTACAAATAAACATACAATAACATAAGTTAATGGTCCTCATTCTATGACGTCAAAAAGAAGTCAGGGGAGGTAACTAGAGCCAGAGTGGGGCTACAAATAAACATACAATAACATAAGTTAATGGTCCTCATTCTATGACGTCAAAAAGAAGTCAGGGGAGGTAACTAGAGCCAGAGTGGGGCTACAAATAAACATACAATAACATAAGTTAATGGTCCTCATTCTATGACGTCAAAAAGAAGTCAGGGGAGGTAACTAGAGCCAGAGTGGGGCTACAAATAAACATACAATAACATAAGTTAATGGTCCTCATTCTATGACGTCAAAAAGAAGTCAGGGGAGGTAACTAGAGCCAGAGTGGGGCTACAATGAACATACAATAACATAAGTTAATGGTCCTCATTCTAACGACGTCAAAAAGAACAAAAAACCCACAAAACAACAAACAAAATTAATGGTCCTCATACTATACTGACGTAAAAAAGATGTCAGGGGAGGTAACTAGAGCCAGAGTGGGGCTACCAATAAACATACAATAACATAAGTTAATGGTCCTCATTCTGTACCGACGTCGAAAAGAAGTCAGGGGAGGTAACTAGAGCCAGAGTGGGGCTACCAATAAACATACAATAACATAAGTTAATGGGCCTCATTCTATACTGACATCAAAAAGAAGTCAAGGGAGGTAACTAGAGCCAGAGTGAGGCTACCAATAAACATACAATAGCATAAGTTAATGGTCCTCATTCTGTATCGACGCCAAAAAGAATTCAGGGGAGGTAACTAGAGCCAGAGTGGGGCTACCAATAAACATGCAATAACATAAGTTAATAGGGTTAATTCTATGACGTCAAATAGAAATCAGTGGAGGGAACTAGAGACAGAGTGGGTCTACCAATAAACATACAATAACATAAGTTAATGGGCCTCATTCTATACTGACGTCAAAAAGAAGTCAGGGGAGGTAACTAGAGCCAGAGTGGGGCTACCAATAAACATACAATAACATAAGTTAATGGGCCTCATTCTCTACTGACGTCAAAAAGAAGTCAGGGGAGGTAACTAGAGCCGACGTGGAAGTCGTAATAGCGCAGTGGATGCGCGTTCGCTTCAGGTGCGAAATGCCCGCAGTTCGAGCCCCGCTGGAGCCGTTACGATTGTGCCCTTAGGCAAGGCATTTAAATTCCACGTTGCCTCTTCTCTCTCCCTCGTGGCGATGGATTCCATCAGGAATGAGGTCTCGAAAGTGATTAATATAAGTTATAAGAACTTGTTTCGCAATCGAGCTAAAATAAATTTGTATAAACTATAAACTAACTCGAGCCAGAGTGGGGCTAACAATAAACATACAACAACATAAGTTAATAGGCCTCATTCTATGACGTCAAAAAGAAGTCAGGGGAGGTAACTAGAGCCAGAGTGGGGCTACCAATAAACAT
>CM026387.1:17360003-17375145 GCA_014843695.1 Archivesica marissinica
AGTGGTCAGTGGGGATTTCTAATTGTCTATTCAATATGACACAATGCACTTCATACTCTACGGACAATGCGAACAATACATGTAGGACAATGGGTATTAACGTTTTTTTGCTGGAGGTAAATAGTAATGGCGGTTTCCGACGTTACTTTTTCAGTCTATTGTTAATCAGACAATATATAATTCCTCCATTTTCACAACGAAGTATACACTAAAGATGACATACCACGACTGTCCGTAAATTCCTATTATATATGTCCATATTTCATGACACTATCCATCCGAAATATATTCCAAAATCACATATTCAACGAGAGCGAGAAAAAACACCTTTACATTATAGGGTAATCCATCGACCTAATATAATAGTATGCAAGTACCGTGGATGTCAATCAGTTAGGTTTGACCACAACTGCCACACGATCTGGGACAACTATTCTTCGAAAGAGGATATGGGGACACAGTGTGGCGTCCGTGGTCCAGTGGTCCAGTGGTAGCGTGTCGGACTTGGAATCGAACGGTCCCGGGTTCGATACTCGGTCAGATCACGTATGTAGTGTCATTGAGCAAGGCACCTCACACACGTTGCTTAGTACTGGTTAACCACTTAGGTCGGCTAAGTCTGTCCAGGAAAACATGTATAGGTCCCCGCAAGGGGTTTAACATTAATGGAACATACATACATACGTTTTATTTTTCAATTAATGTACCTAGATTCCCGTATCTCTGGCCACTCGAAAGGGCGTGGAACAAATATGTATTTATATTAATTTACCTGTGTTCTAGAATCATACAAGTCGTACAGCCGACAACGTCGTGGTTTCCACAGTACATATCTATAATCTTTATATCATGCTTGGCACATCTGTCCGTCGGTACTGTCGGAAGCTCGGAAGTAAGAACTGCCGACTTAAAACTGGATTTATCTAGAAGTTGGTGTCCTTTTAATGGCGGAAATCGTGCGTGCATATCTGTACATGACTGGCAACAATAGCATTGGCACTCCATACAGTACTTTATTGCGTCTCTGTTTTTGTTTACCTCAGCACAAAAGGTACATTTAATATTTACTATTTCATCCGAAAACATTTCACAACCGCCTGTAGCCATTTTATTACTATTCCGTTAAAGATCGACTTCAACTTTCGATTTCACTTCAAAATAACTCCCAACAATACCCGGAAACACGGTTTGGCAGTGCGCACCGTTTTGACCTACTTTCGCCAAAACGAGACTAATAGGTAAACAAACGGCCAAGAAACTGTACTAGATAATAACCCGAAAGGCCAAAAACTGCTATTGCATTTTCCATAGGTCACAATTACTATCTTCCTCTAATGTTGAACCCCTCGCGGGGATGTAGACATTACGATACGCGGTGCCATTATATGTCACATTTGGGGTGTTTACATGAAAAACATGCATTGTACTACATAATTCGAGACAAATTACATTTAATACATCAGAATATAGTATGGTATATATTGTTAGTGGATATGTTGCCCATATATCTATTGTAGGAAGCATAGACGTCCGGTTATGTTGTATATACAGTTAGCAGCTTAGACCACATTCTATGTTGCCCATATATCTACTGTAGGAAGCATAGACGTCCGGTTATGTTGTATATACAGTTAGCAGCTTAGACCACATTCTATGTTGCCCATATATCTACTGTAGGCAGCATCGACGTCAGGTTATGTTGCCTATACAGTTAGCAGTTTAGACCACATTCTATGTTGCCTATATATCTAGTGTAGGAAGCATAGACGTCTGGTTATGTTGCCCATATATCTACTGTATGAAGCATAGACGCCCGGTTATGTTGCATATACAGTTAGCAGCTTAGACCACATTCTATGTTGCCCATATATCTATTGTAGGAAGCATAGATGCCCGGTTATGTTGCCTACATAGTCAGCAGTTCACACTCCCAGGACATGCTGCCTACAGTTAGCAGTTTAGATTCCCAGGATACAGTACTATTTTGTCTGCAGTGTTTGTTAAGTACATAAATAAGTGTTTCTTACAAATATATTTATTAATATTCAATCTCGTGGTTATGTATAACCTATATATCACGGTGATACATTATTGAAACTAAATACTTACGTACATGTACAGTACACAGGTTGAATATATCCACTCGAATACACAAGGGAGTTTCATATTAATGCAAGTAAGATATCATAGCAATTAAACGCCTAAGTGGTCGAGTGCGTACGTAAATAATTTTATTTAAAGTCGCCACCGCATAAATGCATTTGGGCGAGTGTTCAAGGACTCTTACTTGTATACCACTGTAACCTATCATCACTGATGGGTTACGTGTTCGAGCCTAGTCCACGTCTCTTTATATGAAAAAGATGGCGGTTTCTTACGAAGGTTGGTACACCAAGTACTTGTTAACCGCTGGAGCCTGCCCAGACAAGGTGTTGCTAGGTAAACTTACTGTCCCTTTATGTATATTACAACTAGTAGAAATGATAAATTAAAAAAAGGTCATAGCAACTGGCTTCGTTGTTATCTTGGGTATAGGTGCTCCACCAGTAGCTAGTTTCATACGACTGTTTGTGTCCTTCCGTGGTAACACGCTGTACTGTTAATCCAGGGATCGCAGGTTCGATCCTCCGTCTGACCCTAATAAAATTAACAGTCTTTCAGATGGGTCATTAAACCGAGGTCTCGTGTTGGTGCTGTACATTGTCAAAAGTCTAAACATTACTAATCTCTTCAGTAGGCGTGGCTCATATGGGCAACCGGTAGCGACGATAAATAAACGTAAAACACACACAGTTCTTCCGAGCATCATTTCACTCTCACCTTGTTAGACCTACTGTACTACTGCGTGTCACTGGGAGTGGTAGTGGCTTGTTTATATGCCAATACGCTGTTACTATGTGTTTTACGTTTATTTATCGTCGTTACCGGTTGCCCATATTAGCGACGCCTCCTGAAGAGATTAGTCAGTTTAGATTTTTGGACGATAGTGCAATAATACAGACAGATACCCATTCCAGAATCTCCACTGGGTTTTTTACGTGCACGATGTAAAGCACCGATATGAGTCCTCGATTTAAAGTCCCATCTGAAAGACTGTTCCTTTTATTAAGGTCAGACGGGGGATCGATCATTAACATATATATATTCGTATATCACTCTGTGGACGAACGTCAGGGGAGGTAACTAGAGCCAGAGTGGGGCTACCAATAAACATACAATAACATAACTTAATGGTCCTCATTCTATGACATCAAAAAGAAATCAGGGGAGATAACTCGAGCCAGAGTGGGGCTACCAATAAACATGCAATAACATACGTTAATGGGCCTCATTCTATGACGTCAAAAAGAAGTCAGGGGAGGTAATTAGAGCCAGAGTGGGGCTACCAATAAACATGCAATAACATAAGTTAATGGTTCTCATTCTGTACTGACGTCAAAAAGAAGTCAGAGGAGGTAACTAGAGCCAGAGTGGGGCTACCATTAAACATGCAATAAATAAGTTAATGGGCCTCATTATATACTGACGTCAAAAAGAAGCGCCGCACTGTTGGGTATAACACATATTTTATTACGTCACACTGTTGGGTATAGCACCATATTTTATTACGTCACACTGTTGGGTATAGCACCATATTTTATTACGCCACACTGTTGGGTATAACACCATATTTTATTACGTCACACTGTTGGGTATAGCACCATATTTTATTACGCCACACTGTTGGGTATAACACCATATTTTATTACGCCTCACTGTTGGGTATAACACCATATTTTATTACGCCGCACTGTTGGGTATAGCACCATATTTTATTACGTCACACTGTTGGGTATAACACCATATTTTATTACGCCTCACTGTTGGGTATAACACCATATTTTAATACGCCGCACTGTTGGGTATAACACCATATTTTATTACGTCACACTGTTGGGTATAACACCATATTTTATTACGTCACACTGTTGGGTATAACACCATATTTTATTACGCCACACTGTTGGGTATAACACCATATTTTATTACGTCACACTGTTGGGTATAACACCATATTTTATTACGTCACACTGTTGGGTATAACACCATATTTTATTCCATCACACTGTTGGGTATAACACCATATTTTATTACGCCTCACTGTTGGGTATAACACCATATTTTATTAAGCCGCACTGTTGGGTATAGCACCATATTTTATTACGTCACACTGTTGGGTATAACACCATATTTTATTACGCCTCACTGTTGGGTATAACACCATATTTTAATACGCCGCACTGTTGGGTATAACACCATATTTTATTACGCCGCACTGTTGGGTATAACACCATATTTTATTACGCCTCACTGTTGGGTATAACACGATATTTTATTACGTCACACTGTTTGGTATAACACCATATTTTATTACGTCACAATGTTGGGTATAACACCATATTTTATTACGCCACACTGTTGGGTATAACACCATATTTTATTACGTAACACTGTTGGGTATAAAACCATATTTTATTACGCCACACTGTTGGGTATAACACCATATTTTATTACGCCGCACTGTTGGGTATAACACCATATTTTATTACGCTGCACTGTTGGGTATAACACCATAATTTATTACAAACGGTTTAAATTCAACAAGTGCATTTACATAGGTCGGTGGAATTTCCCCTCTTGAGTGGACCCAAATCTATAAATCTGCTACGTTTTCACAAAAACACAATTATGAACACCAACAGTAAGTCTCCAATCTACCAGTGAGTCACTGGCAGTGACCTTCGCATACAAATCCTAGGACCAATTCTGAACACCAACAGTTAGTCTCCACTCTTAACAGTGACCTTGGAATTGGCAATTTGTTGGAAAGCATAACAGACACGTTTTATTTCAGAACCAACCAACAATGATGCAGCCAATCACGCGTGGCTAGTTACCCATGGGGCGATGGCCTGGATTCCCCACTAATTTCTGTCGTGCGAAAGGACCTTAAATCAGTTTGACCATATCTTGTTAACATTGGAAGTATAAAGATGGAACACTCGTATGCAGTGCAATTTCGTGTTTATTAACAGGAATATGACTTTAATCCTTGACCTGCCAATCACTACTAAAGACGCTTTTGCAAACAGCATAGAGTCAGATCAGACGGCACGTTCTAGATCAGACGGCACGGGATCTATGCTGTTTGCTATTCGGATAATGGAGCAAAATCACTTGTCCGATTAGCAAACAACATAGTTCCCGATAAGACGCGGCATTGCACTATGGCTGATCTGGATCTATGTTGTTTGCACACTCTGTCCAATTTATTCGGCATGATAATGGTTAACATTATATCATCATAATTAGAAATAAAACGTACGTCGAACACTTTATGTAGCCGCCACACGACAAAACCAACATAGTCATGATAAAAGTCAAGAACTTATGTTAGAAAGATAACCATGGTAACAAACTGTAGCTTATGTTATCGAATACAACAACATGTACATTTCAAATCACAGATCCATCCGATTAAATTAATTTGCATAAATTGTACGTTCAAAAATTCGACGTTCTCCGCTTCACGAAAATGTCTTGCTTTACAAAATTGGCAGTTAAGTTACGCAGTTATAATCATATTATTATTACCTAATTAGCATAATTTATGCATAATTATGCTAATTAGATACACTATAAATGCTCGAAGCTTCTTGACACTATATTCGATTTTATAACGGTTGATATTTTTAGAAAGTTGGGAGCCAATTCGTTCATTTAGATATACAGTGACATTCTCTTTCATGAAAACAAATGAGTACAATATTTATGTAATTTATGCAAATGAACGTGATCGGGTTTGTCAATTGAAACGTGGTGGTATTTGAGAATATTAGCAACAGTTTGGTACCATGTTTATATTTCTATCATCAGCAGTTCTTGAGTTACGTGTTTTTATCAGCACTATGTTGGTTTTGTCATGTGGTGGCTCATAAAGTGTTTTCAATTGGTAAATAGATTCACTTAAGATGTATCATAGAAGGACTGATACTCTGGTCTCGTTTCGGTGCTGTACATCGTGCACGTAAGAGAACAATGGAATGGGTCTCTGTGTGTGTCATTGAACTATCCTCCAAAATATCTAAAATGAATAATCTCTCCAGGAGGCGTCGCTCATATGGGAAACCGGTAGCGACGATAAATAAACGTAAAACACACACATATATTACCATTACCACAGTGATGGGTTCAGCAGTATATGCATACTGTATTTGCTTTGCACATATTATTTTGTTATCAGAAGCTGAACGAACTAAAACTACATACATTCTTATAATATAAAATAAAAAGCATTGAAACAGATAGTATTAAGGGACAAATATATATATGTTGTTGGCTATACAAATTAATAAACATCAGTACCGTAGCCAGAGGTAAATTGCATCCGAAGCAATCTAGGGGGTTCGGGGGCATGTTCCCTTTTAATTGTTGGCGTATACTAGCGATTATCTGCGTTTTCTGAATGATTTGGTTTAGACGTATAATTATGTACTGACCATTCAGCTCTCTAGCAGTCAACATTTTATACAGGAAAGGGATATTTTTAGCATTTTATTTATTTAATTTTTCATTTATTTTTTGGTTGCTTTGGAAATGTTAAACGAGACAATTGCCTCGGTGTGCCTCAATGTGGCTACGGGCATGAACATGTAGATGCAGGATAATACAAGAAAGCTAAACGATTATTCGTTATACCATGAGCTGAAACAACTAGGCTGGCAGCGAACTGAAATTTTGCTTAAGTTCTGGCAAATAGCATTTTAACCCATTCAATCCCAAGTAACTGATAGGTTGAATGTCGCAACAGCAGTTAAATCTCTATGGCTGGAGGAATATCACTTTTACAAGCAAATACGTAACACGCACATTGTACACGCAATTTACAAGCAAATACGTAACACACACATTGTACATGCAATTTACAAGCAACTACGTAACACGCACATTGTACACGCAATTTACAAGCAACTACGTAACACGTACATTGTACAAGCAATTTACAAGCAACTACGTAACACGCACATTCTACACGTAATTTACAAGCAACTACGTAACACGTACATTGTACAAGCAATTTACAAGCAACTACGTAACACGCACATTGTACACGTAATTTACAAGCAACTACGTAACACGCACATTCTACACGCAATTTACAAGCAACTACGTAACACGCACATTGTACACGTAATTTACAAGCAACTACGTAACACGCACATTGTACAAGCAATTTACAAGCAACTACGTAACATGCACATTGTACAAGCAATTTACAAGCAACTACGTAACACGTACATTGTACACGCAATATACAAGCAACTATGTAACACGCACATTGTACACGCAATTTACAAGCAACTACGTAACACGCACATTGTACAAGCAATATACAAGTAACTACGTAACACGCACATTGTACACACAATTTACAAGCAACTACGTAGCACGCACATTGTACAAGCAATATACAAGCAACTACGTAACACGCACATTGTACACGTAATTTACAAGCAACTACGTAACACGCACATTGTACATTATACTCAATTAAAACATACACATATATGAAAATTCATAAAGTTACAAGCAACATGCAGTTACGATATCGTTCTTGAAACACACCCTATAAAGGCAATGTAACATTTACTAGGAATTATCCATATTGCATACATTTTGTACATAGTATAGATTACGATCAATTAATTTACTAGGAATTATCCATATTGCATACATTTTGTACGCTTTATAGATTACGATCAATTAATTTACTAGGAATTATCCATATTGCATACATTTTGTACGCTTTATAGATTACGATCAATTAATTTACTAGGAATTATCCATATTGCATACATTTATGTACGCTTTATAGATTACGAGCAATTAATTTACTAGGAATTATACATATTGCATACATTTATGTACGCTTTATAGATTACGATGCAATTAATTTACTAGGAATTATCCATATTGCATACATTTATGTACGCTTTATAGATTACGATGCAATTAATTTACTAGGAATTATCCATATTGCATAAATTTATGTACGCTTTATAGATTACGATGCAATTAATTTACTAGGAATGATCCATATTGCATACATTTATGTACGCTTTATAGATTACGATCAATTAATTTACTAGGCATTATCCATATTGCATACATTTTGTAAGCTTTATAGATTACGATGCAATTAATTTACTAGGAATTATCCATACTGCATACATTTATGTACGCTTTATAGATTACGATCAATTATTTTACTAGGAATACAATATGTACCAAGAACTGGAAATGAATGATGCAATAATCTGTTTAGTACGCCAAGACGAATTCAAAGAACAAGAAAGCAATACATACTATACAATCAACTCGGAAATACAATCAAACATATTCTAAGCACCCATTCACAATGGACGTACAGAAAGTACTTACTTAGCACATGTGGCTGCTAAATAGTGGTCAAATGGGTATAATATAATGTTAGTCGACTATACATATGAACTATATTCTGTACTAATAAAATAACAACTTATTACTAGTCGCTCGCCCACATGGTTAGCCGTCGGTGAGGAAAATGAGCTCATTCATAATTAGTTACACTACGCCCAACATACTTACATGTATATACGAGTCTATATAGGACTTCCCACCTGAAGGTACAACATACTTACATGTATGTACGAGTCTATAAAGGACTTCCCACCCGAAGGTACAACCTACTTACATGTACATACGAGTCTATTAAGGACTTCCCACCCGAAGGTACAACATATTTACATGTATATACGAGTCTATAAAGGACTTCCCACCCGAAGGTACAACATACGTACATGTATATACGAGTCTATAAAGGACTTCCCACCCGAAGGTACAACATACTTACATGTATATACGAGTCTATAAAGGACTTCCCACCCGAAGATACAACATACGTACATGTATATACGAGTCTATAAGGACTTCCCACCTGAAGGTACAACATACTTACATGTATATACGAGTCTATAAAGGACTTCCCACCCGAAGGTACAACATACTTACATGTATATACGAGTCTATAAAGGACTTCCCACCCGAAGGTACAACATACTTACATGTATATACGAGTCTATAAAGGACTTCCCACCGGAAGGTACAATATACTTACATGTATATACGAGTCTACAAAGGACTTCCCACCTGAAGGTACACCACACTTACATGTATATACGAGTCAATAAAGGACTTCCCACCCGAAGGTACAACATACTTACATACATGTATATACGAGTCTATAAAGGACTTTCCACCCGAAGGTACAACATACTTACATGTATATACGAGTCTATAAAGGACTTCCCACCCGAAGGTACAACATACTTACATGTATATACGAGTCTATAAAGGACTTCCCACCCGAAGGTACAACATACTTACATGTATATACGAGTCTATAAAGGACTTCCTAGAGGAAGTTACACCACACTTACATACATGTATATACGAGTCTATAAAGGACTTCCCACCCAAAGTTACACCACACTTCCATGTATATACGAGTCTATAAACGAGTCTATACCGAAGGTACACCACATTGTAAGTGTTCCAACCATACAGGTGTTTGGGGTTTAAAGCCGCATCAACAGCTTAGTTCATATGGAGACTCTCCCGGTAGAGGTGGCGTAAACATCCTACCAGTATTTCAGGCACGAACAGGCAAACGGCTAGAACCACCGACCATCCGCAAGCTAGCTGGATATCTTTCTCACATGAAAGAGTTCGTAGCCGCCAGTGGGATTAGAGCATACACAGGATACGGGCAAGCAATTTAAAGTTAACGACATTAAGCACTCGGCCACCCCTCTCCAATAATACAATACACTATGGTCACATCCACACCCAGCATGATAACACTAAACTATTGTAATAGCATTCCGGTATTTACACTGTCAGAATGTGTTACGACTCTGGTATCGCGGTATCACTGTATCTCGAATATCTTCATCGCGTTACTGTCTTGTTGGGTGACATATAATGCACACTGCCGTGGATTAAAACATACTGACCGTGGATTCATCACACCACCTGGCGGTAGAGCTATCTCACCTATCTTCTTTCCGTCTTGTCCCAGTTGTATAACATTGTTAGACGTATATCCACATACAAACACGTTTCCTCTACCATCTGTACACACTCCTGTTGCAGATGTTAAGTGAGAATCGGTGTATGTACTGATATGTTGTCCCTGTACATCGAGAGTGATCAATCTACTGTTGTGGAAGGAGGATACATATACACTGTCACCACCATCACTGATAGCAATATGACAACTGCCGTTAAATATACTATTCCCGGAACTGTCTTGTGTTACCGTATGTAGCAGGCCACCTGTCATGTTATATATATACAGGGATCTATCACCGTCAGATACGTACACTCTGTCATTCTTGTAGGCAATACCGAAGCAGCGATGATTCATCTTCAGTTGTCGTGTACGTGTCATTTGTTTACCGAGGGAGACAAACTGGATGAGTTTGCCAGTGTAAACACTCACTGCCACTTCTTGTTTACTGATGCAACATACTCCGGCAGGATTACCGGGTATGTCACAGTGATCTATGTCAGACATATTTGTAATGTTTAAACGTTTCAGTTTGTTATTATTATAATCGACTAATAACAGTTGGCCGTCTTCTGATAAGCACGATCCATGCACCTTGCACGTGGATATCTCACCTGGCATCTGAATATTAATTTGTCTCGTTTGTTTGACTTTGTAGAGGTCTGTCTTTGGTTGAACATACATGGATGTCACACGTCCAAGATTTGTTTGCTGCTGAAAGAAGGCACGTATACGTGGGTCTACAGTAAACACTATCTTCACATCGGTACAAGACTCCATTGAAAGTTTTATGTCATCTGCTTCTTCCATTTTCTTCTGGGCAATTTTCATTGAGACAAACTGTTGGGCTTTGTTTCCGTCTGCTTTTCTCAAGTTGTCTGCAGCTTGTTTCATTACACCCGCTTCATTGACAGCCTGCTTTCTCTCCTGCTCTAAAATGGACTTCAATCTGAGAAATTCTGTATCCACTTCGTGTAGCGATTGTTTTTCAAGATTGTCATACAGTTCTTCCATTTCTTTTCTGAATGATTTTACTGATGCCACGGCTTTCGTCTTGGATTTGTTCAGCTCTTGCAACAGATGTTCCTTTGTTTTTCCAATATTCTCTACCGATTTCTTTCTGTCAATCACTGTCTGATAGGTTTTATTGGCATCGCCCGTCTCGAAAATGGTGTCGATAACGTCTGGTATCGATTCCACTCCTGTGCATGTCCTGCAAGCAAGGGTTTCGATATAATATTATACATGAGTACAATACATGTATATAAGTAAAAGTAGTAATTTTTATTAGTATCATGCTTATTGTTTGTTTTCTTGACATGTAATAGTTTATTTAAGTTTAAACATTATTTATTTTACAACGATTGCGAAGCAAGTTTTAACAACTTATATTAATCACTCTCGTTGGCGCGGATGAAAGCATATATGTGGTCATTCGTGTGGGAGGAAACCGGAGTACCCTGAGAAAACCCACGTGTCCGATCTGGCGACCACCGGACCATCTCACATACTTCCCGGTCCGAACCCGGGTTGCATTGGCGAGAAGCGATGGCGCTAATATGTAAACAGTAATAGTTTGGACCACAGGCAGATCGCAGGTTCCATCCCCCGTCTGACCCTAATAAACAATTTCAGATGGGACGTTAAACAGAGGTCTCGTGTTGGTGCTGTACACCGTGCACGTAAAAGAACCAGAGGAGACTCTGGAATGGTTCTCGCGTCGCTCATGGCAACCGGTAGCGACGATAAATAAACGTAAAACACACACGCCATTCCGCTCTAGAAAACCTCATATAGTTCCAAGGGTAGTCGCCATCAAACCTCTAGTATTACCCGGAGTTGGGATATTCGCAGCTGCTTGGTTAATGATTAAGGAGACACACACTTGCTTAATCTTGTCTTATGAAAAATAAATTGTAACATTGTTTGTTTGTTGGGGTGTAAGTAGTATATACGTCTCTTTGGGGCCATGGACTGCGCATGCGCGGCGGCAATTTTGGAATGACATCATTCATCATCATCGGATGACAGTTGACAGGTCATTAACATAATAAGTGTTCATCAAAAGAAAGCAATTTAATGTCTCTTTGGGGGTCATGGACTGCGCATGCGCGACGGCCATTTTGGGTTCTTAAATAATTATAATATAGGTATATATCACACATCAAACGAACTTTAGTCGTGATAGCGCAGTGGATGCGTGTTCGCTTCAGGTGCGAAAGGTCCGGCGTTCGAGCCCCACTGGAGCCGTAAACGATTGTTCCCTTAGGCAAGGCATTTAAAATTCTACGTTGCCTCCTCTCTCCCTCGTGGCGATGGATTCCATCAGGAATGAGGTCTCGAGAGTGATTTATATAAGTTGAAATAACTTGTTTCGCAATCGAGCTAAAATAAATGTGTATAAACTAAACGAACTTTCAAGTATATACGTCTCTTTAGGGTCATGGACTGAATTAATGACATATTAATGTCAAAATGATACATTGTTTTCCTAATTGACTCCATCATCATGTATGTACGCACCATTAATAGCGGCTAACCAATACTAAACAATGCGTGTGAGACGCCTTGCTCAATGACACTACATACGTGGTCTGACTGAGTATCGAACCCAGACCGTTCTATTCCAAACCCGACGCTCTACCATTGGACCACGGGCGCCACACATTATGGACGATGGGAAGAGGCAATGTGTTCCAGCTTTCTAACAAGATATTGAATTTGCATCAGTATTGTAATCTTTTGCAAAATCCGCTCACACCAAAATGTTTATAATTAGGCGAGTAACATTAATATAAAACTCGTTGCCTTTCTTGTAAAACAAGAACAGAAACCAGCTCGACTGAACAAAACATTATAAGCTTGATTCAAGCTCTCAATCAATACACTACTTCCTTCGCGTATACCACGCAAAGAACCAATTTAAAGGAAGGCGCACTTGATTTAAACATAGCGGTAACACCGCATTTTACAATGAAGACCGATTAAATGTTTTGTTAACGTTTTATACGAAGATTCATACTCTTGCACTTAATAATGTTCGCATTCCATCTGCGCAAGCGTACGGTGTTCCGTTAGGGCCATCGCGGTATATAGAGGGAAATCAGGAAGGCGATGGTACGATGGCACGAAGGTACGATGTCGATGGCACGATGTCGATGGTACGATGTCGATGGTACGATGCCGATGGTACGATGTCGTTGGTACGATGGTCAACGCCATCGTACCATCGACATCGTGCAATCGTACCATCGACATCGTACCATCGGCATCGTGCCATCGTACCATCGACATCGTACCATCGACCCATCGTACCATCGACATCGTACCATCGACATCGTGCCATCGTACCATATATATATGTTACACATTGTAGAAAATCTACTATAAAATGCACCAAATGTCTCCATTTGGATATATACATAGCTTTTTTTTGTGGGAGCATGCATGCCCCAGATCCCTACCTAAATACCTAGACAAAATATGTCCCATAAAGCGACCCAAATACAACCTGACCATCTTAAGAAAAGTTTGTGGGAGCATGTCTCTATAAGGCTAATCCTCTTTCCTATGGTTTCAGCTACTTAGTTTATTCAATTTTATTTTAGCTCGATTGTTCTTCCAACTTATATTAATCATTCTCGAGACCTTATTCCCGATAGAATCCATCGCCACGAGGGAAGAAGAGGCAATGTGGAATATAAATGCCTTGCCTCGTAACGGCTCCAGCATAGCGCGAAGTCCGGGCCTTTCACACCTGAAGCGAACGCGCTACCACTGCGCTATCACGACTTCCACTTTCAAGCCACTTAAGGATTGAATATATACATGCAGAAAATCACTTAAGGATTGAAGCGCGGATTTCGATGTTCATGCGTGTATATTCAGTTTATACAAATATATTGAAGCTCGATTGCGAAACAAGTTCTTACAACTTATATAAATCACTCTCTAGACCTAATTCCTGGTGTAACTCCGGGCCTTTCGCACATGAAGCGAACGCGCTACCACTGCGCTATCACGACTTCCACGACCGTGTATATTTACATTCCGACTGCTGTCGTCTACGATGAATCAATACCAGTGCAAATGTATTCATAAACTGATGAACACCATTAGGACCTAACGCACATAATAATACTTGGAGCTTGGGAATCGGGCTACTTTTTTCATTCATTAAAACATCCAACGGCCGACTTCCGTTCTATATTTCCAAGCGCGTAGCTACCCGTACGCAAAAACGCAGCTGCAAAGTTTTGAAAAGGTTGAAACATGTCGTTGATCAAATTATCCATAGATACCTCAGGTGGCAGGAAATCGCCTTTACGATGTAAAAAGAATTCAGAGGGAGCATGCCCCTGGACCCCCTGCCTAGGTTGCAATTTCAGTGTTCCCATTTTGCGTACACATAATTTTGTTCTGGCTACTCCCCTGATTTCGTACGGCACACTATGTAAATATCGCAGACAGACACAATTGAAAATAGAACACTATACATGTATAACATTATTTTTATTATAAAAACTTTCATGCTCCGTATCACACAGACGCTTTCTCATCCTTCCGTGGCACGATGTCGATGGTACGATGGTACGATGGCACGATGTCGATGGTACGATGGTACGATGGCGATGGTACGATGGTACGATGTGTTATTATCATCGTGCCATCGTACCATCGACATCGTGCCATCGTACCATCGACATCGTACCATCGCCATCGTACCATCGACATCGTGCCATCGCGTTACATTTTTTATATACCGCGATGACCCTAACGGAACACCGTACAAGCGTGTTACTGTTGTTTGCATAGTAAATAATTATTTAGAATTAAACTTCTGTGACCATTATAAATTTCCATTAATTCGTACTCGAAGTTCGAGCCCCGCTGGAGCCGTTACGATTGTGTCCTTAGACAAGGCATTTAAATTCCACGTTACATGTTTTCTCCCTCGTGGCGATGGATTCCATCAGGAATGAGGTCTCGAGA
>CM026387.1:17376145-17471864 GCA_014843695.1 Archivesica marissinica
ACAAATCCTGAAAGACCTTACCTATGATATATATGTAATAACGTGCTATCTGTTGACCTTACAGGAATTTTGCAAGCACCATTAAACGGCCATTTGCTGTTCGCTTCAACCCATACACCCAAAGCGTAGACGTCCTTGACAACACGCGCTGCATCGGCTATCTCGTGAGTGAAGTGAAAGGAGAATTGTGTATAGTAAGCGACGCACTACGGCGGGTCCAACAACTAGAGAAGTCACGGAGTGAAGCTGTAGTAGCTCACAGAGACACTGCAATTGATGAGGAAACCCAGCATTAATTAACAACTATATAATATATAACAATATATCTGTATCAATATAATATAATATATATATATATGTATAGTATATATCACCTTTAACCCTTTGCACGCTGGCGGCAGATAAAATCACTTTTGCAAACAGCATAGGGTCAGATCGATCAAGCTCTATGTTGTTTGCTATTCGGACAGTGGAACTAAAACAATTCTCTGATTACCAAACAACATAGATTATGATCAGACGCGGCTGATTTGGATCTATGTTGTTTGCACATGTGATTTTATTTACTCAGCAAGCAATTGGTTAACTATAATAATTGTTGAAGAGAAATTCCATACACATTGTTGATAATTGCATTGAGAACCCACATCGGCTAACTGATGTTTCGCTTCCCTTGGAACTCATTAATGAACACCAACACGTAATATAATAGTTAAGGAGAAGAACTATATACGTTTTCTTTCGTTTTAATCCCTTTCAGTCTACTGTTGTTAAATTTATATGTAAAATGTTCATTTCTTGATTACATGTACACATACTGAAATAAATCAAGTTTAAACTAATATTTAAAAAAAGCTACTGAGGGGGTACCCAGTGGATACAGCGGCTTGTAATGAGTTAAGCAAGTTTATATTTACCACAAGCGGCCATCCAACATATGGGGTATTAGCATGCAGTGACCCAATTAGTGACTTTAGCGAAACAAGCTTTCATAACTTTATATTAATCGTTCTCGAGACCTTATTCCTGATGGAATCGATCAGAGAGAAGAGGCTGTGTGGAATTTAAATGCCTTGCCTAATCGTACAATCGTAACGACGCCATGGCGCTGGACGCGAACTCCAGACCGTTCGCACCTAAAGCAAACGTGCTAGCACGGCGCTATCACGACCTCCACTGGCACTGCAGCTGCTGTACTGTGGTTAATTAGAGATCAGTTTGGATATTGTATTAATTGTAAAAAGATGTCAAAATGACCGAAACAAAATAAATTCTTCTAAAAGGATCCAGTATCGAAATGATAGTATTACGGGACGGACATAATGTTATTTTTTATAAATATGAGCTACACAATCGTTTAAAAATGCTGAACACTACTAGACAAGCACACTCTATTATGAACCGTATTCATGGATTCAAATATCAAGATGTTTAAAAAAATTGAAAATTACATTATTTATTGAGCAATTATTATTAGTTATTCCACGAGTTGATATATGTCTCAGTGGATATCACATTGAACCGTCCGCGTATACAGGCTATCGGGACGGGCCTCCCGGGATGGAAGTAGATTGAACGTTGTTGGTAGCGCATACAACGTATGCAGGCTATCTGGACGCGCCTCCATGGATGGAAGTAGATTGAAAGTTGTTGGTAGCGCATACAACGTATTAAGGCTATATGGACGGCCCTCCACGGATGGAAGTAGATTTAAAGTTGTTGGTAGCGCATACAACGTATGCATGCTATATGGACGGGCCTTTACGGATGGAAGTAGATTTAAAGTTGTTGGTAGCGCATACAACGTATGCATGCTATATGGACGGGCCTTTACGGATGGAAGTAGATTGAAAGTTGTTGGTAGCGCATACAACGTATGCAGGCTATATGGACGGGCCTCCACGGATCAACACACAACCCCCAAGGAAGTAGATTTAAAGTTGTTGGTAGCGCATACAACGTATGCAGGCTATATGGACGGCCCTTCACGGATGGAAGTATATTTAAAGTTGTTGGTAGCGCATACAACGTATGCAGGCTATATGGATGCGCCTCCATGGATGGAAGTAGATTGAAAGTTGTTGGTAGCGCATACAACGTATGCAGGCTATATGGACGGGCCTTCACGGATGGAAGTAGATTGAAAGTTGTTGGTAGAGCATACAACGTATGCAGGCTATATGGACGGGCCTTCACGGATGGAAGTAGATTGAAAGTTGTTGGTAGTGCATACAACGTATGCAGGCTATCTGGACGGGCCTTCACGGATGGAAGTAGATTGAAAGTTGTTGGTAGTGCATACAACGTATGCAGGCTATCTGGACGGGCCTCCACGGATGGAAGTAGATTTAAAGTTGTTGGTAGCGCATACAACGTATGCAGGCTATCTGGACGGGCCTTCATGGATGGAAGTAGATTGAAAGTTGTTGGTAGCGCATACAACGTATGCAGGCTATCTGGACGGGCCTCCGCGGATGGAAGTAGATTGAAAGTTGTAACTAGTGCATAGAACACATGCAGGCTATTTAGACGGGCCTCCAAGGATGTAAGTTGTTGGTAGCGCATTGAGCGAATGTAGATTATATGGACGGGCCTCCAATAAATATAATGAAAGTGAATAGTTTAATGCACAAGGGGCATACACTTTCATTAACTTGAATACATATTTTATTTACATGATGTTAGTGTAATAGATAATGTGTAATTCGGATGCCAATAAAACAATATAATTGTTTGTGGAATTATCCCGATCTCGATTGAGTTACTTATCTGTAAGTACGTGGAAGTATGTGTGATGGTACGGGGATCGTCAGATCGGAAAGGTGGGTTTTCTCCGGGTACTCCGGTTTCCTCCCACACGAATGACCACATTTACGCTTTCATCCGCGCCACCGAGAGTGATTAATATAAGTTGTTATGTTACTAATATGTTTAGTATTAATAAAGAGATTCGTGCACATTGCATTAGATGTTAACACTTGTTTATTTAGTAAATATGGGGGTGCGGAATATTAATATCATGCTATGATTTCACTAACAGACGGATATGTAGTCCAGTGGTAACACGCTGGACTGGTAATCCAGGGATCGCAGGTTCGATCCCCCGTCTGACCCTAATTAAAATAACAGTCTTTCAAATGTGACGTTAAACCGAGGTATCGTGTCAATGCTTTACACCGTGTACGTAAAAGAACCAGAGGAGACTCTGGAATGTGTCTCTGTCTGTATCATGCACTATCCTCCAAAATATAAAATGATTAATCTCTTCAGGAGGCGTCGCTCATAATGGGCAACCGGTAGCGACAATGAATAAAGGTAAAAAAACAAATTTCACTGAATTCAGTTTATATTTCATCGTCATTCTAGAGTTTGGAGGATAGTGCAATGATACAGACAGAGTGTGGAGGATAGTGCAATGATACAGGCATCGGAGACCCATTCCAGAGTGCAAAGCACCGATATGAGATCACCTCGGTTTAAAGTCACATCTGAAATACTGCCAATATTATTATGGTCAGACCGGGTATTGAACCTGAGCTCCCTGTATTCCAAGGATGATATCCACTGTACTACTGACCCGTCTATAATTTGAGAGCACTGTGAAATGTCAACTAGTATGATACTGGAATGGCCTAATTAATACAGGTCATTGTCGTCCACATGTAATCCCGTACAGTATAGCATACCATCTGGTCCAGTGGCATACGAACCCATGACTGGAATGGCCTAATTAATACAGGTCAGTGTCGTCCACATGTAATCCCTCACAGTATAGCATACAATCTGGTCCAGTGGCATACGAACCCATGACTGGAATGGCCTAGTTAATACATGTCATTGTCGTCCACATGTAATCCCGTACAGTATAGCATACAATCTGGTCCAGTGGCATACGAACCCATGACCCCTCAAAAGAAACCAAGCGTATAGTAAATGCATAGGGTTGTTTTATTTAACCCTATTGCATTTTGTGTACGTGTATTGGTAGGTTTTAATATTTTAAAAGTGATATTTTATAATAATTTTAAAGAATGTAAAATACACAAAAGAAATTATCCACTTAATACATACAGACTACATCCGCTATGTCAAAGTCGGTTATGTCGAATTCATCGGTTATCTCGAAGTCGGATCAAAGTCCCGTTTCAGACACTATCATTTACATATAACTTGTTCCGTTTACATCGAATTTCGTTAAGTCAAACTTCGGTTATGTCGAAGTATTTTGTTCGGTCCGACGGAATTCGACATAACGGGTGTAGACTGTACATATCGAGGTTATGTTGATAATCATAGCGGGAAGTCGTGATAGCGCAGTGGATGCGCGTTCGCTTCAGGTGCGACAGGTCCGGAGTTCGAGCCCCACTGGAGCCGTTACGATTGTGCCCTTAGGCAAGGGATTTAAATTCCACGTTGCCTCTTCTCTCTCCCTCGTGGCGATGGATTCCATCAGGAATGAGGTCTCGAGAGTGATTTATATAAGTTGAAATAACTTGTTTCGCAATCGAGCTAAAATTAATTTGTATAGACTAATCATAGCGGGTATGTTAGGTTGTATTCTACCGCTCTAAAGGTTCATAGATACAACGATTCTTGGAAAGAACGATGGTTGCATACGTGTCTGTATGTCAATCTCATAATCCAGTGGTGCACTAAGAGAATTTGGCATACCTTAAACCAACCTTCTGGGAAATGTGAATGTGAATGCGGTCTTAGAATATGAGATTAGCTACCAAGACAGTGGTTATTTTGAATACAACAACTTGTTCTTTGCCACAATGCTATGTGGTATGGAAATATAGCATTCTTCTTCCATGCATGTTTTCTGGTTGTATCTGTAATTACAAGGACTTGCACATATATGGGAACAACTCGAACCTCCTCTGACCGTGTCGATATTTGAGTACTTTGGTTAACTATACTACAATACATGTGTATGTTGGACATAGTCACCGGCATACCGGTACACATCGCCATAGTCACAAAGCCAGTGTAAACGATGCCAATTCTGCACTGCCAGAACATATCATTTTGTTTCTAATTGTTTTTGGAGTTTAGAGTCGCACCAACAGCCTATGTCATATTGCGACTCTCTAGATACTCCTGGTGTCTGCACCAACAGCCGAGGTCATATGGCGACTCTCTACACTCCTGGTGTCTGCACCAACAGCCTAGGTCATATGGCGACTCTCTACACTCCTGGTGTCTGCACCAACAGCCTAGGTCATATGGCGACTCTCTAGATAGTCCTGGTGTCTGCACCAACAGCCTAGGTCATATGGCGACTCTAGACTCCTGGTGTCTGCACCAACGGCCTAGGTCATATGTCGACTCTCTATATAGTCCTGGTGTCTGCACCAACAGCCTATGTCATATGGCGACTCTCTAGATACTCCTGGTGTCTGCACCAACAGCCTAGGTCAAATGGCGACTCTCTATATAGTCCTGGTGTCTGCACCAACGGCCTAGGTCATATGGCGACTCACTAGATACTCCTGGTGTCTGCACCAACAGCCTAGGTCATATGGCGACTCTAGACTCCTGGTTTCTGCACCAACGGCCTAGGTCATATGGCGACTCTCTAGATACTCCTGGTGGCTGCACCAACGGCCTAGGTCATATGGCGACTCTACATTCCTGGTGTCTGCACCAACTGCCTAGGTCATATGGCGACTCTCTAGATAGTCATGGTGTCTGCACTAACGGCCTAGGTCATATGGCGACTCTATAGATACTCATGGTGTCTGCACCAACGGCCTATGTCATATGGCGACTCTCTAGATAGTCCTGGTGTCTGCACCAACAGCCTAGGCATAGGGACTCTCAGATACTCCTGGTGTCTGCAACAACGGCCTAGTCATATGGCGACTATCTAGACTCATGGTGTCTGCACCAACGGCCTAGGTCATATGGCGACTCTCTAGATACTCCTGGTGTCTGCACCAACAGCCTAGGTCAAATGGCGACTCTTTAGATACTCCTAGTGTCTGCACCAACAGCCTATGTCATATGGCGACTCTCTACACTCCTGGTGTCTGCACCAACAGCCTAGGTCATATGGCGACTCTATAGATAGTCCTGATGTCTGTACCAACATCCTAGGTCATATGGCGACTCTCTAGATAGTCCTTTTGTCTGCACCAACAGCCTAGGTCATATGGCGACTCTCTAGACTCCTGGTGTCTGCACCAACGGCCTAGGTTATATGGCGACTCTCTAGATACTCCTGGTGTCTGCACCAACAGCCTAGGTCATATGGCGACTCTCAGATACTCCTGGTGTCTGCACCAACATCCTAGGTCATATGGCGACTCTCTACACTCCTGGTGTCTGCACCAACAGCCTAGGTCATATGGCGACTCCCTAGACTCCTGGTGTCTGCACAAACGGCCTAGGTCATATGGCGACTCTCTAGATAGTCCTGGTGTCTGCACCAACAGCCTAGGTCATATGGCGACTCTCTACACTCCTGGTGGCTGCACCAACATCCTAGGTCATATGGCGACTCTCTAGATAATCCTGGTGTCTGCACCAACAGCCTAGGTCATATGGCGACTCTCTACACTCCTGGTGTCTGCACCAACGGCCTAGATCATATGGCGACTCTCTAGATACGCATAGTGTCTGCACCAACAGCCTAGGTCATATGGCGAATCTCTAGACTCTTAGTGTCTGCACCAACAGCCTAGGTCATATGGCGACTCTCTAGATACTCCTAGTGTCTGCACCAACGGCCTAGGTCATATGGCGACTCTCTAGATAGTCCTTGTGTCTGCACCAACAGCCTAGGTCATATGGCGACTCTCTAGACTCCTGGTGTCTGCACCAACAGCTAGGTCATATGGCGACTCTCTAGACTCCTGGTGTCTGCACCAACAGCCTAGGTCATATGGCGACTCTCTAGATACTCCTGGTGTATGCACCAACGGCCTAGGTCAAATGGCGACTCTCTAGATAGTCCTGGTGTCTGCACCAACAGCCTAGGTCATATGGCGACTCTCTAGATAGTCCTGGTGTCTGCACCAACAGCCTAGGTCATATGGCGACTCTCTAGACTCCTGGTGTCTGCACCAACAGCCTATGTCATATGGCGACTATCTAGATAGTCCTGGTGTCTGCACCAACAACCTAGGTCATATGGCGACTCTCTATAGTCCTGGTGTCTGCACCAACAGCCTAGGTCATATGGCGACTCTCTAGACTCCTGGTGTCTGCACCAACAGCCTAGGTCATATGGCGACTCTCTCGATAGTCCTGGTGTCTGCACCAACAGCCTAGGTCATATGGCGACTCTCTAGATAGTCCTGGTGTCTGCACCAACAGCCTAGGTCATATGGCGACTCTCTAGACTCCTGGTGTCTGCACCAACAGCCTAGGTCATATGGCGACTCTCTAGACTCCTGGTGTCTGCACCAACAGCCTAGGTCATATGGCGACTCTCTAGATAGTCCTGGTGTCTGCACCAACAGCCTAGGTCATATGGCGACTCTAGACCCCTGGTTTCTGCACCAACGGCCTAGGTCATATGGGGACTCTCTAGATACTCCTGATGTCTGCACCAACGGCCTAGGTCATATGGCGACTCTAGACTCCTGGTGTCTGCACCAACGGCCTAGGTCATATGGCGACTCTCTAGATACTCCTGGTGTCTGCACCAACAGCCTAGGTCATATGGCGACTTTCTAGATACTCCTAGTTTCTGCACCAACAGCCTAGGTCATATGGCGACTCTACACTCCTGGTGTCTGCACCAACAGCCTAGGTCATATGGCGACTCTCTAGATAGTCCTGGTGTCTGCACCAACAGCCTAGGTCATATGGCGACTCTCTAGACTCCTGGTGTCTGCACCAACAGCATAGGTCATATGGCGACTCTCTAGACTCCTAGTGTCTGCACCAACGGCCTAGGTCATATGGCGACTCTCTAGATAGTCCTGGTGTCTGCACCAACAGCCTAGGTCATATGGCGACTCTCTAGATACTCCTGGTGTATGCACCAACGGCCTAGGTCAAATGGCGACTCTCTAGATAGTCCTGGTGTCTGCACCAACAGCCTAGGTCATATGGCGACTCTCTAGATAGTCCTGGTGTCTGCACCAACAGCCTAGGTCATATGGCGACTCTCTAGACTCCTGGTGTCTGCACCAACAGCCTATGTCATATGGCGACTATCTAGATAGTCCTGGTGTCTGCACCAACAACCTAGGTCATATGGCGACTCTCTATAGTCCTGGTGTCTGCACCAACAGCCTAGGTCATATGGCGACTCTCTAGACTCCTGTGTCTGCACCAACAGCCTAGGTCATATGGCGACTCTCTAGATAGTCCTGGTGTCTGCACCAACAGCCTAGGTCATATGGCGACTCTCAAGACTCCTGGTGTCTGCATCAACAGCCTAGGTCATATGGCGACTCTCTAGATAGTCCTAGTGTCTGCACCAACAGCCTAGGTCATATGGCGACTCTCTACACTCCTGGTGTCTGCACCTACAGCCTAGGTCATATGGCGACTCTCTATATAGTCCTGGTGTCTGCTCCAACAGCCTAGGTCATATGGCGACTGTAGACCCCTGGTTTCTGCACCAACGGCCTAGGTCATATGGGGACTCTCTAGATACTCCTGATGTCTGCACCAACGGCCTAGGTCATATGGCGACTCTCTAGACTCATGGTGTCTGCACCAACGGCCTAGGTCATATGGCGACTCTCTAGATACTCCTGGTGTCTGCACCAACAGCCTAGGTCATATGGCGACTTTTTAGATACTCCTAGTTTCTGCACCAACAGCCTAAGTCATATGGCGACACTACACTCCTGGTGTCTGCACCAACAGCCTAGGTCATATGGCGACTCTATAGATAGTCCTGGTGTCTGTACCAACAGCATAGGTCATATGGCGACTCTCTAGATACTCCTGGTGTCTGCACCAACAGCCTAGGTCATATGGCGACTCTCCAGATACTCCTAGTGTCTGCACAAACAGCCTAGGTCATATGGCGACTCTCCAGATACTCCTAGTGTCTGCACAAACAGCCTAGGTCATATGGCGACTCTCCAGATACTCCTAGTGTCTGCACAAACAGCCTAGGTCATATGGCGACTCCCTAGACTCCTGGTGTCTGCACCAACGGCCTAGGTCATATGGCGACTCCCTAGACTCCTGGTGTCTGCACCAACGGCCTAGGTCATATGGCGACTATCTAGATAATCCTGGTGTATGCACCTACAGCCTAGGTCATATGGCGACTCTCTACACTCCTGGTGTCTGCACCAACGGCCTAGGTCATATGGCGACTCTCTAGATACGCATAGTGTCTGCACCAACAGCCTAGGTCATATGGCGACTCTCTAGACTCTTAGTGTCTGCACCAACAGCCTAGGTCATATGGCGACTCTCCAGATACTCCTGGTGTCTGCACCAACAGCCTAGATCATATGGCGACTCCCTAGACTCCTGGTGTCTGCACCAACGGCCTAGGTCATATGGCGACTCTCTAGATAATCCTGGTGTCTGCACCAACAGCCTAGGTCATATGGCGACTCTCTACATTCCTGGTGTCTGCACCAACGGCCTAGGTCATATGGCTACTCTCTAGATACGCATAGTGTCTGCAACAACAGCCTAGGTCATATGGCGAATCTCTAGACTCTTAGTGTCTGCGCCAACAGCCTAGGTCATATGGCGACTCTCCAGATACTCCTAGTGTCTGCACAAACAGCCTAGGTCATATGGCGACTCTCTAGACTCCTGGTGTCTGCACCAACGGCCTAGGTCATATGGCGACTCTCTAGATAGTCCTTGTGTATGCACCAACAGCCTAGGTCATATGGCGACTCTCTAGACTCCTGGTGTCTGCACCAACAGCATAGGTCATATGGCGACTCTCTAGACTCCTGGTGACTGCACCTACGGCCTAGGTCATATGGCGACTCTCTAGACTCCTGGTGTCTGCACCAACAGCATAGGTCATATGGCGACTCTCTAGATAGTCCTGGTGTCTGCACCAACAGCCTAGATCATATGGCGACTCTCTAGATACTCCTGGTGTATGCACCAACGGCCTAGGTCAAATGGCGACTCTCTAGATAGTCCTGGTGTCTGCACCAACAGCCTAGGTCATATGGCGACTCTCTAGATAGTCCTGGTGTCTGCACCAACAGCCTAGGTCATATGGCGACTCTCTAGACTCCTGGTGTCTGCACCAACAGCCTAGGTCATATGGCGACTCTCTAGATAGTCCTGGTGTCTGCACCAACAGCCTAGGTCATATGGCGACTCTCTATAGTCCTGGTGTCTGCACCAACAGCCTAGGTCATATGGCGACTCTCTAGATACTCCTGGTGTCTGCACCAACAGCCTAGGTCATATGGCGACTCTCTAGACTTGGTGTCTGCACCAACGGCCTAGGTCATATGGCGACTCTCTAGACTCCTGGTGTCTGCACCAACAGCCTAGGTCATATGGCGACTCTCTAGACTCCTGGTGTCTGCACCAACAGCCTAGGTCATATGGCGACTCTCTAGACTCCTGGTGTCTGCACCAACAGCCGAGGTCATATGGCGACTCTCTAGACTCCTGGTGTCTGCACCAACAGCCTAGGTCATATGGCGACTCTCTAGATTCCTGGTGTCTGCACCAACGGCCTAGGTCATATGGCGACTCTCTAGATAGTCCTGGTGTCTGCACCAACGGCCTATATCATATGGCGACTCTCTAGACTCCTGGTGTCTGCACCAACGGCCTAGGTCCTATGTCGACTCTCTAGATGTCCTGGTGTCTGCACCAACGGCCTAGATCATATGGCGACTCTCTAGATAGTCCTGGTGTCTGCGCGGGCGTGTATCTGGATAGAACCACCGACCTACCGTAAGTCAGGCACGTTTTAACCTTAAGGTCAGTGTAGTAGAGCAACATCGTTTCATACATTTCTGCTTTCCATGCAGAATCAAACACAACTCGAGACATGGATCGGTCGTCATCACTTTAGCTGTCGGAACTGTCGTCAAACGGTTGGCGAGTCAGCATGGTCACTAGTGTTCGCTTTCAACATAGATAAGTGTCAGGCAGTGGTTTGACCAGAAGTAAGTAAGCGATGTTGAATCATTTGTATTCGACGGGGGAAAAGGTCGGGAAGAATCGTTTACCTCTGCGCATGGTAGTAATGCTTCACAATAAGGTACTAGTCGAAAAGGTACCAGTCGCAAAGGTACGAAAAGGTACCAGTCGAAAAGGTACTAGTCGAAAAGATACTAGTCGAAAAGGTACCAGTTGAAAAGGTACTAGTCGAAAAGGTACTAGTCGAAAAGGTACTAGTCGAAAAGGTTGTGTTGAAGAGTCCAAAGTTACTCATCGTCCCATTCAAGTATCAATGAGTTGTCATTCCGTACTCGTCGTTTTCACCACGTTTTTTTCTGGCCCACAATAAGTCCCCACCCCCATGAGTGACTTTGAACCTAAAATAGTCCGATTTTATAAATTATGTATGCATCAAACATTATTCCATCATTATTATTTCTATAAAAAACCACCAAATGTATTGCTTGGAATCTTCGCATACACATCCTAGGACTAATTTATTGCTTGGAATCTTCGCATACACATCCTAGGACTAATGTATTGCTTGGAATCTTCGCATACACATCCTAGGACTAATTCTGAACACCAACAGTAAGTCTCCACTGTGACCTTGGAATCTTCGCATACACATCCTAGGACCAATTCTGAACACCAACAGTAAGTCTCCACTGTGACCTTGGAATCTTCGCATACACATCGTAGGACCAATTCTGAACACCAACAGTAAGACTCCACTGTGACCTTGGAATATTCGCATACACATCCTAGGACCAATTCTGAACACCAACAGTAAGTCTCCACTGTGACCTTGGAATCTTCGCATACACATCCTAGGACCAATTCTGAACACCAACAGTAAGTCTCCACTGTGACCTTGGAATCTTCGCAAACACATCCTAGGACTAATGTATTGCTTGGAATCTTCACATACAAATCCTAGGACCAATTCTGAACACCAACAGTAAGTCTCCACTCTACCAGTGACCTTGGAATTGGCAATTTGTTGGAAAGCATAACAGACACGTTTTATTTCAGAACCAACACTGATGCGTGGCTAGTTACCCATGGGGCGATGGCATGGATTCCCCACTAATTTATGTCGTGCGAAAGGACCTTAAATCAGTTTGACCATATCTTATTAACATTGGAAGTATAAAGATGGAACACTCGTATGTAGTGCAATTTCGTGTTTATTAACAGGAATATGACTTTAATCCTTGACCCGCCAATCACGACTAAAAACGCTTTTGCAAACAGCAACATGTACATTTCAAATCACAGATCCATCCGATTAAATTAATTTGCATAAATTGTACGTTCAAAAATTCGAAGTTCTCCACTTCACGAAAATGTTTTACTTTACAAAATTGGCAGTTAAGTTACGCATTTATAACCATATTAATATTACCTAATTAGCATAATGTATGCATAATTGTGCTAATTAGATACACTATAAATGCTCGTAACTTCTTGACACTATATTCGATTTTATAAAGGTTGATATATTTAGAAAGTTGGGAGCCAATTCGTTCATTTAGATATGCAGTGACATTCTCTTTCATGAAAACAAATGAGTACAATATTTATGTAATTTATGCAAATGAACGTGATCGGGTTTGTCAATTGAAACCTGGTGGTATTTGAGAATATTAGCAACAGTTTGGTACCATGTTTATATTTCAATCATCAGCAGTTCTTGAGTTACGTGTTTTTATCAGCACTATGTTGGTTATGTCATGTGGTGACTCATATAGTGTTTTCAATTGGTAAATAGATTCACTTAAGATGTATCATAGAAGGACTGATAAGCTGGTCTCGTGCCGGTGCTGGACATCGTGCACGTAAGAGAACAATGGAATGGGTCTCTGTCTGTGTCATTGCATTATCCTCCAAAAAATCTAAAATGAATAACCTCTCCAGGAGGTGTCGCTCATATGGGCAACCGGTACACACATATATTACCATTACCACAGTGATGGGTTCAGCAGTATATGCATACTGTATTTGCTTTGCACATATTATTTTCTGCTATAATAATAAACTACACTAATGGAGAGCTTGTTATCAGAAGCTGAACGAACGAAAACTACATAAATTATTATAATATAAAATAAAAAGCATTGAAACCGATAGTATTAAGGGACAAATATGCATATGTTGTTGGCTATGCAAATTAATAAACATCAGTACAGTAGCCAGAGGTAAATTGCATCCGAGGCAATCTAGGGGGTCCGGGGGCATGTTCCCTTTTAAAATTGTTGGTGCATAAAAGCTATTTTCTGATTGATTTGCTTAGACGTATAATTATGTACTGACCATTCAGCTCTCTAGCAGTCAACATTTTATACAGGAAAGGGATATTTTTAGCATTTTATTTATTTAATTTTTCATTTAATTTTTGGTTGCTTTGGAAATTTTAAACGAGACAAATGCCTCTGTGTGCCTCAATGTGGCTACGGGCCTGAACATGTAGATGCAGGAGAATACAAGAAAGCTAAATGACTATTCGTAATACCATGAGCTGAAACAACTAGGCTGGCAGCGAACTGAAATTTTGCTTTAAGTTCTGGCACATAGCATTTTAACCCATTCAACCCCAAGTAACTGGTGGGTTGAATGTCGAAACAGCAGTTAAATCTCTATGGCTGGAGGAATATCACTTTTACAAGCAAATACGTAACACGCACATTGTACACGCAATTTACAAGCAAATACGTAACACGCACATTGTACACGCAATTTACAAGCAACTATGTAACACGCACATTGTACAAGCAATGTACAAGCAACTACGTAACACGCACATTGTACAAGCAATTTACAAGCAACTACGTAACACGCACATTGCACAAGCAATTTACAAGCAACAACGTAACACGCACATTGTACAAGCAATTTACAAGCAACTACGTAACACGCACATTGCACAAGCAATTTACAAGCAACAACGTAACACGCACATTGTACAAGCAATTTACAAGCAACTACGTATCACGCACATTGTACAAGCAATTTACAAGCAACTACGTAACACACACACATTGTACAAGCAATTTACAAGCAACAACGTAACACGCACATTGTACAAGCAATTTACAAGCAACTACGTAACACGCACATTGCACAAGCAATTTACAAGCAACAACGTAACAAGCACATTGTACAAGCAATTTACAAGCAACTACGTAACACGCACATTGTACAAGCAATTTACAAGCAACTACGTAACACACACACATTGTACAAGCAAGTTACAAGCAACAACGTAACACGCACATTGTACAAGCAATTTACAAGCAACTACGTAACACGCACATTGCACAAGCAATTTACAAGCAACAACGTAACACGCACATTGTACAAGCAATTTACAAGCAACTACGTAACACGCACATTGCACAAGCAATTTACAAGCAACTACGTAACACACACATTGTACACGCAATATACAAGCAACTACGTAACACGCACATTGTACAAGCAATTTACAAGCAACTACGTAACACGCACATTGTACAAGCAATTTACAAGCAACAACGTAACACGCACATTGTACAAGCAATTTACAAGCAACTACGTAACACGCACATTGTACAGGCAATTTACAAGCAACTACGTAACACGCACATTGTACAAGCAATTTACAAGCAACCACGTAACACGCACATTGTACATTATACTCAATTAAAACATGCACATATATGAACATTCATAAAATTACAAGCAACATGCAGTTACGATATCGTTCTTGGAACACACCCTATAAAGGCAATGTATCATTTACTAGGAATTATCCATATTGCATACATTTTGTACATAGTATAGATTACGAGCAATTAATTTACTAGGAATTATCCACATTGCATACATTGTGTACGCTTTATAGATTACGAGCAATTAATTTACTAGGAATTATCCATATTGCATACATTTTGTACGCTTTATAGATTACGAGCAATTAATTTACTAGGAATTATCCATATTGCATACATTTATGTACACTTTATAGATTACGAGCAATTAATTTACTAGGAATTATCCATATTGCATACATTTTGTACGCTTTATAGATTACGAGCAATTAATTTACTAGGAATTATCCATATTGCATACATTTTGTACGCTTTATAGATTACGATCAATTAATTTACTAGGAATTATCCATATTGCATACATTTTGTACACTTTATAGATTACGAGCAATTAATTTACTAGGAATTATCCATATTGCATACATTTTGTACACTTTATAGATTACGAGCAATTAATTTACTAGGAATTATCCATATTGCATACATTTTGTACGCTTTATAGATTACGAGCAATTAATTTACTAGGAATTATCCATATTGCATACATGTTGTACGCTTTATAGATTACGATCAATTAATTTACTAGGCATTATCCATATTGCATTCATTGTGTACACTTTATAGATTACGAGCAATTAATTTACTAGGAATTATCCATATTGCATACATTTTGTACGCTTTATAGTTTGCTAGCAATTAATTTACTAGGAATTATCAATATTGCATTCATTGTGTACACTTTATAGATTACGATCAATTAATTTACTAGGAATTATCCATATTGCATACATTTTGTACACTTTATAGATTACGAGCAATTAATTTACTAGGAATTATCCATATTGCATACATTTTGTATGCTTTATAGATTACGATCAATTAATTTACTAGGAATTATCCATATTGCATTCATTGTGTACACTTTATAGATTACGAGCAATTAATTTACTAGGAATTATCCATATTGCATACATTTTGTACACTTTATAGATTACGAGCAATTAATTTACTAGGAATTATCCATATTGCATACATTTTGTACGCTTTATAGATTACGAGCAATTAATTTACTAGGAATTATCCATATTGCATACATGTTGTACGCTTTATAGATTACGATCAATTAATTTACTAGGAATTTTCCATATTGCATTCATTGTGTACACTTTATAGATTACGAGCAATTAATTTACTAGGAATTATCCATATTGCATACATTTTGTACATAGTATAGATTACGATCAATTAATTTACTAGGAATTATCCATATTGCATATATTGTGTACGCTTTATAGATTACGAGCAATTAATTTACTAGGAATTATCCATATTGCATACATTGTGTACGCTTTATAGATTACGAGCAATTAATTTACTAGGAATTATCCATATTGCATACATCTTGTACGCTTTATAGATTACGAGCAATTAATTTACTAGGAATTATCCATATTGCATATATTTATGTACGCTTTATAGATTACGAGTAATTAATTTACTAGGAATTATCCATATTGCATACATTTTGTACGCTTTATAGATTACGAGCAATTAATTTACTAGGAATTATCCATATTGCATACATGTTGTACGCTTTATAGATTACGATCAATTAATTTACTAGGAATTATCCATATTGCATTCATTGTGTACACTTTATAGATTACGAGCAATTAATTTACTAGGAATTATCCATATTGCATACATTTTGTACATAGTATAGATTACGATCAATTAATTTACTAGGAATTATCCATATTGCATACATTGTGTACGCTTTATAGATTACGAGCAATTAATTTACTAGGATTTATCCATATTGCATACATGTTGTACGCTTTATAGATTACGAGCAATTAATTTACTAGGAATTATCCATATTGCATACATTTATGTACACTTTATAGATTACGAGCAATTAATTTACTAGGAATTATCCATATTGCATACATTTTGTACACTTTATAGATTACGAGCAATTAATTTACTAGGAATTATCCATATTGCATACATTTTGTACGCTTTATAGATTACGAGCAATTAATTTACTAGGAATTATCTGTATTGCATACATGTACGCTTTATAGATTACGATCAATTAATTTACTAGGAATTATCCATATTGCATTCATTGTGTACACTTTATAGATTACGAGCAATTAATTTACTAGGAATTATCCATATTGCATACATTTTGTACGCTTTATAGATTACGAGCAATTAATTTACTAGGAATTATCCATATTGCATTCATTGTGTACACTTTATAGATTACGATCAATTAATTTACTAGGAATTATCCATATTGCATACATTTTGTACACTTTATAGATTACGAGCAATTAATTTACTAGGAATTATCCATATTGCATACATTTTGTACGCTTTATAGATTACGATCAATTAATTTACTAGGAATTATCCATATTGCATTCATTGTGTACACTTTATAGATTACGAGCAATTAATTTACTAGGAATTATCCATATTGCATACATTTTGTACACTTTATAGATTACGAGCAATTAATTTACTAGGAATTATCCATATTGCATACATTTTGTACGCTTTATAGATTACGAGCAATTAATTTACTAGGAATTATCCATATTGCATACATGTTGTACGCTTTATAGATTATGATCAATTAATTTACTAGGAATTATCCATATTGCATTCATTGTGTACACTTTATAGATTACGAGCAATTAATTTACTAGGAATTATCCATATTGCATACATTTTGTACATAGTATAGATTACGATCAATTAATTTACTAGGAATTATCCATATTGCATACATTGTGTACGCTTTATAGATTACGAGCAATTAATTTACTAGGAATTATCCATATTGCATACATTGTGTACGCTTTATAGATTACGAGCAATTAATTTACTAGGAATTATCCATATTGCATACATCTTGTACGCTTTATAGATTACGAGCAATTAATTTACTAGGAATTATCCATATTGCATACATTTATGTACGCTTTATAGATTACGAGTAATTAATTTACTAGGAATTATCCATATTGCATACATTTTGTACGCTTTATAGATTACGAGCAATTAATTTACTAGGAATTATCCAAATTGCATACATGTTGTACGCTTTATAGATTACGATCAATTAATTTACTAGGAATTATCCATATTGGATTCATTGTGTACACTTTATAGATTACGAGCAATTAATTTACTAGGAATTATCCATATTGCATACATTTTGTACATAGTATAGATTACGATCAATTAATTTACTAGGAATTATCCATATTGCATACATTGTGTATGCTTTATAGATTACCAGCAATTAATTTACTAGGAATTATCCATATTGCATACATGTTGTATGCTTTATAGATTACGAGCAATTAATTTACTAGGAATTATCCATATTGCATACATTTATGTACACTTTATAGATTACGAGCAATTAATTTACTAGGAATTATCCATATTGCATACATTTTGTACACTTTATAGATTACGAGCAATTAATTTACTAGGAATTATCCATATTGCATACATTTTGTACGCTTTATAGATTACGAGCAATTAATTTACTAGGAATTATCCATATTGCATACATGTTGTACGCTTTATAGATTACGATCAATTAATTTACTAGGAATTATCCATATTGCATTCATTGTGTACACTTTATAGATTACGAGCAATTAATTTACTAGGAATTATCCATATTGCATACATTTTGTACGCTTTATAGATTACGAGCAATTAATTTACTAGGAATTATCCATATTGCATTCATTGTGTACACTTTATAGATTACGATCAATTAATTTACTAGGAATTATCCATATTGCATACATTTTGTACACTTTATAGATTACGAGCAATTAATTTACTAGGAATTATCCATATTGCATACATTTTGTACGCTTTATAGATTACGATCAATTAATTTACTAGGAATTATCCATATTGCATTCATTGTGTACACTTTATAGATTACGAGCAATTAATTTACTAGGAATTATCCATATTGCATACATTTTGTACACTTTATAGATTACGAGCAATTAATTTACTAGGAATTATCCATATTGCATACATTTTGTACGCTTTATAGATTACGAGCAATTAATTTACTAGGAATTATCCATATTGCATACATGTTGTACGCTTTATAGATTACGATCAATTAATTTACTAGGAATTATCCATATTGCATACATTTTGTACACTTTATAGATTACGAGCAATTAATTTACTAGGAATTATCCATATTGCATACATTTTGTACGCTTTATAGATTACGATCAATTAATTACTAGGAATTATCCATATTGCATTCATTGTGTACACTTTATATATTACGAGCAATTAATTTACTAGGAATTATCCATATTGCATACATTTTGTACACTTTATAGATTACGAGCAATTAATTACTAGGATTATCCATATTGCATACATTTTGTACGCTTTATAGATTACGAGCAATTAATTTACTAGGAATTATCCATATTGCATACATGTTGTACGCTTTATAGATTACGATCAATTAATTTACTAGGAATTATCCATATTGCATTCATTGTGTACACTTTATAGATTACGAGCAATTAATTTACATGAATTATCCATATTGCATACATTTTGTACATAGTATAGATTACGATCAATTAATTTACTAGAATTATCCATATTGCATACATTGTGTACGCTTTATAGATTACGAGCAATTAATTTACTAGGTATTATCCATATTTCATACATTGTGTACGCTTTATAGATTACGAGCAATTAATTTACTAGGAATTATCCATATTGCATACATCTTGTACGCTTTATAGATTACGAGCAATTAATTTACTAGGAATTATCCATATTGCATACATTTATGTACGCTTTATAGATTACGAGTAATTAATTTACTAGGAATTATCCATATTGCATACATTTTGTACGCTTTATAGATTACGAGCAATTAATTTACTAGGAATTATCCATATTGCATACATGTTGTACGCTTTATAGATTACGATCAATTAATTTACTAGGAATTATCCATATTGCATTCATTGTGTACACTTTATAGATTACGAGCAATTAATTTACTAGGAATTATCCATATTGCATACATTGTGTACGCTTTATAGATTCCGAGCAATTAATTTACAAGGAATTATCCATATTGCATACATTTTGTACGCTTTATAGATTACGAGCAATTAATTTACTAGGTATTATCCATATTGCATACATTTTGTACGCTTTATAGATTACGATCAATTAATTTACTAGGAATACAATATGTACCAAGAACTGGAAATGAATGATGTAATAATCTGTTTAGTACGCCAAGACGAATTCAAAGAACAAGAAAGCAATACATACTATACAATCAACTCGGAAATACAATCAAACATATTCTAAGCACCCATTCACAATGGACGTACAGAAAGTACTTACTTAGCACATGTGGCTGCTAAATAGTGGTCAAATGGGTGTAATATAATGTTAGTCGACTATACATATGAACTATATTCTGTACTAATAAAATAACAACTTATTACTAGTCGCTCGCCCACATGGTTCGCCGTCGGTGAGGAAAATGAGCTCATTCATAATTAGTTACACTACGCCCAACATACTTACATGTATATACTAGTCTATAAGGACTTCCCACCCGAAGGTACAACATACTTACATGTATATACGAGTCTATAAAGGACTTCCAACCCGAAGGTACAACATACTTACATGTATATACGAGTCTATACAGGACTTCCCACCCGAAGGTACAACATACTTACATGTACATACGAGTCTATAAAGGACTTCCTACCCGAAGGTACAACATATTTACATGTATATACGAGTCTATAAAGGACTTCCCACCCGAAGGTACAACACACTTACATGTATATACGAGTCTATAAAGGACTTCCCACCCGAAGGTGCAACATACTTACATGTATATACGAGTCTATAAAGGACTTCCCACCCGAAGGTGCAACATACTTACATGTATATACGAGTCTATAAAGGACTTCCCACCCGAAGGTACAACATACTTACATGTATATACGAGTCTATAAAGGACTTCCCACCCGAAGGTATAACATACATGTATATACGAGTCTATAAAGGACTTCCCACCCGAAGGTACAACATACTTACATGTATATACGAGTCTATAAAGGACTTCCCTCCCGAAGGTACAACATACTTACATGTATATACGAGTCTATGAAGGACTTCCCACCCGAAGGTACAACATACTTACATGTATATACGAGTCTATAAAGGACTTCCCACCCGAAGGTACAACATACTTATATACATGCATATACGAGTCTGTAAAGGACTTCCCACCCGAATGTACAACATACTTACATGTATATACGAGTCTATAAAGGACTTCCTACAGGAAGTTACACCACACTTACATGTATATACGAGTCTATAAAGGACTTCCCACTCGAAGGTACAACATACTTACATGTATATACGAGTCTATAAAGGACTTCCCACCCGAAGGTACAACATACTTACATGTATATACGAGTCTATAAAGGACTTCCCAACCGAAGGTACAACATACTTACATGTATATACGAGTCTATAAAGGACTTCCCACCCGAAGGTACAACATACATACATGTATATACGAGTCTATAAAGGACTTCCCACCCGAAGGTACAACATACTTACATGTATATACGAGTCTATAAAGGACTTCCCACCCGAAGGTACAACATACTTACATGTATATACGAGTCTATAAAGGACTTCCCACCCGAAGGTACAACACACCTACATGACTTCCCACTCGAAGGTTCAACATACCTACATGTATATACGAGTCTATAAAGGACTTCCCACCCGAAGGTACAACATACTTACATGGTCTATAAAGGACTTCCCACCCGAAGGTACAACATACTTACATGTATAAACGAGTCTATAAAGGACTTCCCACCCGAAGGTACAACATACTTACATGTATAAACGAGTCTATAAAGGACTTCCCACCCGAAGGTACAACATACTTACATGTATAAATGAGTCTATAAAGGACTTCCCACCCGAATGTACAACATACTTACATGTATATACGAGTATATAAAGGTCTTCCCACCCGAAGGTACACCACACCTACATGACCTCCCACCCAAAGGTACACCACACCTACATGACTTCCCACCCGAAGGTACACCACAGCTACATGACCTCCCACCCGAAGGTACACCACATTGTAAGTGTTCCAACCACACAGGTCTTTGGGGTTTAAAGCCGCATCAACAGCTTAGTTCATATGGAGACTCTCCCGGTAGAAGTGGCGTGAATATCCTACCAGTATTTCAGGCACGAACAGGCAAACGGCTAGAACCACCGACCATCCGCAAGCTAGCTGGATATCTTTCTCACATGAAAGTGTTCGTAGCCGCCAGTGGGATTCGAACATACACAGGATACGGGCAAGCAATTTAAAGTTAACGACATTAACCACTCGGCCATCCCTCTCCAATAATACAATACACTATGGTCACATACACACCCAGCATGATAACACTAAACTATTGTAATAGCATTCCGGTATTTACACTGTCAGAATGCGTTACGACTCTGGTATCGCGGTATCACTGTAGCTCGAATATCTTCATCGTGTTACTGTCTCGTTGGGTGACATATAATACACACTGCCGTGGATTAAAACATACTGACAGTGGTTTCATCACACCACCTGGCGGTAGAGCTATCTCACCTATCTTCTTTCCGTCTTGTTCCAGTTGTATAACATTGTTAGAATCATGTCCACATACAAACACGTTTCCTCTACCATCTGTACAAACTCCTGTTGCATTTGTTAACTGAGAATCGGTGAATGTACTGATATGTTGTCCCTGTACATTGAGAGTGATCAAACTACTGTTGTTGGAGGAGGATACATATATACTGTCACCACTATCACTGATAGCAATATGCCTACTGCCGTTAAATATACTATTCCCGGAACTGTCTTGTGTTACCGTATGTAGCAGGCCACATGTCATGTTATATATATACAGGGATTTAGCATAGTCAGATACGTACAATCTGTCATTCTTATAGGCAATACCGAAGCAGTAATGATTCATCTTCAGTTGTCGTGTACGTGTCATTTGTTTACCGAGGGAGACAAACTGGATGAGTTTGCCGATGTAAACACTCACTGCCACTTCTTGTTTACTGATGCAACATACTCCGACAGGACCACCGGGTATGTCGCAGTGATCTATGTCAGACATATTTGTAATGTTTAAACGTTTCAGTTTGTCATTATTAATATCGACTAATAACAGTTGGCCGTCTTCTGATTAGCACGATTCATGCACATTGCACGTGGATTTCTCACCTGGCATCTGAATATTAATTTTTCTCGTTTGTTTGACTTTGTAGAGGTCTGTCTTTGGTTGAACACACATGGATGTCACACGTCCAAGATTTGTTTGCTGCTGAAAGAAGGCACGTATACGTGGGTCTACAGTAAACTCTATCTTCACGTCGGTACAAGACTCCATTGAAAGTTTTATGTCATCTGCTTCTTCCATTTTCTTCTGTGCAGTTTTCATTGAGACAAACTGTTGGGCTTTGTTTCCGTCTGCTTTTCTCAAGTTGTCTGCAGCTTGTTTCATTACATCCGCTTCATTGACAGCCTGCTTTCTCTCCTGCACTAAAATGGACTTCAATCTGAGAAATTCTGTATCCACTTCGTGTAGCGATTGTTTTTCAAGATTGTCATACAGTTCTTCCATTTCTTTTCTGAATGATTTTACTGATGCCACGGCTTTCGTCTTGGATTTGTTCAGCTCTTGCAACAGATGTTCCTTTGTTTTTCCAATATTCTCCACCGAGTTCTTTCTGTCAATCACTGTCTGATAGGTTTTATTTGCATCGCCCGTCTCGAAAATGGTGTCGATAACGTCTGGTATCGATTCCACTCCTGTGCATGTCCTGCAAGCAAGGGTTTCGATATAATATTATACATGAGTACAATACATGTATATAAGTAAAAGTAGTAATTTTTATAAGTGTCATGCTTATTGTTTCTTTTCTTGACGATTGCGAAGCAAGTTCTAACACTTTATATTTATCACTCTCGTTGGCGCGGATTAAAGCGTATAAAAGTAAAGTAAAGTGTTTGTTTATTATAGTGTCACCCCTATTTAAAGGGCCAGCCATTTCTGACTTATGAGACACCTCTTTTTCATGAACATCAGTACTTCCCGAATCCTATACGTATATGTGGTCATTCGTGTGGGAGAAAACCGGAGTACCCTGAGAAAACCCACGTGTCCGATCTGGCGACCACCGGACCATCTCACATACTTCCCGGTCCGAGGCAGACATAACATACGTTAAAGCGCTTTTTTCTGTAACTTAAATTAATTTGTTCAGCCCAATTATTCTATCAAAGCAAATAATATGTATTCCACAAACATATATATTTTTTAGAAATTTATTTGTTCTGCCCTAATAGTACTATTGCACTGTTATTTCTGTGTGTTACGTTTATTTATCGTCGCTACCAGTTGCCCATATGAGCGACGCCTCCTGGAGAGATTAGTCATTTTAGATTTTTTGGAGGATACTGATACAGGCAGAGACCCATTCCAGAGTCTCCTCTGGTTCTTTTACGTGCACAGTGTACAGCACCGACACGAGACCTCGGTTTAATGTCCCATCTGAATGACTGTTAATTTTATTAGGGTCAGACGGGGGATCGAACCTGCTATCCCTGGATTACCAGTCCAGCGTGTTACCACTGGACTACAGATCCGTCTGTGTGGACATAATTATATATATGCATCGCATCAATGAAGATAATACCTAACTAGGTGGTTGTATAGATAAACTCCTTCTCCGTATGACTATGTCCACGTATATTTTGGGCGTTTACGAAACTAGAGATGTACGCAAGATTTTTTAAATGATAATGATTATCTATATAGCCATACATTACACACATTAATGCCTTGATTTATGATTGAATGTATATTGTATTCCTTGTGTGTATTTCATTGTCCTCTTGTTGCGTCATTGTATTACATCCATGTTTATGTTTGTTGTATTTTCACATGGACCTCTGGCTTACTGAATTTGAAAATAAAACTATCTTATGATACATATTAAGTGTAACCACTGGACTACAGATCCGTCTGTGTGTGTTATTTCTGGCTGTGATTTGGACTTAATGTATAGATTTTAAAATTGGTATAACAACAACCGATAACAACTCATATAATTAATTACGATTATTACCAAATCTAGGCTATCATTTTATAAAATCCAGGGGTCGTAGGTTCGAACCTCCCTTATACTATGCATTGTACTAATGGCATTTTAAAATGAGGTCTCGTGTCAGTGCTTCCACACGCACGCGCGCACACACGCACGCACACGGGAGGAAGTATTTAGTAGTATGCCCCTAGAAACGTTTGCCAATTTACGGCGATTGATCAACGAGGCAGTAAATCAGTACATATTGGTGAAAAGAACGGTCGATATCTAAGTTATATAGGTCTGCCCGCCTTAAGGCACTCACCTGTTGAGGTGTGTATAAACATGTTTAAGTGCAAACTGGCGAGGCTAAAGGGCAAAATGGCGAGGCTAAAGGGCAAACCGGCGAGACTAAAGGGCAAACTGACGAGGCTAAAGGGCAAACCGACGAGGCTAAATGGGAAACTGGTGGGGCGAAGGGCAAAGTGGCGAGGCTAAAGGGCAAACTGGTGAGGCTAAAGGGCAAACTGGCGAGGCTAATGGGCAAAATGGCGAGGCTAAAGGGCAAAATGGCGAAGCTAAAGGGCAAACCGACGAGGCTAAAGGGCAAACTGGTGAGGCTAAAGGGCAAAATGGCGAGGCTAAAGGGCAAACTGGCGAGGCTAAAGGGCAAAATGGCGATGCTAAAGGCAAAATGGCGAGGCTAAAGGGCAAACCGACGAGGCTAAAGGGCAAACTGGTGAGGCTAAAGGGCAAAATGGCGAGGCTAAAGCGCAAACTGGCGAGGCTAAAGGGCAAAATGGCGAGGCTAAAGGGCAAAATGGCGAGGCTAAAGGGCAACCGACGAGGCTAAAGGGCAAACTGGTGAAGCTAAAGGGCAAAATGGCGAGACTAAAGGGCAAACTGGCGAGGCTAAAGGACAAAATGGCGAGGCTAAAGGGCAAACCGACGAGGCTAAAGGGCAAACTGGTGAGGCTAAAGGGCAAAATGGCGAGGCTAAAGGGCAAACTGGCGAAGAGACTAAATGGCAAACTGGCGAGGCTAATGGGCAAACTGGCGAGGCTAAAGGGCAAACTGGCGAGGTTAATGGCTCAAATTTCCTAAAGTGCGACACTAGCGATTAAATTGTTTTTATTTTTTTCAAATATACACACATTTTAGTACGTTTCTGGCAACAGTAACATCTAAACTAACTACATTCTAACTTTCATGGGTACAAGTATTCTGTTTTCAAAAATATTTTTGTATTTGTTACAGTACTTGTGATTATTTTCAGATCATTTTCGAGACATTACTCTATAATAGTCATCAATAATAAAATGGCTTTTGGTCATATTCTATGAACAGTTCTCCTATTTTTGTCACACATACATATATATGCAACTAATTCAGTAGCTTAAAACGCAATCGAACCAAGCATATCATTACATCAACTCACCATTACATATTAAATTTTAAACCTTGAATGGAATACTTTCCCTTTAACATAAACTATTAACTCAAACATAAACAATTTCGAATACTTTGTAAACATTTCAATTGACGCATATTCCAACACTGACGCATAATATAGGTTTATATACCTGGCAATTTCAGGTAAATATACTAGTCTCGTAAATGATTCATGATTGTCTCGTAAATGATTCATGATTGTTATATTTGAACTATAATCACACCATAGAAACAGAATGATCAATATAGAGTCCTATATAACAGAGAATAATTTTCTAGGAAAATCTGTATGGGCATACCAGGTAATGCAACCAAAATATGTGTGCAAACTTGCCTCAAAATAATTACGTTTAAATGCACTTATCATGAACAGTTAATATATGTAAACTTAATAATTATAACATTGAACAGGAGCAGGTTATTATTTGGTATTCTGGAACTTAAAAAGTCATTTGCATTTTGAATGATGAACTTTCCTTGTTCAATCGCATTGTCCGCATTGCGTTCGGTGGTCCCTCCTAATCCGTCGCAAGCACCTTTGCTATGCCCTGATGTAAAGTACTGCTAATATCCTGTGATTCCATATTGTAATTCCAGTCTGCTGATCGAATATTGTTTTAGTCCAATATTGGGATGTCGGTGAATCCATCCAAAAGTGCACTCCCTTCAGACCATTCTTGTATTGTTTTGCAAATTAACAACCTTATCTACAACTGCAAGTACCATCGAAGCATTGTGATGAAGAACCTCGGATACAAATACAATACGTTTGTACTGCAACTGGCCATCGGCATCATTCATGTAAAGGACTGTAGGATGCAATGTAACCGACGTTGAGATCCAATAGGCGCATTGTACCTCTTCTATATTCTGGCAACAGTAGTTCTCACTGAAGTCCATCTTCATTAACATGTGGTCCTGTGGAAGCCTCTCCTTCATGTATTTAACGGCTTGGTACTGTTTAATAACTTTATTGATGTGGTTGTCAAATTCTCGATGTGTCTCTGTCATCATATGGATGAACTCGCCCTTTGCTAATTCAATATCGACTACCCTCATCTTCTCCTTCCCATCTTTCATCTTCTGCCTTTTCCACTCTTGATATTCCGCAGTTGTTACTTGAATTCCGTTGAGGAGCATTATCTCCAGTTCCTACAGTGCTATGTGTCCATAAATTTATCTGGACAAGGATATAATCTTGTGGTTCTTTAGACATCTTAACTTAAGGGCAACGTTTTGATATTTCTGACACAAGCACTCACTTCTACAAAGCATGCACCACACAGTCCATCTAAAGCTATACTAAGTGAAATCAGTTACGGGACACACTGAACTCATTTACCGGACACTTGATTAAATATATGTCTCTGGTTTAAATACTATTTTGACATATGTTATTTGATTAGGTTCCATACAGGGGATTGTCATGTATTCATTTTAAATATGTTCAGTACAATAACCTGTCTATCGTTTATTATGACTATCAACACAGGGCCATATCAATGTCAATCTTTACAATTGAATTGTATTATGATATTGTTGGTTACAATTCGTTATTATTTTTTTTATGTTTATTTATCGTCGCTACCGGTTGCCCATATGAGCGACGCCTCCTGAAGAGATTAGTCATTTTAGATTTTGGAGGATAGTGCATGATACAGAAAGAGACCCATTCCAGAATCTCCTCTTGTTCTTTTACGTGCACGGTGCAAAGCACCGACACGAGACCTCGGTTTAACGTCCCATCTGAAAGACTGTTAATTTTATTAGGGTCAGACGGGGGATCGAACCTGCGATCCCTGGATTACCAGTCCAGCGTGTTACCACTGGACTACATATCCGTCTGTTCACACTTCGTTGATGTGATAATCAATATATCAATATCAATGTTGAAATAAGAAATAAGAAGGTCGATATCAGCACATTTCGTTCATTGTATATATTGTAAAGATTTGACTTTAAAATGTTATTCATTTACAATAATTCATCCGATGGTAACACTAGATCAGCTATGGGACAAATTAATAAGTTATGGGACACAATACACTGCACCATTATTCATTATATATAAATGCACCTTTATTTAACCCAAGCTGATATGTTAATATGTTACACCAACATGTAAGCACGCTTGAGAAATAAAAATAGATTACGTAAAAATAATCACAAAATCATTAGCAGAAAAACTTACCCGATATCGGTCTTAAAAACTTATTTGCATGCACTCAAAACATGGCGGTTGTTTATATTTTCAATCCAGGAACTCTGCGTTCCAGGCACTGGACATATAGAAGAGAAACTACGAACAATGGATGAAATAAAGTATGGAAATGGGGACAGTGTCTCGTAAATGATGACTCGTAAATGATTCCGAAATTCATTCTGATCCACGTAATTTGCATAAATTTTCAATTTCCATCTAAAAATGTATAGTTATGCAGAGCAAAACCTACCCTAGCTGTATGTATGCACCCACACGCCACACCATCCTAGATAACCACATATTAGGAGTGTTAAGCTCTGTCCCGTAAGCGATTTTTTAAAATTACGAAGTGCAATTTCAGATTCAGTTACTTATATTGAAACGAATAGCTACGGTCTGCACAAGTTATTTTGAGATATACATTACCTTATCGGCAATATATACACAGTGTGAACCTCACGATATGTGTTAAGATTAATGTTATACCAGGCCATGGGAACTTGGGCTCGTAACTAATTTCAATATTGCGGACACACACAAACGTATCCATTTTTAAAAGTACATGTCCCGTTTAGCTAAACTTGTTGCTTCCACCACATTTATGGCACAAATGCTATGAAATAAATATTAAATACCGGTAGTCTTAAAAGTGTGCTCTGGCAGTAGAATACAAGGGTTGAAATACCTTACAATTGTCGCGGGGACAAGCTATTTTACTAACCCCTGTGCTATTAAATTGACTGCTTGATAAGAAATGGATTTCGTGTATCATTTTTTGCGCGTGAAATGTTTTAAGGATATAATGGTGATTTGAAAAATGTTATATTTTGACCATAAGTAATAAATTACTACATGAGTATGGTGTCCTGAAGGTCGTGGACAACACGTGTCGCACTTAAGGAAGACTGAGCCTAAAGGGCTAACTGGCGGGGCTAAAGGGCAAACTGGCGAGGCTAAAGGGCAAACTGGTGGGGCTAAAGGGCTAACTGGCGGGGCTAAAGGGCAAACTGGCAGGGCTAAAGGGCAAACTGGTGGGGCTAAAGGGTAAACTGGCGAGGCTAAAGGGCAAACTGGTGGGGCTATAGGGCAAACTGGCGAGGCTTTAGGGCAAACTGGTGGGGCTAAAGGGCAAACTGGGTGGGCTAAAGGGCAAACTGGCGGGGCTAAAGGGCAAACTGGCGAGGTTAAAGGGCAAACTGACGGGACTATATAAAGTGCAAGGCGTCCTGCCAATCCGCTCTAGAAAACCTCATATATTTCCAATTTCTAGTATTACCCGGAGTTGGGATATTCGCAGCTGCTTGGTTAATGATAATGGAGACACACACTTGCTTAATCTTGTCTTATGAAAAATAAATTGTGACACTGCTTGTTTGTTGGGGTGGAGATTTGTTTTAATGAAAATTATTAATGGAATACGCATTAAGTGGTCAAATATAACACTATACAATATCCTCGCCACTACTTCTCACAAAGGTGTGGTCCAACCCGTTGTTGTGGTGATTGCATGTTATATAATACATTGTGGCGGCTAATGTCTGAAGTTCTTAATAATATAATAGTATGCATGTACCGTAGATGTCAATCTGTTAGGTTTGACCACATCTGTCACACGATCTGGGACAACTATTCTTCGAAAGGGGATATGGACACAGTGTGGCGTCCGTGGTCCAGTGGTAGCGCGTCGGACTTGGAATCGAACGGTCCCGGGTTCGATACTCGGTCAGACCACGTATGTAGTGTCATTGAGCAAGGCACCTCACACACGTTGCTTAGTACTGGTTAACCACTTAGGTCGGCTAAGACTGCCCAGGAAAACAGGTCCCCGCAAGGGGTTTAACATTAATGGAACATACATACATACGTTTTATTTTTCAATTAATTTACCTAGATTCCTGTATCTCTGGCCACTCGAAAGGGCGTGGAACAAATATGTATTTATATTAATTTACCTGTGTTCTAGAATCATACAAGTCGTACAGCCAACAACGTCGTGGTTTCCACAGTACATATCTATAATCTTTATATCATGCTTGGCACATCTGTCCGTCGGTACTGTCGGAAGCTCGGAAGTAAGAACTGCCGACTTAAAACTGGATTTATCTAGAAGTTGGTGTCCTTTTAATGACGGAAATCGTGCGTGCATATCTGTACATGACTGGCAACAATAACATTGGCACTCCATACAATACTTAACTGCGTCTCTGCTTCGTTCAAACTCGGCACAATATGTACATTTAAAGTTTACTATTTCATCGGAAAACATTTGTAGCCATTTTATTACTATTCCGTTAAAGATCGACTTCAACTTTCGATTTCGCTTCAAAATAACTCCCAACAATACACGGAAACACGGTTTGGCTTATTATATAGACCTACTTTCGCCAAAACGAGACAAGGTAAACAAACGGCTTCCGTATTAAAGCAGCATTATATCGTATGAAATAAAATATATTTGAAAAATTCAATTTTTACGTATGAGTAGCAATGCTGCTACACATTCTAACATTATACTTTGTATGCTTATGTTCATTTGGTAAACATTGTTTTTTTGCGATAAAACAAACTCGAAACCGAAAGTAGGACTTTCCGAGTCGATCGGTCACGCACTTGTTTACAACCTGAACGCATCGCCCGCACTTGTTTACATTCGGAATGCATCGTCCCCATTTGTCCCACGATGTCTTTTTTTCAATTAAATTACTTGATATGTTGATTCATACTGTTAACTAAGTCTTTTAGGGACATTTCTACATCCCCGAATGGGGTTCGATAGATAGTCTTTCATGTTCAAAATATATGCATTGTTTTCTACATTCTCAGTTGTTTCACGCATGCTGGATGTGTGTGTTACAGTTCGTGTGTTCATAGACAAATTCGCGTATACGACGGTTTAAATTTATTGGAATGTTATCGTTTCTGAGCGACTAAATCGATTTTTGTAAACACACACACATTGGTAGTTATATCTTACACAAAACCTCCTTTATTACGATGTAATGCTGCTTTAAAGTATAATGTTACAAGAAACTGTACTAGATAATAACCCGAAAGGCCAAAAACTGCTATTGCATTTTCCATAGGTCACAATTACTATCTTCCTCTAATGTCGAACCTCTCGCGGGGATGTAAACATTACGATACGCGGTGCCATTATATGTCACATTTGGGGTGTTTACATGACAAGCATGCATTGTACTACATAATTCGAGACACATTACATTTAATACATCAGAATATAGTATTGTATATATTGTTAGTGGATATGTTGCCTATATATCTACTGTAGGTAGCATAGACGTCCGGTTATGTTGCCTACACAGTTAGCAGCTTAGACCATATTCTATGTTGCCCATATATCTACTGTAGGAAGCATAGACGCCCGGTTATGTTGCCTACACAGTTAGCAGCTTAGACCACATTCTATGTTGCCCATATATCTACTGTAGGAAGCATAGATGCCCGGTTATGTTGCATATACAGTTAGCAGCTTAATCCAAGTCTATGTTGCCTATATATCTACTGTAGGAGGCATATACGCCCGGTTATGTTGTATATACAGTTAGCAGCTTAGACCACATTCTATGTTGCCCATATATCTACTGTAGGAAGCATAGACGCCCGGTTATGTTGCCTACACAGTTAGCAGCTTAGACCACATTCTATGTTGCCCATATATCTACTGTAGGAGGCATAGACGCTCGGTTATGTTGCCTACACAGTTAGCAGTTCACACTCCCAGGACATGCTGCCTACAGTTAGCAGTTTAGATTCCCAGGATATAGCACTATTCTGTCTGCAGTGTTTGTTAAGTACATACATAATACAATAAATAAGTATTTCTTACAAATAGTTTTATTAATATTCAATCTCGTGGTTATGCATAAGCTACATCACGGTGATACATTATTGAAACTAAATACTTACGTACATGTACAGTACACAGGTTGAATATATCCACTATAATACACAAGGGAGTTTCATATTAATGCAAGTAAGATAACATAGCAATTAAACGCATAAGTGGTCCAGTGCTTACGTAAATAATTTTATTTAAAGTCGCCACCGCATAAATGCATTTGGGCGAGTGTTCAATGACTCGTACTTGTATACCACTGTAACCTACCATCACTGATGGGTTACGTGTTCAAGGACTCTTACTTGTATACCACTGTAACCTATCATCACTGATGGGTTACGTGTTAAAGGACTCTTACTTGTATACCACTGTAACCTATCATCACTGATGGGTTACGTGTTCAAGGACTCTTACTTGTATACCACTGTAACCTATCATCACTGATGGGTTACGTGTTCAAGGACCCTTACTTGTATACCACTGTGACCTATCATCACTGATGGGTTACGTGTTCAAGGACCCTTACTTGTATACCACTGTAACCTATCATCACTGATGGGTTACGTGTTCAAGGACCCTTACTTGTATACCACTGTAACCTATCACCACTGATGGGTTACGTGTTCAAGGACCCTTACTTGTGTACCACTGTAACCTATCATCACTGATGGGTTACGTGTTCAAGGACCCTTACTTGTATACCATTGTAACGTATCATCACTGATGGGTTACGTGTTCAAGGACTCTTACTTGTATACCACTGTAACCTATCATCACTGATGGGTTACGTGTTCAAGGACTCTTACTTGTATACCACTGTAACCTATCATCACTGATGGGTTACGTGTTCGTGGACTCTTACTTGTATACCACTGTAACCTATCATCACTGATTGGTTACGTGTTCAAGGACCCTTACTTGTATACCACTGTAACCTATCATCACTGATGGGTTACGTGTTCAAGGACTTCAATGTACTTGTATACCACTGTAATCTATCATCACTGATGGGTTACGTGTTCAAGGACTCGTACTTGTATACCACTGTAACCTATCATCACTGATGGGTTACGTGTTCAAGGACACTTACTTGTATACCACTGTAACCTACCATCACTGATGGGCTACGTGTTCAAGGACTCGTACTTGTACACCACTGTAACCTATCATCACTGATGGGCTACGTGTTCAATGACTCGTACTTGTATATCACTGTAACCTATCATCACTGATGGGTTACGTGTTCAAGGACTTCAAGGTACTTGTATACCACTGTAACCTATTATCACTGATGGGTTACGTGTTCAAGGACTCGTACTTGTATACCACTGTAACCTATCATCACTGATGGGCTACGTGTTCAAGGACTCTTACTTGTATACCACTGTAACCTATCATCACTGATGGGTTACGTGTTCGAGCTTAGTCCACGTCTCTTTATATGAAAAAGTTGGCGGTTTCTTACGAAGGTTGGTACACCAAGTACTTTTTAACTGTTGGAGCCTGCCCAGGCAAGGTGTTGCTAGGTAAACTTACTGTCCCTTTATGTATATTGCAACTAGTAGAAATGATAAATTAAAAAACAATCATAGCAACTTGCTTCGTTGTTATCTTGGGTATAGGTGTTCCACCAGTAGCTAGTTTCATATGACTGTTTCTGTCATTCCGTGGTAACACGCTGGACTTAATCCAGGGATCGCAGGTTCGATCCCCCGTCTGACCCTAATAAAATTAACAGTATTTCAGATGGGTCATTAAACCGAGGTCTCGTGTTGGTGCTGTACATTGTCAAGTCTAAAATTACTAATCTCTTCAGTAGGCGTGGCTCATATGGGCAACCGGTAGCGACGATAAATAAACGTAAAACACACACAGTTCTTCCGAGCATCATTTAACTCTCACCTGGTTAGACCTACGGTACTACTGCGTGTCACTGGAGTGGTAGTGGCTTGTTTATATGCCAATACTTTGTTACTATGTGTTTTACGTTTATTTATCGTCACTATCGGTTACCCATATGAACGACGCCCCCTGAATAGATTAGTCAGTTTAGATTTTTGGACGATAGTGCAATAATACAGACAGAGACCCATTCCAGAATCTCCCCTGGTTTTATGTGCACGATGTAAAGCACCGATATGAGTCCTCGATTTAAAGTCCCATCTGAAAGACTGTTACTGTTATTAGGGTCAGACTGGGGATCGATCATTAACATATATATATCCGTATATCACTCTGTGGACGAACGTCAGGGGATGTATCTAGAGCCAGAGTGGGGCTACTAATAAACATACAATAGCATAAGTTAATAGGCCTCATTCTATGACGTCAAAAAGAAGTCAGGGGAGGTAACTAGAGCCAGAGTGGGGCTACCAATAAACATACAATAACATAAGTTAATAGTCCTCATTCTGTACTGACGTCAAAAATAGTCAGGGGAGGTAACTAGAGCCATAGTGGGGCTACCAATAAACATGCACTAACATAAGTTAATGGGCCTCATTCTATACTGACGTCAAAAAGAAGTCAGGGGAGGTAACTAAAGCCAGAGAGGGGCTACCAATAAACATTCATTACATAAGTTAATGGGCCTCAGTCTATGACGTCAAAAAGAAGTCAGGGGAGGTAACTAGAGCCGACGTGGAAGTCGTAATTACGCAGTGGATGCGCGTTCGCTTCAGCTGCGAAAGGTCCGGAGTTCGAGCCCCGCTGGAGCCGCTACAATTGTGCCCTTAGGCAAGGCATTTAAATTCCACGTTGCCTCTTCTCTCTCCCTCGTGGCGATGGATTCCATTAGGAATGAGGTCTCGAGAGTGATTAATATAAGTTATAAGAACTTGTTTCGCAATCGAGCTAATATAAATTTGTATAAACTATAAACTAACTCGAGCCAGAGTGGGGCTAACAATAAACATACAACAACATAAATTAATGGTCCTCATTATATGACGTCAAAAAGAAGTCAGGGGAGGTAACTAGAGCCAGAGTGGGGCTACCAATAAACATACAATAACATAAGTTAATTGGACTCATTCTCTACTGACGTCAAAAATAAGTCAGGGGAGGTAACTAGAGCCAGAGTGGGGCTACCAATAAACATACAATAACATAAGTTAATGGTCTTCATTCTATACTGACGTCAAAAAGTTGTCAGGGGAGGTAACTAGAGCCAGAGTGGGGCTACCAATGAACATACAATAACATAAGTTAATGGTCCTCATTCTATACTGACGTCAACAAGAAGTCAGGGGAGGTAACTAGAGCCAGTGGGGCTACGAATAAACATACAATAACATAAGTTAATTGGCCTCATTCTCTACTGACGTCAAAAAGAAGTCAAGGGAGGTAACTAGAGCCAGAGTGGGGCTACCAATAAATAAACATACAATAACATAAGTTAATGGGCCTCATTCTCTACTGACGTCAAAAAGAATTCAGGGGAGGTAACTAGAGCCGATGTGGAAGTCGTAATAGCGCAGTGGATGCGCGTTTGCTTCAGGTGCGAAATGTCCGCAGTTCGAGCCCCGCTAGAGCCGTTACGATTGTGCCCTTAGGCAAGGCATTTAAATGCCACGTTGCCTCTTCTCTCTCCCTCGTGGCGATGGATTCCATGAGGAATGAGGTCTCGAGAGTGATTAATATAAGTTATAAGAACTTGTTTCGCAATCGAGCTAAATTAAATTTGTATAAACTATAAACTAACTCGAGCCAGAGTGGGGCTAACAATAAACATACAACAACATAAATTAATGGTCCTCATTATATGACGTCAAAAAGAAGTCAGGGGAGGTAACTAGAGCCAGAGTGGGGCTACCAATAAACATACAATAACATAAGTTAATTGGACTCATTCTCTACTGACGTCAAAAATAAGTCAGGGGAGGTAACTAGAGCCAGAGTGGGGCTACCAATAAACAAACAATAACATAAGTTAATGGTCCTCATTCTATACTGACGTCAAAAAGTTGTCAGGGGAGGTAACTAGAGCCAGAGTGGGGCTACCAATGAACATACAATAACATAAATTAATGGTCCTCATTCTATACTGACGTCAACAAGAAGTCAGGGGAGGTAACTAGAGCCAGTGGGGCTACGAATAAACATACAATAACATAAGTTAATTGACCTCATTCTCTACTGACGTCAAAAAGAAGTCAAGGGAGGTAACTAGAGCCAGAGTGGGGCTACCAATAAACATACAATAACATAAGTTAATGGGCCTCATTCTCTACTGACGTCAAAAAGAAGTCAGGGGAGGTAACTAGAGCCGACGTGGAAGTCGTAATAGCGCAGTGGATGCGCGTTCGCTTCAGGTGCGAAATGTCCGCAGTTCGAGCCCCGCTAGAGCCGTTACGATTGTGCCCTTAGGCAAGGCATTTAAATGCCACGTTGCCTCTTCTCTCTCCCTCGTGGCGATGGATTCCATCAGGAATGAGGTCTCGAGAGTGATTAATATAAGTTATAAGAACTTGTTTCGCAATCGAGCTAAATTAAATTTGTATAAACTATAAACTAATTCGAGCCAGAGTGGGGTTAACAATAAACATACAACAACATAAGTTAATAGGCCTCATTCTATGAGGTCAAAAAGAAGTCAGGGGAGGTAACTAGAGCCAGAGTGGGGCTACAAATAAACATACAATAACATAAGTTAATGGTCCTCATTCTATGACGTCAAAAAGAAGTCAGGGGAGGTAACTAGAGCCAGAGTGGGGCTACAAATAAACATACAATAACATAAGTTAATGGTCCTCATTCTATGACGTCAAAAAGAAGTCAGGGGAGGTAACTAGACCCAGAGTGGGGCTACCAATAAACATACAATAACATAAGTTAATGGGTCTCATTCTAAGTCAGGGGAGGTAACTAGAGCCAGAGTGGGGCTACCAATAAACATACAATAACATAAGTTAATGGGCCTCATTCTCTACTGACGTCATAAAGAAGTCAGTGGAGGTAACTAGAGCCAGAGTGGGGCTACCAATAAACATACAATAACATAAGTTAATGGGCCTCATTCTCTACTGACGTCAAAAAGAAGTCAGGGGAGGTAACTAGAGCCGAAGTGGAAGTCGTAATAGCGCAGTGGATGCGCGTTCGCTTCAGGTGCGAAATGCCCGCAGTTCGAGCCCCGCTGGAGCCGTTACGATTGTGCCCTTAGGCAAGGCATTTAAATGCCACGTTGCCTCTTCTCTCTCCCTCGTGGCGATGGATTCCATCAGGAATGAGATCTCGAGAGTGATTAATATAAGTTATAAGAACTTTTTTCGCAATCGAGCTAAATTAAATTTGTATAAACTATAAACGAACTGGAGCCAGAATGGGGTTAACAATAAACATACAACAACATAAGTTAATGTATGTTTATTGTTAACCCCACTCTGGCTCGAGTTAGTTTATAGTTTATACAACATAAGTTAATAGGCCTCATTCTATGACGTCAAAAAGAAGTCAGGGGAGGTAACTAGAGCCAGAGTGGGGCTACCAATAAACATACAATAACATAAGTTAATGGTCCTCATTCTATGACGTCCAAAATAAGTCAGAGGAGGTAACTAGAGCCAGAGTGGGGCTACCAATAAACATACAATAACATAAGTTAATGGGCCTCATTCTAAGTCAGGGGAGGTAACTAGAGCCAGAGTGGGGCTACCAATGAACATACAATAACATAAGTTAATGGTCCTCATTCTATACTGACGTCATAAAAAGTCAGGGGAGGTAACTAGAGCCAGTGGGGCTACCAATAAACATACAATAACATAAATTAATGGTCCTCATACTATACTGACGTCAAAAAGATGTCAGGAGAGGTAACTAGAGCCAGAGTGGGGCTACCAATAAACATACAATAGCATAGGTTAATGGTCCTCATTCTGTACCGACGTCGAAAAGAAGTCAGTGGAGGTAACTAGTCAGAGTGGGGCTACCAATAAACATGCAATAACATAAGTTAATGGGCCTCATTCTGTACCGACGTCAAAAATATGTCAGGGGAGGTAACTAGAGCCAGAGTGAGGCTACCAATAAACATACAATAGCATAAGTTAATGGTCCTCATTCTATATCGACGCCAAAAAGAATTCAGGGGAGGTAACTAGAGCCAGAGTGGGGCTACCAATAAACATGCAATAACATAAGTTAATGGGCCTCATTCTGTACCGACGTCAAAAAGAAGTCAGGGGAGGTAACTAGAGTCAGAGTGGGGCTACCAATAAACATACAATAACATAAGTTAATGGTCCTCATTCTCTACTGACGTCAACAAGAAGTCAGGGGAGGTAACTAGAGCCAGAGTGGGGCTATCAATAAACATACAATAACATAAGTTAATGGTCCTCATTCTATACTGACCTCAAAAAGTAGTCAGGGGAGGTAACTAGAGCCAGTGGGGCTACCAATAAACATACAATAACATAAGTTAATAGGCCTCAGTCTATGACGTCAAAAAGAAGTCAGGGGAGGTAACTAGAACCGACGTGGAAGTCGTAATAGCGCAGTGGATGCGCGTTCGCTTCAGGTGCGAAAGATCCGGAGTTCGAGCCCCGCTGGAGCCGTTACGATTGTGCCCTTAGGCAAGGCATTTAAATTCCACGTTGCCTCTTCTCTCTCCCTCGTGGCGATGGATTCCATCAGGAATGAGGTCTCGATAGTGATTAATATAAGTTATAAGAACTTGTTTCGCAATCGAGCTAAAATAAATTTGTATAAACTATAAACTAACTCGAGCCAGAGTGGGGCTACCAATAAACATACAACAACATAAGTTAATGGGCCTCATTCTATGACGTCAACAAGAAGTCAGGGGAGGTAACTAGAGCCAGGGTGGGGTTACCAATAAAAATACAATAACATAAGTTAATGGTCCTCATTCTATGACGTCAAAAAGAAGTCAGGGGAGGTAACTAGAGCCAGAGTGGGGCTACCAATAAACATACAATAACATAAGTTAATGGGCCTCATTCTATGACGTCAAAAAGAAGTCAGGGGAGGTAACTAGAGCCAGAGTGGGGCTACCAATAAACATACAATAACATAAGTTAATGGTCCTCATTCTATGACGTCAAAAAGAAGTCAGGGGAGGTAACTAGAGCCAGAGTGGGGCTACCAATAAACATACAATAACATAAGTTAATGGTCCTCATTCTATACTGACCTCAAAAAGTAGTCAGGGGAGGTAACTAGAGCCAGTGGGGCTACCAATAAACATACAATAACATAAGTTAATGGCGCCTCAGTCTATGACGTCAAAAAGAAGTCAGGGGAGGTAACTAGAACCGACGTGGAAGTCGTAATAGCGCAGTGGATGCGCGTTCGCTTCAGGTGCGAAAGATCCGGAGTTCGAGCCCCGCTGGAGCCGTTACGATTGTGCCCTTAGGCAAGGCATTTAAATTCCACGTTGCCTCTTCTCTCTCCCTCGTGGCGATGGATTCCATCAGGAATGAGGTCTCGAGAGTGATTAATATAAGTTATAAGAACTTGTTTCGCAATCGAGCTAAAATAAATTTGTATAAACTATAAACTAACTCGAGCCAGAGTGGGGCTACCAATAAACATACAACAACATAAGTTAATGGGCCTCATTCTATGACGTCAAAAAGAAGTCAGGGGAGGTAACTAGAGCCAGGGTGGGGTTACCAATAAAAATACAATAACATAAGTTAATGGTCCTCATTCTATGACGTCAAAAAGAAGTCAGGGGAGGTAACTAGAGCCAGAGTGGGGCTACCAATAAACATACAGATAACATAAGTCAATGAGCCTCATTCTATACTAACATCAAACAGAAGTCAGGGGAGGTAACTAGGGCCAGAGTGGGGCTACCTATAAACATACAATAACATAAGTTAATGGGCCTCATTGTAAGTCATTACGCCACATTGTTGGGTATAACACCATATTTTATTACGTCACACTGTTGGGTATAACACCATATTTTATTACGTCGCACTGTTGGGTATAACACCATATTTTATTACGTCGCACTGTTGGGTATAACACCATATTTTATTACGTCACACTGTTGGGTATAACACCATATTTTATTACGTCACACTGTTGGGTATAACACCATATTTTATTACGTCACACTGTTGGGTATAACACCATATTTTATTACGTCACACTGTTGGGTATAACACCATATTTTATTACAAACGGTTTAAATTCAGTGCATTTACATAGGTCGGTGGAATTTACCCTCTTGAGTGGACCCAAATCTATAAATCTGCAACGTTTTCACAAAAACATAAATTGAATGGGAGATGTTTTTGAAATGGTGCACATGTATATGTTACAGGAGTTTGAGATCCGAGCAATGTATTATAACCTCCGAGCCTGGTATTATATCCAGCCAGCGAATCTGTTACATGTCATAAGATATGGAATCTTCGCATACACATCCTAGGACCAATTATGAACACCAACAGTAAGTATCCACTATACCAGTGACCTTGGAATCTTCGCATACAAATCCTAGGACCAATTCTGAACACCAACAGTAAGTCTCCACTCTACCAGTGACCTTGGAATCTTCGCATACAAATCCTAGGACCAATTCTGAACACCAACAGTAAGTCTCCACTCTACCAGTGACCTTGGAATCTTCGCATACACATCCTAGGACCAAATATTTACACCAACAGTTAGTCTCCACTCTACCAGTGACCTTGGAATTGGCAATTTGTTGGAAAGTATAACTGACACGTTTTATTTCAGAACCAACACTGATGCAGCCAATCACGCGTGGCTAGTTACCCATGGGGCGATGGCATGGATTCCCCACTAATTTCTGTCGTGCGAAAGTACCTTAAATCAGTTTGACCATATCTTATTAACATTGGAAGTATAAAGATGGAACACTCGTATGCAGTGCAATTTCGTGTTTATTAACAGGAATATGACTTTAATCCTTGACCTGTCAATCACTACTAAAGACGCTTTTGCAAACAGCATAGAGTCAGATCAGACGGCACGTTCTAGATCAGACGGCACGGGATCTATGCTGTTTGCTATTCGGATAATGGAGCAAAATCACTTGTCCGAATAGCAAACAACATAGTTCCCGATAAGACGCGGCATTGCACTATGGCTGATCTGGATCTATGTTGTTTGCACATTCTGTCCAATTTATTCGGCAGGATAAGGGTTAACATTATATCATCATAATTAGAAATAAAACGTACGTCGAACACTTTATGTAGCCGCCACACGACAAAACCAACATAGTCATGATAAAAGTCAAGAACTTATGCTAGAAAGATAACCATGGTAACAAACTGTACCTTATATTATCGAATACAACAACATGTACATTTCAAATCACAGATCCATCCGATTAAATTAATTTGCATAAATTGTACGTTCAAAAATTCGACGTTCTCCGCTTCACGAAAATGTCTTACTTTACAAAATTGGCAGTTAGGTTAAGCAGTTATAATCATATTAATATTACCTAATTAGCATAATGTATGCATAATTATGCTAATTAGATACACTATAAATGCTCGTAGCTTCTTGACACTATATTCGATTTTATAACGGTTGATATTTTTAGAAAGTTGGGAGCCAATTCGTTCATTTAGATATACAGTGACATTCTCTTTCATGAAAACAAATGAGTATAATATTTATGTAATTTATGCAAATGATCGGGTTTGTCAATTGAAACTTGGTGGTATTTGAGAATATTAGCAACAGTTTGGTACCATGTTTATATTTCTATCATCAGCAGTTTTTGAGTTACGTGTTTTATCAGCACTATGTTGGTTTTGTCATGTGGTGGCTCATAAAGTGTTTTTAATTGGTAAATAGATTCACTTAATATGTATCGTAGAATCTGGTATTACGTGTCACATAAAATTAAGTCTTTCAGATTTAAACCGAGGTCTCGTGTCGGTGCTTTACACCGTGCACGTACGAGAACCAGAGGAGACTCTGGAATGGATCTCTGTCTGTATCATTGCACTATCCTCCAAAAAATCTAAAATGACTAATCTCTCCAGGAGGCGTCGCTCATATGGGCAACCGGTAGCGACGATAAATAAACGTAAAACATACACGTATATTACCATTACCACAGTGATGGGTTCAACAGTATAAACATATGTACATACTGTTCGACGTTTTGCTTTGCACATATTATGTTCTGCTATAATAATAAACTACACTAATGGAGAGCTTGTTATCAGAAGCAGAACGAAAGAAAAATACATAAATTCTTATAATATAAAATAAAAAGCATTGAAACCGATAGTATTAAGGGACAAATATGTATATGTTGTTGGCTATACAAATTAATAAACATAAGTACAGTAGCCAGATGTAAATTGCATCCGAGGCAATCTAGGGGGTCCGGGGGCATATTCCCTTTTAAAATTGTTGGCGTATAAAAGCTATTTCTTGCGTTTTCTGATTCATTTGGTTTAGACGTATACTTATGTACTGACCATTCAGCTCTCTAGCAGTCAACATTTTATACAGGAAAGGGATATTTTTAGCATTTTATTTATTTAATTTTTCATTTATTTTTTGGTTGCTTTGGAAATTTTAAATGAGACAATTTCCTCGGTGTGCCTCAATGTGGCTACGGGCCTGAACATGTAGATGCAGGAGAATACAAGAAAGCTATACCATGAGCCGAAACAACTCGGCTGGCTACGGAACTGAAATTTTGCTGAAGTTCTGGCAAATAGCATTTTTAACCCATTCAACATCAAGTAACTGATATGGACTGGTCCATGATATTCTTAGACAAATAAATTAATACGAACATTACATTTGGACATCTATCAAAATCGGAGAATTTTGTCTACAATATTAATATTACAGACAAAAAGTACAGATCCTGACGAGACGACTGCTCTCGAGCCTATTTTGGTGTTGAAAGGGTTACTATTCATAGGAAAACAGTGATCACCGCCCATAGCTACTCGACCACGGTACAGAGGCGCCCAACATCCATTAAAACGCACATAACTAGGAATTATATATTGTACAAGCAATTTACAAGCAACTACGTAACACGCACATTGTACAAGCAATTTACAAGCAACTACGTAACACACACATTGTACAAGCAATTTACAAGCAACTATGTAACACACACATTGTACAAACAATTTACAAGCAAGTACGTAACACGCACATTGTACATTATACTCAATTAAAACATGCACATCTATATATGAAAACACATACAATTACAAGCAACATGCAGTACGTTATTGTTCTTGGAACACACCCTATAAAGGCAATGTATCATTTACTAGGAATTATCCATATTGCATACATTTTGTACGCTTTATAGATTACGAGCAATTAATTTACTAGGAATTATCCATATTGCATACATTTATGTACGCTTTATAGATTACGATCAATTAATTTACTAGGAATTATCCATATTGCATACATTTTGTACGCTTTATAGATTACGATCAATTAATTTACTAGGAATTATCCATATTGCACACATTTTGTACGCTTTATAGATTACGATCAATTAATTTACTAGGAATTATCCATATTGCATACATTTTGTACGCATGTTTATAGATTACGATCAATTAATTTACTAGGAATACAATATGTACCAAGAACTGGAAATGAATGATGTAATAATCTGTTTAGTAAGCCAAGACGAATTCAAAGAACAAGAAAGCAATACATACTATACAATCAACTCGGAAATACAATCAAACATATTCTAAGCACCCATTCACAATGGACGTACAGAAAGTACTTACTTAGCACATGTGGCTGCTAAATAGTGGTCAAATGGGTATAATATAATGTTAGTCGACTATACATATGAACTATATTCTGTACTATTAAAATAACAACTTATTACTAGACGCTCGCCCACATGGTTCGTCGTCGGTGAGGAAAATGAGCTCATTCATAATTAGTTACACTACGCCCAACATACTTACATGTATATACGAGTCTATAAAGGACTTCCCACCCGAAGGTACAACATACTTACATGTATATACGAGTCTATAAAGGACTTCCCACCCGAAGGTACAACATACTTACATGTATATACGAGTCTATAAAGGACTTCCCACCCGAAGGTACAACATACTTACATACATGTATATACGAGTATATAAAGGACTTCCCACCCGAAGGTACAACATACTTACATGTATATACGAGTCTATAAAGGACTTCCCACCCGAAGGTACAACACACCTACATGACTTCCCACTCGAAGGTACAACATACTTACATGTATATACGAGTCTATAAAGGACTTTCCACAGGAAGTTACACCACACTTACATACATGTATATACGAATCTATAAAGGACTTCCCACCCAAAGTTACACCACACTTACATGTATATACGAGTCTGTAAAGGTCTTCCCACCCGAAGGTACACCACACCTACATGACTTCCCACCCGAAGGTACACCACATTGTAAGTGTTCCAACCATACATGTGTTTGGGATTTAAAGCCGCATCAACAGCTTAGTTCATATGGAGACTCTCCCGGTAGAAGTGGCACGAACAGGCAAACGGCTAGAACCACCGACCATCCGCAAGCTAGCTGGATATCTTTCTCACATGAAATAGTTCTTAGCCGCCAGTGGGATTCGAACATACACAGGATACGGGCAAGCAATTTAAAGTTAACGACATTAAGCACTCGGCCACCCCTCTCCAATAATACAATACACTATGGTCACATACACACCCAGCATGATAACACTAAACTATTGTAATAGCATTCCGGTATTTACACTGTCAGAATGCGTTACGACTCTGGTATCGCGGTATCACTGTAGCTCGAATATCTTCATCGTGTTACTGTCATCATGGGTGACATATAATGCACACTGCCGTGGATTAAAATATACTGAACATGGATGCATCACACCACCTGGCGGTAGAGCTATCTCACCTATCTTCTTTCCGTCTTGTCCCAGTTGTATAACATTGTTAGACGTATATCCACATACAAACACGTTTCCTCTACCATCTGTACACACTCCTGTTGCATGTGTTAATTGAGAATCGGTGAATGTACTGATATACTGTCCCTGTACATCGAGAGTGATCAAACTACTGTTGTTGAAGGAGGATATATATACACTGTCACCACTATCACTGATAGCAATATGACTACTGATGTTAAATATACTATTCCCGGAACTGTCTTGTGTTACCGTCTGCAGCAGGTCACCTGTCATGTTATATATATACAGGGATTTATCATTGTCAGATACGTACAATCTGTCATTCTTGTAGGCAATACCGTAGCAGTGATGATTCATCTTCAGTTGTCGTGTACGTTTCATCTGTTTACCGAGGGAGACAAACTGGATGAGTTTGCCGATGAAAACACTCACTGCCACTTCTTGTTTACTGATGCAATATACTCCGGCAGGATTACCGGGTATATCGCAGTAATCTATGTCAGACATATTTGTAATGTTTAAACGTTTCAGTTTGTTATTATTAAAATCGACTAATAACTGTTGGCCGTCTTCTGATAAGCACGATCCAAACACCCTGCACGTGGATTTCTCACCTGGCATCTGAATATTAATTTCTCTCGTTTGTTTGACTTTGTAGAGGTCTGTCTTTGGTTGAACATACATGGCTGTCACACGTCCAAGATTTGTTTGCTGCTGAAAGAAGGCACGTACACGTGGGTCTACAGTAAACACTATCTTCACATCGGTACAATACTCCATTGAAAGCTTTATGCTATCTGCTTCTTCCATTTTCTTCTGGGCAATTTTCATTGAGACAAACTGTTGGGCTTTGTTTCCGTCTGCTTTTCTCAAGTTGTCTGCAGCTTGTTTCATTACACCCGCTTCATTGACAGCCTGCTTTCTCTCCTGCTCTAAAATGCACTTCAATCTGAGAAATTCTGTATCCACTTCGTGTAGCGATTGTTTTTCAAGATTGTCATACAGTTCTTCCATTTCTTTTCTGAATGATTTTACTGATGCCACGGCTTCCGTCTTGGATTTGTTCAGCTCTTGCAACAGATGTTCCTTTGTTTTTCCAATATTCTCTACCGAGTTCTTTCTGTCAATCACTGTCTGATAGGTTTTATTGGCATCGCCCGTCTCGAAAATGGTGTCGATAACGTCTGGTATCGATTCCACTCCTGTGCATGTCCTGCAAGCAAGGGTTTCGATATAATATTATACATGAGTACAATACATGTATATAAGTAAAAGTAGTAATTTTTATTAGTGTCATGCTTATTGTTTGTTTTCTTGACATGTAATAGTTTATTTAAGTTTAAACTTTATTTATTTTACAACGATTGCGAAGCAAGTTTTAACAACTTATATTAATCACTCACGTTGGCGCGGATGAAAGCGTATTTGTGGTCATTCGTGTGGGAGGAACCCTGAGAAAACCCACGTGTCCGATCTGGCGACCACCGGACCATCTCACATACTTCCCGGTCCGAGGACCGAACCCGGGTTGCATTGGCGAGAAGCGAGCGCGCTAATATGTAAACAGTAATAGTTTGGACCACAGGCAGATCGCAGGTTCCATCCCCCGTCTGACCCTAATAAAAAATTTCAGATGGGACGTTAAACAGAGGTCTCGTGTTGGTGCTGTACATCGTGTTTCCTTCTACGTCTGGAAATACCAATTGAGGTTATATCACGCCCTTAAATAACAATTGAACACTGATTGGATGGGGACTTAGAATAGGTAGTCCTTCCTATCCAAGAGTCTCTGTTTTGTACACGCAGGTTACCTTGAGTGTCTGGGAAGATATATCATATAGCTTAATCTCTCAGATTTGAGTGTCTGGGAAGATATATCATATAGCTTAATCTCTCAGATAACATAGGCCACTAGAGACTATAGACTAGAACAGTCAGAGAGTTACGAACCTGGGAAAGTATGATATGCTTGAACTGATTAAAGCTGCTGGGTTTGTCTCTATTCCCAAGACGTCGCTCAGTGTCCGAAACGGACATGGTACTTTGTTACACTTCGGAATATATTTAATGCACGGGTGGGTACTCGGGTAGAACCACCGACCTTCCCCAGACCAGCTGGATAGCTTCTTCACATTAAATAATTCAATACCCCAGTGCGATTCGAACATGCATCGTTGAGTGGCAAGTGATTTGAAATCAATGCCGTTAACCACTCGACCATGGAGGCCCAGAGTTCGAGTTTTACAAGAACCACAATGGTTGTGTCATTAGGTATGTCGCGTAAAGCAACTGCCTCGTTCATCATATAATATTATTGCTTTATTGTGATATATTTGAATACGTATGGTATCCGTCAGTAACTGAAATACTGCTCCTGGGGGCTGCACGCAAGCCCCTTCCACAAATAAAGCTGGAGAGTCACCCGTTTATGTATGTATGTATGTATGTATGTTCCATTAATGTCAAACCCCTTGCGGAGAAGTATACATGTTTTCCTGGGCAAGCCTAGACGACCTAAGTTGTTAACCAGTACTAAGCGATGTGTGTGAGATACCTTGTTCAATTATACTACATACGTGGCCTGACCAAGTATCGAACCCGGGACCGATCGATCCCAAATCCGACGCTGGACCACTGAGCGACGGACGCCACACTTCCACAGTTTACCTAAGTTGTTGGTGCGACTTTAACCCCAAATCTAAACAAACAAACTCTAGTACATGTTCTGTGTGGTTCTGTTACGGGCGTTCGCCTCCTGAATGCTATAAGTTGTGATATTTCAAAACATAAGGAAAACCAAAGGAAGTATGCAAGTAAAATATTCATGCACCAAAATAATCCGTCCTTCTTTTACCTAATATAGCAAGTTGTGATTTCCATGTGGCTCTGTTTTATGTTTAAAATTCATTATTAGTGACATTTTGGGAGCATCAACAGAAGATTGGCATTGATGTACAGAGATTGTAATCCTGCATGCCATATGTTGTCATGTTGTTGTGATGTTAGACAGTATAGCAAGTAAACACAAAAACAGATCGTTGAAAATTCATGACCCCTATTATTTTATAATTTATTTGGGAGAAGGCTTCTCTAGGAGACAAGGTCCATCTTTTTTTCTTTTAAATGACACTGGCTCTATTGGAGTTTTGAAGATCGTTTTTTGTTTCTCGTGCTCTATAATACTAAACTAAAATTGCGGGCTAATGACTGCCTCAAACATAATTACATTTTGAACAGCCGACTAGTTCATAGCTATTCGCAATGTATCTCTGCAAACGAATGGGCTTTACGTACAAATACCAACGTCTGTGTCTCCATTAACATTTAAAATAAATTATGTTATTGTTTTAGACTCGGAAACGAGATTGCCAATTATAGTCATCTGCTGCAGATATATTTGACACTGTTAATGGTTGCCTTCAGTAGTTATTAATTGTAAGGTACCATGTTGGATGGTGACTACTGCTGTTAGGACAGATTCGTCTAGCATCTTACATTCCATTAAAAGTGATATAAGGACACGGTTCTATCTCAACACACGCGTATCATATTCCACCAGAAGCTATATAGGAACACGGTTCTATCTAAGCACACGCGTATCATATTCCACCAGAAGTTATATATGGAACACTGTTCTATCTCAACACATGCATATCATATTCCACCAGAAGTTATATAGTAGTATAAGGGAAGTAACTCTTATAAAAGATGCGTTTAGTTTTGAACGGAGTTAACTCTCTTAGTTTATACAAATTTATTTTAGCTCGATTGTGAAACAAGTTCTTTCAACTTATATAAATCACTCTCGAGACCTCATTCCTGATGGAATCCATCGCCACGAGGGAGAAAACAGGTAACGTGGAATTTAAATGCCTTGTCTAAGGACACACTCGTAACGGCTCCAGCGGGGCTCGAACTTCGAGTACGAATTAATGGAAATTTATAATGGTCACAGACGTTTAATTCTAAATAATGATTTACTATGCAAACAACAGTAACACGCTTGCGCAGATGGAATGCGAACATTATTAATTGCAAGAGTATGAATCTTCGTATAAAACGATAACAAAACATTTAATCGGTCTTCATTGTAAAATGCGGTGTTACCGCTATGTTTAAATCAAGTGCGCCTTCCTTTAAATTGGTTCTTTGCGTGGTATACGCGAAGGAAGTAGTGTATTGATTGAGAGCCTGAATCAAGCTTATAATGTTTTGTTCAGTCGAGCTGGTTTCTGTTCTTGTTTTACAAGAAAGCCAACGAGTTTTATATTAATGTTACTCGCCTAATTATAAACATGTTGGTGTGAGCGGATTTTGCAAACGATTACAATACTGATGCAAATTCAATATCTTGTTAGAAAGCTGGAACACATTGCCTCTTCCCATCGTCCATAATGTGTGGCGCCCGTGGTCCAATGGTAGAGCGTCGGGTTTGGAATAGAACGGTCTGGGTTCGATACTCAGTCAGACCGCGTATGTAGTGGCATTGAGCAAGGCGTCTCACACGCATTGTTTAGTACTGGTTAGCCGCTATTAATGGTGCGTACATACATGATGATGGAGTCAATTAGGAAAAAAATGTATCATTTTGACATTAATATGTCGTTTAGTTTATACACATTTATTTTAGCTCGATTGCGAAACAAGATATTTCAACTTATATAAATCACTCTCGAGACCTCATTCCTGATGGAATCCATCGCCACGAGGGAGAGAGAAGAGGCAACGTGGAATTTTAAATGCCTTGCCTAAGGGCACAATCGTTTACGGCTCCAGTGGGGCTCGAACTCCGGACCTTTCGCATCTGAAGCGAACGCGCATCCACTGCGCTATCACGACTAAAGTTCGTTTGATGTCTGATATATACCTATTTTATAATTATTTAAGAACCCAATATGGCCGTCGCGCATGCGCAGTCCATGACCCCCAAAGAGACATTAAATTGCTTTCTTTTGATGAACACTTATTATGTTAATGACCTGTCAACTGTCATCCGATGATGATGAATGATGTCATTCCAAAATGGCCGACGCGCATGCGCAGTACATGGCCCCAAAGAGACGTATATACTACTGGTGTAGATTTGTTTTAATGAAAATTATTACTGGATTACGCATTGACAATTATTAATGGAATACGCATTAAGTGGTGAAATATAACACTATACAATATCCTCGCCACTACTACTCACACAGATGTGGTCCAACCCGTTAGTGTGGTGATTGTATGTTATATAATACATTGTGGGGGCTAATGTCTGAAGTTCATAATAATATAATAGTATGCATGTACCGTACTTACTCGCATATAAGACGACACCCTACTTTGGTTCTGTAATCTGTGGATTTGGCATGCACTCGCATATAAGACGGGTTGATAAAATTGACATCAAGAGTTGAAGACATTTTCCGATAATTGATTCATAAGAATTTTGTGAACAATAACATAATGTTACATAATCCGACATAATGGGAGACCGCTCGCGACAGTAAATAAACATAAATTAAAAAAACAAAAACAATTAGAAAGATTTTAGATGTTATTCTTTATTTACGTCTCATCAATGTACAACAAGCAACATTCAATATAATAAAAACATATCGATGTACCTTGCCACTCAATAATGAATTATATATATATAGAAATGTCACACAAACTTGTGAAATTATCAACAAAATATGTTTTGTCCAGTTAGGCTGGGATAATTGATATGATTACTTTTGGTTACTGCTTCGGGTAGTTTTTTTTAAAGTGGCACATCTATTCCAATTGAGTTTTAAAACAAATATTGCAAACTGACGTCGGCGAATTGAAATATTTTATAGTTATGGTAGGGTTACAGGGGCGTACCCAGCCAATTTTGATGTGGACTCCAAACGAGCACCGACGGTGCGAGTGGTGTAGGGGGGTATGGGGGCATCCCCCCAGACAATGTTTAAAACCTGGACGTCATTTGGTGCACTCTGACGACTCTGGGAACTAATTATATTCCGATAAATACACTTGGAAAACGTATGTTTTTTATGCGGCAATTTGTAAAAATGTCTGAATTATAATGTACATCAGTGCATCGTCTGAGTTTCATATCTTCTAGCTGGGTATGTGTATTAAAAGTGAGTGCATCTACATGTACGTAGATCTACCTGCTTGTGCCTATACGTGTGCTTTTACGTGCAAAGAACTGCTTAGTACTGGAGCTTACCAGGAATACTGTTAACGTACTGTTGAAAGGTGGCGTTAAACTGAACCAAACTGCACAGGCATATAGATCTACGCTGTAATTATTAATGTACTGGTAAATGAGGGTTGAGATTTTAATAGTCCGTAGACCTACATAGATACAGCCAGTTGAACGCCATAAAGGTCTTTAAAGAAAGTCAAGTTTTCTCTCCTTCCTGGAGGCACATGTCATTACAGTGGCAATGTCAATTTGTTCGTGCCAGAGAGACGCTCAGTTGTCATAGTAGATCGTAAATAGTTCTTAACTCTACGCATGACACTGCACGACCTCTCAGCAGTAGCCGTAGATACAGGCATGGTAATTAGTACAACCAGACATGTATATATATCTGGGTACAAGGCCCTGTTCGTGTTGTCTATGGCGCTCTTCAGATCAGCTGGCCTGTCTGCCTCAAGAAGCCACCGTGTCCTCCAACGTGAAACTTCACGACGAAAGCTATCATGGTCGCCTGTGAGGTCTGTGCTGTAGGCGTCGAACACGCTGCCCTCCTGTTGTGGCGTAAAAGCCTGAATCATGCTCGGGAGTAGGTACTGGGCCAGGAAGCGGTCATTGGCCGATAACAGGCGCTCCTCAATCGCGGTTACCAGGTGGTCTAGGAAGGGGTAGTATAGGGCCCGTTTCCAATACGATGACGTCAGAGTTTTATTCTAGCCTATATACATTACCACAGGTAGTCTACTAGTCTGTATAGTAGAAACTCATTTCGCTCGCTCGTACGCGCGGTTTTCCGTTTTTTTAAAGATTTTTGTTTGTTTTGAAAATGATGTGGACGGCACTGCGTACTTGCGTATAGGCAGTTACGCGCCTGGGCTTATCAAAGCGAGGGAAAATATATTTTCAACCTGTATTCCGTATAGGTTTGGTACATAATTCAGAAAAAACTAAAATTAACATTTACTTGGCCTGCACATGTCAAAATGTCATTAGTTTCCACATTATCAGAGCTGTCGGCACAGATCAAAGAAATATGTAAGTTACATCAAAGAGAATTAGCCCCATCACTTCCATTTTTATGACGCATGTGTGAAAACTGCAGGGAGGGAACAATCACATGATATATTTCACTAAAATTACATTGCCCGTCGGTGAAGGTTTTAATTTAGGTTTTAATCTTTATTAAAGTCTCATCTATGTACATACATGTAATACAAACACAAATATAAATAATCAGATTAAAAGTACATAGCCATTCTGAATAGAATTATAAGAGACATATTGCAACAAAACATATCACATTATAAAATCCCACACTACTATTAGTTAATGCTTATTTACATTCTAAAGCCTAGAAACAGTTGCTAATTTATATTTAAATACGAAATAAAACAAAATGGTATAAAACACTAAATCGAAAAACAAGCACTAGTGCGCTTTTAAGAAATATTTTACAAAATCAGTTATCACCCAGGATCAGATCGAGAATGACCTAATTAGCAGTTGCTTCTTGTAGTCTGTAAAAATCATAGATATATAGTAATTAACACAAAAAAGGGCATTATTTACAAAGGTAAAAGTAACGAATGACTTTAGTGAATGACTTTGAAGTTTTTCCCCCCGGCTTCAGCCTATATCCATATATGGAAATCTATGTAAGGTTAAACTGCTCTCCAGGTACTCACACTACACACGTGTTGGGTTCGTTGCTATGGATACGCTATACTAGTGGGTAATAGGGACTGTTTCCAGGTGTATGAAGAAAGGGGGCGTTTAAAGGAGTCACAGATATACTTTGCATATAATTTGTCGCTAATTGCATCGCCCTCGGGAACGTTTAAACGGGGGTATACGGTAATTATTGAATTAAGAATTGTCCAGAGCTAGAAACTTTCGCGATTTTTAATTTACCAAGGTGGTCATTTAACCCATTCAACCCCAAGTAACTGACATGGACTGGTGCATGCTATTTTTAGACCAATAAATTAATAAGAAAATTACATTTGGACCAGTTCATTTATCAAAATGGGTAATTTTATCTAAAAATAGTAATAATTATTACTGGCAAAAAAGTGCAGATCCTGATGAGACGGCTCGTTACGAGCCGGCTCATCTGGATCTACACTTTTCATAAGCCTATTTAGAGGCCTGTGGGGTTGAAAGGGTTAATACCCAAAGTCGGTGAAAAAATATATAAAAAGGGATCAAATTGGCCCAAAAAAATATATAGGTGGCTGACATTTAGAAAACGCCGAACCAGCCGATTTTGGCGGACAATTTTTAGGCGATGTGTTGTGACCCACTTATAAGACGGGACCCCGAGTTTGAGCCTTAAATCAGCTGAAAATATACCCGTCTTATAGGCGAGTAAGTACGGTTGATGTCAATATGTTAGGTTTGACCACAACTGTCACACGATCTGGGACAACATTTCTTCGAAAGGGGATATGGACACAGTGTGGCGTCCGTGGTCCAGTGGTAGAGCGTCGGACTTGGAATCGAACGGTCCCGGGTTTGATACTCGGTCAGACCACGTATGTAGTGTCATTGAGCAAGGCACCTCACACACGTTGCTTAGTACTGGTTACACACCTGGGTCGTCTAAGACTGCCCAGGAAAACAGGTCGCCGCAAGGGGTTAAACATTAATGGAACATACATACATACGTTTTGTTTTTCAATTAATTTACCTAGATTCCCGTATCTCTGGCCACTCGAAAGGGCGTGGAACAAATATGTATTTATATTAATTTACCTGTGTTCTAGAATCATACAAGTCGTACAGCCGACAACGTCGTGGTTTCCACAGTACATATCTATAATCTTTATATCATGCTTGGCACATCTGTCCGTCGGCACTGTCGGAAGCTCGGAAGTAAGAACTGCCGACTTAAAACTGGATTTATCTAGCAGTTGGTGTCCTTTTAATGGCGGAAATCGTGCGTGCATATCTGTACATGACTGGCAACAATAGCATTGGCACTCCATACAGTACTTTATTGCGTCTCTGTTTTTGTTTACCTCAGCACAAAAGGTACATTTAATATTTACTATTTCATCCGAAAACATTTCACAACCGCCTGTAGCCATTTTATTACTATTCCGTTAAAGATAGACTTCAACTTTCGATTTCGCTTCAAAATAACTCCCAACAATAATATTATACGGAAACACGGTTTTGCAGGGAGCACCGTTTTGATCTACTTTCGCCAAAACGAGACTAACAGGTAAACAAACGGCCAGTATAGTACACGGAAACACGGTTTGGACACCGTCTTGACCAAGATTCTTATAAACAGGTAAACAAACATTAAAACTGTTCGTTATAAAATCACCGGTTTAGCGTATTTTGGCAATAATTATACTACCTTCGACATACTCTGTTTACTTTGGTAGGTTGTTTTGTAACTGTATTATATCCGTATTTATATAACTACTGATAACAGAAGTGAATATTAGAGAGCAAACACGAATTCACGTACTAGTTTCGACTAAAAAACCCTTTATTCTAACGATGAATTCGGGTATTAACTTATTCATCCACATATACTGGGTACTCCAAGCACACACTACTGAGTATGACAGGGAGACACCGAATGTTGAAAATAACCACATACTAAGGTCTGCGGTCTGGCGGTCTGTCTGCTGCCTGCCTGCCTGCCTGCCTGCCTGCCTTTAATGTCGAACCCCTTGCAGGGATATAGACATGTTGCACATCATAAACCGCAAAGACGTTAAAAGTATGAATAGTTAAAAGCATACTTTAAGAAAGTAATGAAAATAAGTTGTGGTAAAAGTTTAATAGCAGCTGCGTACAACAACAGTTACTAGGGACGTGCATGGTCAATATGGCAAACTGTCGTATTGAATTGCTATGTGGTAGGGAGATGGACAATGTCAGGAGGGAGATGGTTCCAATGGTTGATTGTTCTTGGGAAAAAGAAAAACGTGTAGTCTGTAGTTGCTGTAATTAACCTATATATTATGGAATGGCAATGGCGAGCAGGACGGGAGAGGGTAACTAGGTAATTTTCAATGGGAATAGCAACAATATCATTATGAATTTTATACAGAAGGGATAACCTATTGTCAATACGCCGTTGATCTAGTCTGCGTAGATTTAGGGAATGTAGCATGTCTGTAACACTAGAGGTACGATAGAACGCGGTGTCGTCTCATATACCGCTGGACACATTCATATGGTCTATCAATGTTTGGGTATGGGGCAACCAGATCTCGGAGCCATATTCAAGCTGGGGTCACTAGTGTCTGGTAAGCCATGGCCTTAAGGGGTTCGGATTTGACCTGGAGGTTTTTATGTAGGAATCCTAATGTTTGGTTTGTTGTTAGTTGACTTTTTTATGTGAGTGTCCTAAGACAGGTTATTTGAGATATCCACGCCACGGTATTTGGCTGAGGTGATCTACTCAAGTAGGACTCCATGGAGTTCATATTGACTGGGAATAGGATGCTTCCTTCTGGTGACGTGGATAACTTGACATTTGGAGGGGTTATAGTCCATGTCCCACTCCAACTCCCACTCTTCTAATCTCTTAAGATCGTTTTGGAGTGTGACCGATTCATTTGCAGATGATAGATAGACTGCAGTATCATCTGCAACGATACGGACTTTGGAACTGATGTTTTGTGGGAGGTCGTTTAGATAGGCTAGGAAAAGCAGGGATCAAAGTATGGATCCCTGTGGGACTCCAGAGGAGTGGCATCTGAACTAATACCATTAAGGACAACTGACTGGAGTCTAGTATCTAGAAAACTCTTAATCCACCTTAATGTTTGACCTCTGACTCCATAGTCATGCATTTTTAGTAGTACTTTCTCTTGCCTTACTGAAGTCTAATAGGATGAGATCTACCTGATGCATATTGTAGACAGAGGTAACCAAGTCATTGATTAGCATTACTAATTGGGTCACGCATGACCGTTTTTCTCTAAAACCATGCTGCAAATGGTACAGAATACTGTGGTTAGTGAAGTGTTTTACTATCGAGGAGGAAACTAAGTATATGTTATAGAACATTGCATAGAACACATGTCAGTGAGATAGGCCTATAGTTGGCGGGGTGTGACTTGTCCACTTTTTTGTAAATGGGAGCAACATTTGCTGACTTCCACTGGGCCGGCAGTTATCCTTCGTTGAGGGGAGGGAGGCCATTCCAATGCCATGGGTTAATATAGTTAATATGGTGCGTGTGACCTAAATGTTACTAATGCATTCAATTACTTATGTACATTGTATGTTTTATTGATGTCAAGCACCTTGTGGGGACCTTGACATGTTTTTTTGGACAGTCTTAGCAGACTTAAGTCACTAACCAGTACTGAGATGCCTCACTCAATGACACTATATGTGCCCCAAGCTAGTATCAAACACGGGACCCTTTGAATCCAAATAAGACACTCTACCACTGTGATGCCCCCAGTAGATATCCTTTCCGCCGCTTCGCATCTTTTCGGGAAATGTAGCAAGTTAGGTTTATTTAAAATTATCAGACATTTTACCTTTATGTAGCAACATTCAATGATTTTATTAACAGCTATAATACATGTAAAACTATACATTTTCTGGTAGATCTCATCAAACTATTTGCAAAAATGTATAGTTTAACTTTGTTACACCACACATTTTGAAATTAATGGACTTGTAAATGATGAAAAATTGCAGTGAGAAAAGGCTTGATTTTCAATTTCTTAAAAAAGTTGACCCCAGCTTATTACTTGATCATGAAACGGTATTATACATAGTAGTCAGTGTTATGTTTTTCTATAAACATTTCTCACCTGTTCTGTAACAATTTTATGCACACAGTACTTACAACACACTTATAAATTAATATAGTTTTAATATACCGACTCGTAACCGAGTACGAATGAACGGTGTACGGTAACCGAGTACGAATGAACGGTGTAGTACGAACAGCCATTTTGATTTTAGAAAATTGCAAATACAAGCTAATTAATCTTCAGTGAGCGCAAATGCATATTTGCATTTATTCCAAACCACAATACCGTATCTATTTATACCTCAATCGAGCTTGAGAGAAGGACACACTTTGCAATATTTTAATGTTTTTTTTACTCTGCATGAATTACGATTACGACGGCGGAAGTGGAATATTGGTAATAGTTAAGTTTGATTACTTCCCTTGTCAGGTGAGACTTGTCATGTCACTCGGATGCGAGCCAAATACACAGGATATACGTCAAATTACATTCTTGGAAGTGCCAAGAATGAAAAGAATACTGATATATCTATCATAAAATACCAATTTCATTAGCGTATATGGCCGTTTTGGACAAATTTATGATATTTGAAATTTTCACTTTCGGTTTTGAACTGTAAATATATACTGCGTAACAGCCAAATGGGCATATACGCCATTTTTGGTCATATCTCCTCCCACTTATGCAAATATTTCAATCGGAAAGCCTTTGCTCTGTTCATACAAGACCGTAATACACAGGACATATTTTGGGGTCAGTTTTTTATCGGAACACCGATTGCGCAATAATGCGCAGTAAAGATGCGTGGTGGTTCCTACTTTATGAACAGGAAGCACATTTTCAGCGGGTGTTCAGCCTTTTAGCCGCCCAGTGTTCTCTTGGTGTAAGTTAATCAAGAGATTTAATCCTTCGCCTTATTAATTTGTATAAGTAATTGTTTAATATGCAGCGATAGCTATACTGAGTTCCATATACATTTAATGATTCGTACTCAAGAAGGTTCGAACCACTTTGTGTCAATCGGTTTCTTTATACGTAAAGAAAAAAGGTTTTATACTCTTTGGTTGATAAATAAAGTGCTTCTAGTTAACATTTGTATTTCATTTTTGATAGTAATTTAATTAGGAACTGGCTATGTTGACGGTAAGAATAAACTTGTACCTGTGTGTATGTAAGTTGTGGATGTATTTTTATGTCTGTTTTTTGTATCTTGCAGTTTTTTACCATCAGTCGATACAATAAATGCAAACCAAGCGCATCTGGTGTTTTTTGTATCTTGCAGTTTTTTACCATCAGTCGATACAATATATGCAAACCAAGCGCAGCTGGTGTTTTGATTGTATCCGGTTAAACTTAGCTGGTCCAACGAGGAAGCAGTCTCGGGGGTTCGGTAACAACCACTGCACCACTGGACAATGGACGACACACTAAGTAATTCTCTGAACCATATAACCCATATACATTCGTAGGAACAGATATTGCGTCTAACTACTGGTAAATTTCAAGATTATGAATATGCGACACTTGGGTGTGTCATTCCTATACGAGTAATGCATATTTACGTTTGTTTACCTGTCTCGTTTTGGCGAAAGTAGGTTCAAACGGTGCGCACTATATCATAAGCCAAACTGTGTTTCCGTGTATGTTACAAGAAACTGTACTAGATACGTGTGACCCCACTGGGAAATTGGTTCCAGGTCGTTGTACCCTAGAAAGTAGTTTTTGCAAACAAGCAGACCATAATTTGATGATGTTTTACTGTAGAACCAGAGACTGTTTGCATTTCTTATTGTGTTTGTGGTGCATCTGTGGCATTTGTGTTCATTTGAAGAAGACATTTTGTGAATTTATTTCAGTACTACTTGCTCCAGAACATTGATGAGTAAACAGCCCGACATGACAGCTATGATCCCTACGCATTCCATTTTCAACCGGTGTTTGTTTACATTTGAAAATTGTGAAAAACTTTGATGGTGATGCCATGACTTAGTTGTGTCTAACAGCAAGTAGCAGCCCTGGAGTTTACAGAACTGCATGCGATAAAAGTTTATTCTTGTTTGGAACTGAGAATTTGACTGTGACAGTTCATCGATTTACTATAGCACGAAGAAGGAGAAAATACAGTGGTGTGCATCCTATATTTGAAAGGCAGAATTGTGTTTAGATTTGAATAACTCAGCAAGTATTGCACCCACAACCATGAAACTTCACACCCAAGTAGCTGATTGGTATAACAATCTGGCATACACAGCATTTGATCAAGGTGGGTCAAATTTTATTTGAAATTTAAATCTCTTTATAAATATCTTTCCGGTCTATTAGAGTTATTTCCCTTGGATCATGAGCTATCAGTAATATGTTCCTGTCGTCTGCAATCATTCCCGGACAAAATCTAACAATTTGTTGCTAGTGTCACAAGCTTCAATCTTAATTTCACATTTAATTTGTGATTTTAAAAGTTTAACAAAAAATTTATTTAAAAAAACCTGAAATATTGTATTTTCACTGGGTTTTCTTTAGTTTTGAACAGGAAACGTCACATGACCAGCATATTGCACCCTAATGGTGACTGCATACTATGGACCGGCTGTGTTAATAAGCAAAGTTATAGTCAATTTCATTACAGAGACCCTCAGGATTAATGCACTGCTGGGCATCGAACACGAACTGCTCACCGTGTTGCTTTGATGGTACTCTACAAGGACTTTGATGTTGCACCCAGCCAGCAAGCATCACATTTATGCAACACTAAATTGTGCATAAACGTGAAGCACCTTGTTTTTGAGGGAAATGCATCTAATAACATGAGAAAAACTTGTTTTTCAATTTCTAGGTGCTGCGGCCACAACATGAATGGGTCAATCTTACCAGATTGTCTGATGCATTTACAGGAGTGACATGTTATTATTTATGTTTCAGTTCTTAATTATATAGTACTGCCTGCTTCATATTCTAAATTCTGACCGTGTGTGTCTGGGGAGTGGAGTGTGTGTGGGGGGGGGGGGTTAAAGGAGGGAAGAGAGTAGCATGAAAAATATGTATGTTTTTTATTTCATATTTGTAGGGTTCCCCGTTTCGGTCGGCTTCAGACCATCATCAGACATTCTGCCATGAATGTGACGGAGTTGTTTGTTGGATTTTAAGGTGTATGTGTGTGTGTTTCAATAGTGTTTCTTTACTCCACCTTGCCAGTTGGTCGGTTTAGACTCCGAGATCATCAAGTTGACCCTTCTTGTATTCATCGACATTCTGAGGACCGTCATTTCTTGCCCGATGGTATTTATCTTCCAGTTTCGCTCTATTTGTATGCCGCCATGTTTTGTACTTTTGTGTCTTTTTATATTTTTGCTGACGTCTTTCTCGTTTCGATGTTGTCAATAGATACCTGAAGGGTTTCGGCGACAAGGTGTGTGTGGTGATTTTTGCTAGCTTCCTGTCCACTGAATCTTTCAGTGAATTGTTCAAATGAAGTGTTTTTGAAGCACTCCTGCAAAGTTACGTGAGCGATTGATTTCTTTAGGCATTGTTGAGAGAGTGGCCCGTTTGAATGCTTAGCATTTCTGTGTCGAGGTCTGGCTGGCAACACTTTGTACAGCTTGCTCGCTCAGTCGGACTTCCAAAATTGTTTCGAAGAGTGTTCTGTCATTATCCGTCAATTTCAGCGGCTGTATACCATGTGTGAGAAGAAATGTGGACTTGTACCACCAGTCGCCTACACCACCTATGCCCGAGCAGACAAGTGATTTGTGTGGACAATAGCTGCAGTTTCCCTCATAACACTGGATTGTAGCAGCACGGATGGAAGGTAAGAGGTGTACCACTGATGTGATATCACCGTCTCCTATTATACGCAGCTCCTCAATCACAGTGCTACATCTGCATCTTATATCCTTGGCCAAGTCTGCCAGAGCTTGTCTTCTAGCTTCTCTGGTCTTCTTCCCTGGAAATATATCCGTACTGAAGTGGGCATTTCTGGTGCGTCTAATTTGACCACTTCCAAGGTGGTTTGGATCAGCCTGCCTTGACACTTTCCAGGAGCTTCCCAGCTGGTCATATAAGTCCTGCATGCCAAGGTATGCTTTGGTGTCTCCATCTGTAGTCAATGTTCGCACGAATATATCCTACAGGGAGAAATTTTCTGCGATATTGTGTGCCATTCTTCTTTCGGAATGCGGCTGCATGTATTGTGTGTTTGCTGTGTATCCTGCATGGCCATCAGGACACGCCACCTCAAATTTCCGGTTTCTAAGATACGCTCCGGTCCAACACAGTTTGTTTTCAATGGCCAGGCCAATTATATATTTGCTGGAGGTGTGGTTCTCAATGGCCACACCATAAGCCTGAGAGGCAGCTTGTCCATGTTTGTATGATGATGTCAACCTGTTGGCATTGTACCGGCCATCGAACGACATGTCAAAATGTTGCCGATTTGGAGCACCTTGTTCTCGGTTGTGTTTTATAACTAACTGCCTCTTTTTGGCCATGTCTGAGTTGTTCAGTTCCTGCACGTTGACACTGGCCTTGTTTACTAACTTCTGCATGTGGCTGCTGGCAGGTGGTGGTATGTCCAGGGAACTTAACAGTAAGTTTGCCTTTGAAATTCCTATAGGCATGTCCATCAGCACTTAAACTGGAGTTTTGATCCAAGACCAAGTTTCTGTTCATAAATGAGGCTTACACTAAGTATCCTGCACTTTTCAGATAAATTCCTGTGTGTTTCAGAGATTGTATTCATCATTGAAATGACCAAATTCAAGTCCATAATCCGATTTCCCAGGTGAACGGCATTTCCCTCTTGTTTCCCGTCCTGATGCAGCCGAAGTGATGGCGTCGTGTCTTCTGTCGCTGACTGGTGTGGTGGCGTATTGTTGGTGGCCTCAGAACTAGTTCCTGGTTGGTCAAGGTCCTCATCAGTTTTACGGTAAGCTTGCAACTTTCGGTGCTTTAGCTGAAACATACAGCCGGAAGCACGCCTCTTCAATTTTCCTTTTGCCATGTTGGATGAAATATGATAAGTGAAACTCACTATTCGGACTTGTCTGTATATTGCTTTGGAATCAAATGATGCATCCATTCTGTCAGACATATCTAGGTAGCATGGTGTTGATCTGCAATGTCCCAAGAGACAGACCTACGCTGGCAGGTACTGATAGCTCGATGCTAATAGTCTGCTTAATAGCCATTGTTTACAGACTGGGGTGTCATTGGAACTCTATTATCAGTAGTGTGTTCTCTCCACTGTTTTCTTAAGTTTGGTTCATTGAGATTTATTTGTTTATACATGGATTAGCAATTCTGGTATTTAATACACTATCTGTGCTAGTTGCTGCAGAGAAATCATGAAACAATGAGCAGTGATATGTGCAAATTTGCATAGAAAACTGTCATTTTCTCAATATAATAACTCATAAGGCCAACCAAATCTTACTAATTGGCTTCATGTCCTCTTCAAGTAAAAGGTACAACATCTAACTGTCATTATGCACTTTAGTTCATGCAAATCTATGGAGTACTTTTGAAATTGGAGCCTATTATGTAAAGCCAGTGTTTTGCTCGATAAGTACATTTCCGAGCTCTTTCGACTGTATCATAGTGAATCTATCCAGACATGTTCTTATACTGTTTTGTTTCTCGTAATATATGTAAAAGCTTGAATAACTAGCAAATTGAAGGTTTGCAAAACTCTTAGTGCATATATACGTGTGACCCCACTGGGAAATTGGTTCAGGGTCGTTGTACCCTAGAAAGTAGTTTTTGCAAACAAGCAGACCATAATTTGATGATGTTTTACTGTAGAACCAGAGACTGTTTGCATTTCGTATTGTGTTTGTGGTGCATCTGTGGCATTTGTGTTCATTTGAAGAAGACTTTTTGTGAATTTATTTCAGTACTACTTGCTCCAGAGCATTGATGAGTAAACAGCCCTACATGACAGCTATGATCCCTACGCATTCCATTTTCAACCGGTGTTTGTTTACATTTGAAAATTGTGAAAAACTTTGATGGTGATGCCATGACTTAGTTGTGTCTAACAGCAAGTAGCAGCCCTGGAGTTTACAGAACTGCATGCTGTAAAAGTTGATTCTTGTTTGGAACTGAGAATTTGACTGTGACAGTTCATCAATTTACTATAGCAGGAAGAAGGAGAAAATACAGTGGTAGCATCCTATATTTGAAAGGCAGAATTGTGTTTAGATTTGAATAACTCGGCATGTATTGCACCCACAACCATGAAACTTCACACCCAAGTAGCTGATTGGTATAAAAATCCGGCATACACAGCATTTGATCAAGGTGGGTCAAATTTTAATTTTATTTGAAATTTAAATTTACATCTTTCCGGTCTATTAGAGTTATTTCCCTTGGATCATGAGCTATCAGTAATATGTTCCTGTCGTCTGCAATCATTCCTGGACAAAAGCTAACAATTTGTTGCTAGTGTCACAAGCTTCAATCTTAATTTCACATTTCATTTGTGATTTTAAAAGTTTAAAAAAATAAATTTTATTTTAAAAAAACATGAAATATTGTATTTTCACTGGGTTTCTTTAGTTTTGAACAGGAAACTTCACATGACCAGCATATTGCACCCTAATTGTGACTGCATACTATGGACCGGCTGTGTTAATAAGCAAGGCTATGGTCAATTTCATTACAGAGACCCTCGGGATGAATGCACTGCTGGGCATCGAACACGAACTGCTCACCGTGTTGCTTTGATGGTACTCTACAAGGACTTTGATGTTGCACCCAGCCAGCAAGCATCACATTTATGCAACACTAAATTGTGCATAAACGTGAAGCACCTTGTTTTTGAGGGAAATGCATCTAATAACATGAGAAAAACTTGTTTTTCAATTTCTAGGTGCTGCGGCCACAACATGAATGGGTCAATCTTACCAGATTGTCTGATGCATTTACAGGAGTGACATGTTATTATTTATGTTTCAGTTCTTAATTATATAGTACTGCCTGCTTCATATTCTAAATTCTGACCGTGTGTGTCTGGGGAGTGGAGTGTGTGTGGGGGGGGGGTAAAGGAGGGAAGAGAGTAGCATGAAAAATATGTATGTTTTTTATTTCATATTTGTAGGGTTCCCCGTTTCGGTCGGCTTCAGACCATCATCAGACATTCTGCCATGAATGTGACGGAGTTGTTTGTTGGATTTTAAGGTGTATGTGTGTGTGTTTCAATAGTGTTTCTTTACTCCACCTTGCCAGTTGGTCGGTTTAGACTCCGAGATCATCAAGTTGACCCTTCTTGTATTCATCGACATTCTGAGGACCGTCATGTCTTGCCCGATGGTATTTATCTTCCAGTTTCGCTCTATTTGTATGCCGCCATGTTTTGTACTTTTGTGTCTTTTTATATTTTTGCTGACGTCTTTTTCGTTTCGATGTTGTCAATAGATACCTGGAGGGTTTCGGCAACAAGGTGTGTGTGGTGATTTTTGCTAGCTTCCTGTCCACTGAATCTTTCAGTGAATTGTTCAAATGAAGTGTTTTTGAAGCCAGCACTCCTGCAAAGTTACGTGAGCGATTGATTTCTTTAGGCATTGTTGAGAGAGTGGCCCGGTTGAATGCTTCGCATTTCTGTGTCGAGGTCTGGCTGGCAACACTTTGTACAGCTTGCTCGCTCAGTCGGACTTCCAAAATTGTTTCGAAGAGTGTTCTGTCATTATCCGTCAATTTCAGCGGCTGTATACCATGTGTGAGAAGAAATTTGGACTTGTACCACCAGTCGCCTACACCACCTATGCCCGAGCAGACAAGTGATTTGTGTGGACAATAGCTGCAGTTTTCCTCGTAACACTGGATTGTAGCAGCACGGATGGAAGGTAAGAGGTGTACCACTGATGTGATATCACCGTCTCCTATTATACGCAGCTCCTCAATCACAGTGCTACATCTGCATCTTATATCCTTGGCCAAGGCTGCCAGAGCTTGTCTTCTAGCTTCTCTGGTCTTCTTCCCTGGAAATATATCCGTACCGAAGTGGGCATTTCTGGTGCGTCTAATTTGACCACTTCCAAGATGGTTTGGATCAGCCTGCCTTGACACTTTCCAGGAGCTTCCCAGCTGGTCATATAAGTCCTGCATGTCAAAATGTTGCGGATTTGGAGCACCTTGTTCTCGGTTGTGTTTTATAACTAACTGCCTCTTTTTGGCCATGAGTTGTTCAGTTCCTGCACGTTGACACTGGCCTTGTTTACTAACTTCTGCATGTGGCTGCTGGCAGGTAGTGGTATGTCCAGGGAACCTAACAGTATGTTTGCCTTTGAAATTCCTATAGGCATGTCCATCAGTGCTGACGCGAGCATCATGATAATGGCAGCACCGCGGTTGTCGATACATGTTTCGTAAGTCCTGTATCTCTCGCTAATGAACTGGCAGTTATCGCACTTAAACTGGAGTTTGATCCAAGACTAAGTTTCTGTTCATAAATGAGGCTTACACTAAGTATCCTGCACTTTTCAGATAAATTCCTGTGTGTTTCAGAGATTGTATTCATCATTGAAATGACCAAATTCAAGTCCATGATCCGATTTCCCAGGTGAACGGCATTTCCCTCTTGTTTCCCGTCCTGATGCAGCCGAAGTGATGGCGTCGTGTCTTCTGTCGCTGACCTGTGTGGTGGCGTATTGTTGGTGGCCTCAGACCTAGTTCCTGGCTGGTCAAGGTCCTCATCAGTTTTACGGTAAGCTTGCAACTTTCGGTGCTTTAGCTGAAACATACTGCCGGAAGCACGTCTCTTCAATTTTCCTTTTGCCATGTTGGATGAAATATGATAAGTGAAACTCACTATTCTGACTTGTCTGTATATTGCTTTGGAATCAAATGATGCATCCATTCTGTCAGACATATCTAGGTAGCATGGTGTTGATCTGCAATGTCCCAAGAGACAGACCTACGCTGGCAGGTACTGATAGCTCGATGCTAATAGTCTGCTTAATAGCCATTGTTTACAGACTGGGGTGACATTGGAACTCTATTATCAGTAGGGTGTTCTCTCCACTGTTTTCTTAAGTTTGGTTCATTGAGATTTATTTGTTTATACATGGATTAGCAATTCTGGTATGAAATACACTATCTGTGCGTGCTAGTTGCTGCAGAGAAATCATGAAACAATGAGCAGTGATATGTGCAAATTTGCATAGAAAACTCATTTTCTCAATATAATAACTCATAAGGCCAACCAAATCTTACTAATTGGCTTCATGTCCTCTTCAAGTAAAAGGTACAACATCTAACTGTCATTATGCACTTTAGTTCATGCAAATCTATGGAGTACTTTTGAAATTGGAGCATATTATGTAAAGCCAATGTTTTGCTCAATAAGTACATTTCCGAGCTCTTTCGACAGAACAATTTCTCATTTTTTTGAATGACTACTGTATCATAGTGAATCTATCCAGGCATGTTCTTATACTGTTTTGTTTCTCGTAATATATGTAAAAGCTTGAATAACTAGCAAATTGAAGGTTTGCAAAACTCTTAGTGCATATATACGTGTGACCCCACTGGGAAATTGGTTCCGGGTCGTTGTACCCTAGAAAGTAGTTTTTGCAAACAAGCAGACCATAATTTGATGATGTTTTACTGTAGAACCAGAGACTGTTTGCATTTCTTATTGTGTTTGTGGTGCATCTGTGGCATTTGTGTTCATTTGAAGAAGACTTCTTGTGAATTTATTTCAGTACTACTTGCTCCAGAGCATTGATGAGTAAACAGCCCTACATGACAGCTATGATCCCTACGCATTCCATTTTCAACCGGTGTTTGTTTACATTTGAAAATTGTGAAAAACTTTGATGGTGATGCCATGACTTAGTTGTGTCTAACAGCAAGTAGCAGCCCTGGAGTTTACAGAACTGCATGCGGTAAAAGTTGATTCTTGTTTGGAACTGAGAATTTGACTGTGACAGTTCATCGATTTACTATAGCACGAAGAAGGAGAAAATACAGTGGTGTGCATCCTATATAATAACCCGAAAGGCCAAAAACTGCTATTGCATTTTCCATAGGTTACAATTACTATCTTCCTCTAATGTCGAACCCCTCGCGGGGATGTAGACATTACGATACGCGGTGCCATTATATGTCACATTTGGGGTGTTTACATGACAAACATGCATTGTACCACATAATTCGAGACACATTACATTTAATACATCAGAATATAGTATTGTATATATTGTTAGTGGATATGTTGCCAATAATTATATCTATTGTAGGAAGCATAGACGTCCGGTTATGTTGCATATACAGTTAGCAGCTTAGACCACATTCTATGTTGCCCATATATCTACTGTAGGAAGCATAGACGTCCGGTTATGTTGTATATACAGTTAGCAGCTTAGACCACATTCTATGTTGCCCATATATCTACTGTAGGAGGCATAGACGCCTGGTTATGTTGCATATACAGGTAACAGCTTAGACCCCATTCTATGTTGCCCATATATCTACTGTAGGAAGCATCGACGTCCGGTTATGTTGCCCATATATTACTGTAGGAAGCATAGACGTCCGGTTATGTTGCATATACAGTTAGCAGCTTAGACCACATTCTATGTTGCCCATCTATCTACTGTAGGAAGCATCGACGTCCGGTTATGTTGCCCATATATCTACTGTAGGAAGCATAGACATCCGGTTATGTTGCATACACAGTTAGCAGCTTCGACCCCATTCTATGTTGCCCATATATCTACTGTAGGAAGCATCGACGTCCGGTTATGTTGCCCATATATCTACTGTAGGAAGCATAGACGTCCGGTTATGTTGCCCATATATCTACTGTAGGAAGCATAGACGTTTGGTTATGTTGCCCATATATCTACTGTAGGAAGCATAGACGCCCGGTTATGTTGCCCATATGTCTACTGTAGGAAGCATAGACGCCCGGTTATGTTGCCCATATATCTACTGTAGGAAGCATAGACGCCCGGTTATGTTGCCCATATATCTACTGTAGGAAGCATAGTCGCCCGGTTATGTTGCCCATATATCTACTGTAGGAAGCATAGACGTCCGGTTATGTTGCCCATATATCTACTGTAGGAAGCATAGACGTCCGGTTATGTTGCCCATATATCTACTGTAGGAAGCATAGACGTCCGGTTATATTGCATACACAGCAGCTTAGACCACATTCTATGTTGCCCATATTTCTACTGTAGGAAGCATAGACGCCCGGTTATGTTGCATATACAATTAGCAGCTTAGACCACATTCTATGTTGCCCATATATCTACTGTTGGAAGCATAGACGTCCGGTTATGTTGTATATACAATTAACAGCTTAGACCACATTCTATGTTGCCCATATATCTACTGTAGGAGGCATAGACGCCTGGTTATGTTGCATATACAGTTAGCAGCTTAGACCCCATTCTATGTTGCCCATATATCTACTGTAGGAAGCATCGACGTCCGGTTATGTTGCCCATATATCTACTGTTGGAAGCATAGACGTCCGGTTATGTTGTATATACAGTTAGCAGCTTAGACCACATTCTATGTTGCCCATATATCTACTGTAGGAAGCATAGACGTCCGGTTATGTTGCCCATATATCTACTGTAGGAAGCATAGACGTCCGGTTATGTTGCATACACAGCAGCTTGACCACATTCTATGTTGCCTATATATCTACTGTAGGAGGCATAGACGTCCAGTTATGTTGCATATACAGTTAGCAGTTTAGACCACATTCTATGTTGTCCATATATCTACTGTAGGAGGCATAGACGCCCGGTTATGTTGCATACACAGCAGCTTAGACCACATTCTATGTTGCCCATATATCTACTGTAGGAAGCATAGACGTCCGGTTATGTTGCCCATATATCTACTGTAGGAAGCATAGACGTCTGGTTATGTTGCCCATATATCTACTGTAGGAAGCATAGACGCCCGGTTATGTTGCCCATATGTCTACTGTAGGAAGCATAGACGCCCGGTTATGTTGCCCATATATCTACTGTAGGAAGCATAGACGCCCGGTTATGTTACCCATATATCTACTGTAGGAAGCATAGTCGCCCGGTTATGTTGCCCATATATCTACTGTAGGAAGCATAGACGCCCGGTTATGTTGCCCATATATCTACTGTAGGAAGCATAGACGCCCGGTTATGTTGCATACACAGCAGCTTAGACCACATTCTATGTTGCCCATATATCTACTGTAGGAAGCATAGACGTCCGGTTATGTTGCCCATATATCTACTGTAGGAAGCATAGACGTCCGGTTATGTTGCCCATATATCTACTGTAGGAAGCATAGACGTCCGGTTATGTTGCATACACAGCAGCTTAGACCACATTCTATGTTGCCCATATTTCTACTGTAGGAAGCATAGACGCCCGGTTATGTTGCATATACAATTATCAGCTTATACCACATTCTATGTTGCCCATATATCTACTGTTGGAAGCATAGACGCCCGGTTATGTTGCCTATACAGTTATCAGCTTAGACCACATTCTATGTTGCCCATATATCTACTGTAGGAAGCATAGACGCCCGCTTATGTTGCCTACGCAGTCAGCAGTTCACACTCCCAGGACATGCTGCCTACAGTTAGCAGTTTAGATTCCCAGGATACACTACTATTTTATCTGCAGTGTTAAGTACATAAATAAGTGTTTCTTACAAATATTTGTATTAATATTCAATCTCGTGGTTATGCATAAGCTACATCAAGGTGATACATTATTGAAACTAAATACTTAGGTACATGTACAGTACACAGGTTGAATATATCCACTCAAATAGGGAGTTTCATATTAATGCAAGTAAGATGTCATAGCACTTAAACGCCTAATGGTCGAGTGTTCAGGGACTTCAAGGTACTTGTATACCACTGTAACCTATCATCACTGATGGGTTACGTGTTCGAGCTTAGTCCACGTCTCTTTATATGAAAAAGTTGGCGGTTTCTTACGAAGGTTGGTACACCAAGTACTTGTTAACTGCTGGAGCCTGCCCAGGCGAGGTGTAAACTTACTGTCCCTTTATGTATGTTGCAACTAGTAGAAATGATAAATTAAAAAACATCTTGGCAACTTGCTTCGTTGTTATCTTGGGTATAGGTGTTCCACCAGTAGCTAGTTTCATACAACTGTTTCTGTCCTTCCGTGGTAACACGCTGGACTGTTAATCCAGTGATCACAGGTTCGATCCCCCGTCTGATCCTAATAAAATTAACAGTCTTTCAGATGGGTCATTAAACCGAGGTCTCGTGTTGGTGCTGTACATTGTCAAAAGTCTAAAATTACTAATCTCTTCAGTAGGCGTGGCTCATATGGGCAACCGGTAGCGACGATAAATAAACGTAAAACACACACAGTTCTTCCGAGCATCATTTAACTCTCACCTGGTTAGACCTACTGTACTTCTGCGTGTCACTGGAGTGGTAGTGGCTTGTTTATATGCCAATACGTTGTTACTATGTGTTTTACGTTTATTCATTGTCACTACCGGTTACCCATATGAGCGACGGCTCCTGAAGAGATTAGTCAGTTTAGATTTTTGGACGATAGTGCAATAATACAGACAGAGACCCATTCCAGAATCTCCCCTGTTTTTTTACGTGCACGATGTAAAGCACCGATATGAGTCCTCGATTTAAAGTCCCATCTGAAAGACTGTTACTTGTATTAGGGTCAGACGGGCGATCGTTCATTAACATAATTATATATATCCGTATATCACTCTGTGGACGAACGTCAGGGGAGGTAACTAGAGCCAGAGTGGGGCTACCAATAAACATACAATAACATAAGTTAATGGTCCTCATTCTATACTGACGTCAAAAAGAAGTCAGGGGAGGTAACTAGAACCAGAGTGAGGCTACCAATAAACATACAATAGCATAAGTTAATGGGCCTCATTCTATGACGTCAAAAGGAAGTCAGGGGAGGTAACTAGAACCAGAGTGAGGCTACCAATAAACATACAATAACATAAGTTAATGGGCCTCATTCTATGACGTCAAAAGGAAGTCAGGGGAGGTAACTAGAACCAGAGTGAGGCTACCAATAAACATACAATAACATAAGTTAATGGGCCTCATTCTATGACGTCAAAAGGAAGTCAGGGGAGGTAACTAGAACCAGAGTGAGGCTACCAATAAACATACAATAACATAAGTTAATGGGCCTCATTCTATGACGTCAAAAGGAAGTCAGGGGAGGTAACTAGAACCAGAGTGAGGCTACCAATAAACATACAATAACATAAGTTAATGGGCCTCATTCTATGACGTCAAAAGGAAGTCAGGGGAGGTAACTAGAACCAGAGTGAGGCTACCAATAAACATACAATAACATAAGTTATTGGTCCTCATTCTATGACGTCAAAAGGAAGTCAGGGGAGGTAACTAGAACCAGAGTGAGGCTACCAATAAACATACAATAACATAAGTTAATGGGCCTCATTCTATGACGTCAAAAAGAAGTCAGGGTAGGTAACTCTAGATCTTGCAGTGGAATCACACTATGTTCAATATATCATTTTCTCTGATTCCTTGTCTGTTTTACAGGCTTTGTATTATGAAAAGTTTGAAAATCCTATTGTTTGTACTTTGCTTGAAAGGATTTCTTCCCTTTCAGAAACAAATACATTTGTGTTCTGCTGGCTTCCGAGTCATATGGGTATAAAAGGTAATGAAATGGCTGACCAGAATGCAAAGCTGGCTTTGTCATTACCAATTTCTAGGATTAAAGTGTGTTATACCGATTTTAAGTCTACAATTCTTACCTTAATTCAATCCTCTTGGCAGGCCCAATGGGATGGTGAAATTGTTAACAAACTTCATTCGATCAAACCAACACTTGGCGTATGGTGCCCAATTTACAGGCCTATTCGTCGAGAAGAAGTCATTCTTGCCCGTCTCAGGATTGGTCATTCTCGAATATCACATTCATGGCTGTTGTCACGAGATGATGCACCAGAATGTATCCCATGCAATACTCTATACACGGTGGAGCATATCTTAATACACTGTTGACCTTCAACCAATCCGGTTGCAGTACTACAATGTGGACAACATTAAAAAACTCTTCGACTCTATCAGAGTAGAGTCCATCATATCATTTATCAAGGCAATAGGAATTTATAATAAGCTGTGATATCAATTGTTAATCATGCCTTTGTAGTAATCATTCATTCATATATTACCTGTAATTAATCTTACGTCTTTATAACTTCTTAGTATTAATTTTTACGTAATGCATATACTTATATAGAATTTTATTTCATACACTCGACAATAAACATAACTTTAATGCGCGCTACATGACCTTAGATGTCGATGCGCCGTAAAACACCATTCATTCATTCATTCGCACTGTTGGGTATAACACCATATTTTATTACATCACACTGTTGGGTATAACACCATATTTTATTATGCCACACTGTTGGGTATAACACCATATTTTATTACGTCACACTGTTGGGTATAACACCATATTTTATTACGTCACACTGTTGGGTATAACACCATATTTTATTACGTCACACTGTTGGGTATAACACCATATTTTATTACGTCACACTGTTGGGTATAACACCATATTTTATTACGTCACACTGTTGGGTATAACACCATATTTTATTACGTCACACTGTTGGGTATAACACCATATTTTATTACGTCACACTGTTGGGTATAACACCATATTTTATTACGTCACACTGTTGGGTATAACACCATATTTTATTACGTCACACTGTTGGGTATAACACCATATTTTATTACGCCACACTGTTGGGTATAACACCATATTTTATTACGTCACACTGTTGGGTATAACACCATATTTTATTACGCCACACTGTTGGGTATAACACCATATTTTATTACGTCACACTGTTGGGTATAACACCATATTTTATTACGCCACACTGTTGGGTATAACACCATATTTTATTACGTCACACTGTTGGGTATAACACCATATTTTATTACGTCACACTGTTGGGTATAACACCATATTTTATTACGTCACACTGTTGGGTATAACACCATATTTTATTACGCCCCACTGTTGGGTATAACACCATATTTTATTACGTCACACTGTTGGGTATAACACCATATTTTATTACGCCCCACTGTTGGGTATAACACCATATTTTATTACTTCACACTGTTTGGTCTAACACCATATTTTATTATGCCACACTGTTGGGTATAACACCATATTTTATTACGTCACATTGTTGGGTATAACACCATACTTTATTACGTCACATTGTTGGGTATAACACCATATTTTATTATGCCACACTGTTGGGTATAACACCATATTTTATTACGTCACACTGTTGGGTATAACACCATATTTTATTATGTCACATTGTTTGGTATAACACCATATTTTATTACGTCACACTGTTGTGTATAACACCATATTTTATTACGCCGCACTGTTGGGTATAACACCATATTTTATTACGTCACACTGTTGGGTATAACACCATATTTTATTATGCCACACTGTTGGGTATAACACCATATTTTATTACGTCACACTGTTGGGTATAACACCATATTTTATTACGCCCCACTGTTGGGTATAACACCATATTTTATTACGTCACACTGTTGGGTATAACACCATATTTTATTACGTCACACTGTTGGGTATAACACCATATTTTATTACGTCACACTGTTGGGTATAACACCATATTTTATTACGTCACACTGTTGGGTATAACACCATATTTTATTACGCCACACTGTTGGGTACAACACCATAATTTATTACAAACGGTTTAAATTCAACAAGTGCATTTACATAGGTCGGTGGAATTTCCCCTCTTGAGTGGACCCAAATCTATAAATCTGCTACGTTTTCACAAAAACACAAATTGACAACCGAGTTTGTCTTCCATGTTCTATTGAATTATATTACATATTTGCCATTGGAATGAGAGATGTTTTTGAAATGGTGCACATGTATATGTTACAGGAGTTTGAGATCCGAGCAATGTATTATAACCTCAGAGCCTGGTATTATATCCAGCCAGCGAATCTGTTACATGTCATAAGATATGGAATCTTCGCATACACATCCTAGGACCAATTATGAACACCAACAGTAAGTCTCCACTCTACCAGTGACCTTGGAATCTTCGCATACAAATCCTAGGACCAATTCTGAACACCAACAGTAAGTCTCCACTCTACCAGTGACCTTGGAATCTTCGCATACAAATCATAGGACCAATTATGAACACCAACAATAAGTCTCCACTCTACCAGTGACCTTGGAATCTTCGCATACAAATCATAGGACCAAATCTGAACACCAACAGTTAGTCTCCACTCTACCAGTGACCTTGGAATTGGCAATTTGTTGGAAAGCATAACAGACACGTTTTATTTCAGAACCAACACTGATGCAGCCAATCACGCGTGGCTAATTACCCATGGGGCGATGGCCTGGATTCCCCACTAATTTCTGTCGTGCGAAAGTACCTTAAATCAGTTTGACCATATCTTATTAACATTGGAAGTATAAAGATAGCACATTCGTATGCAGTGCAATTTCGTGTTTATTAACAGGAATATGACTTTAATCCTTGATCTGCCAATCACTACTAAAGACGCTTTTGCAAACAGCATAGAGTCAGATCAGACGGCACGTTCTAGATCAGACGGCATGGGCTCTATGCTGTTTGCTATTCGGATAATGGAGCAAAATCACTTGTCCGAATAGCAAACAACATAGTTCCCGATAAGACGCGGCATTGCACTATGGCTGACCTGGATCTATGTTGTTTGCACATTCTGTCCAATTTATTCGGCAGGATAAGGGTTAACACTATATTATCATAATTAGAAATAAATCGTACATCGAAAAAACACTTTATGAGCCGCCACACGACAAAACCAACATAGTCATGATAAAAACACATAAGTCAAGAACTTATGCTAGAAAGATAACCATGGTAACAAACTGTAACTTATATTATCGAATATAACTACATGTACATTTCAAATCACAGATCTATATGTTAAATTAATTTGCATAAATTGTACGTTCAAAAATTCGAAGTTCTCCGCTTCACGAAAATGAATTACTTTACAAAATTGGCAGTTAAGAGTACAATATTTATGTAATTTATGCACATGAACGTGATCGGGTTTGTCAATTGAAACTTTGTGGTATTTGAGAATATTAGCAACAGTTTGGTACCATGATTATATTTCTATCATCAGCAGTTCTTGAGTTACGTATTTTTATCAGCACTATGTTGGATAGTTAAATAGATTCACTTAAGTTGTATCATAGAATGACTGATAATCTGGTCTCGTGTCGGTGCTGTACATCGTGCATGTAAGAGAACAAGAGGAGACTCTGGAATGGGTCTCTGTCTGTGTCATTGCACTATCCTCCAACAAATCTAAAATGACTAATCTCTTCAGGAGGTCGCTCATATGGGCAACCGGTAGCGACGATAAATAAACGTAAAACACACACATATATTACCATTACCACAGTGATGGGTTCAGCAGTATATGCATACTGTATTTGCTTTGCACATATTATTTTCTCGTATAATAATAAACTACACTAATGGAGAGCTTGTTATCAGAAGCTGAACGAACGAAAACTACATAAATTCTTATAATATAAAATAAAAAGCATTGAAACCGATAGTATTAAGGGACAAATATGTATATGTTGTTGGCTATACAAATTAATAAACATCAGTACCATAGCCAGAGGTAAATTGCATCCTAGGCAATCTATGGGGTCTGGGGGCATGTTCCCTTTTAATTGTTGGCGTATAAAAGCTATTTCCTGCGTTTTCTGACTGATTTGGTTTAGACGTATAATTATGTAGACCATTCAGCTCTCTAGCAGTCAACATTTTATACAGCAAAGGGATATTTTTAGCATTTTATTTATTTAATTTTTCATTTATTTTTTGGTTGCTTTGGACATTTTAACCGAGACAATTGCCTCGGTGTGCCTCAATGTGGCTACGGGCGTGAACATGTAGATGCCGGAGAATTATCCATATTGCATACATTTATGTACGCTTTATAGATTACGAGCAATTAATTTACTAGGAATACAATATGTACCAAGAACTGGAAACACACGTACATGTATATACGAGTCTATAAAGGACTTCCCACCCGAAGGTACAACATACTTACATGTATATACGAGTCTATAAAGGACTTCCCACCCGAAGATACAACACATTTACATGTATATACGAGTCTATAAGGACTTACTACCCGAAGGTACAACACACCTACATGTATATACGAGTCTATAAGGACTTCCCACCCGAAGGTACAACACACCTACATGTATATACGAGTCTATAAAGGACTTCCCACCCGAAGATACAACACATTTACATGTATATACGAGTCTATAAGGACTTACTACCCGAAGGTACAACACACCTACATGTATATACGAGTCTATAAGGACTTCCCACCCGAAGGTACAACACACCTACATGTATATACGAGTCTATAAAGGACTTCCCACCCGAAGGTACAACATACTTACATGTATATACGAGTCTATAAAGGACTTCCCACCCGAAGGTACAACATACTTACATGTATATACGAGTCTAAAAAGGACTTCCCACCCGAAGGTACAACATACTTACATGTATATACGAGTCTATAAAGGACTTCCCACCAGAATGTACAACATACTTACATGAATATATGAGTATATAAAGGACTTCCCACCCGAAGGTACAACATACATACATGCATATACGAGTCTATAAAGGACTTCCCACCCGAAGGTACAACATACTTACATGTATATACGAGTCTATAAAGGACTTCCCACCCGAAGGTACAACACACCTACATGACTTCCCACTCGAAGGTACAACATACTTACATGTATATACGAGTCTATAAAGGACTTCTCAACAACCGAAGGTACAACATACTTACATGTATATACGAGTCTATAAAGGACTTCCCACCCAAAGGTACAACATACTTACATGTATATACGAGTCTATAAAGGACTTCCCACCCGAAGATACAACACATTTACATGTATATACGAGTCTATAAGGACTTACTACCCGAAGGTACAACACACCTACATGTATATACGAGTCTATAAGGACTTCCCACCCGAAGGTACAACACACCTACATGACTTCCCACTCGAAGGTACAACACACGTACATGTATATACGAGTCTAAAAAGGACTTCCCACCCGAAGGTACAACATACTTACATGTATATACGAGTCTATTAAGGACTTCCCACTCGATGGTACGACATACTTACATGTATATACGAGTCTATAAGGACTTACTACCCGAAGGAACAGCACACTTACATGTATATACGAGTCTATAAAGGACTTCCCACCCGAAGGTACAACATACTTGCATGTACATACGAGTCTATCAAGGACTTCTCACCCGAAGGTACAACACACCTACATGTATATACGAGTCTATAAGGACTTCCCACCCGAAGGTACAACACACCTACATGTATATACGAGTCTATAAGGACTTCCCACCCGAAGGTACAACATACCTACATGACTTCCCACTCGAAGTTACAACATACTTACATGTATATACGAGTCTATAAAGGACTTCCCACCCGACGGTACAACACACTTACATGTATATACGAGTCTATAAAGGACTTCTCAACCGAAGGTACAACATACTTACATGTATATACGAGTCTATAAAGGACTTCCCACCCGAAGGGACAACATACTTACATGTATATACGAGTCTATAAAGGACTTCCCACACGAAGGTACAACACACGTACATGTATATACGAGTCTATAAAGGACTTACTACCTTAAGGTACAACACACCTACATGTATATACGAGTCTATAAAGGACTTCCCACCCGAAGATACAACACATTTACATGTATATACGAGTCTATAAGGACTTACTACCCGAAGGTACAACATACTTATATGTATATACGAGTCTATAAAGGACTTCTCACCCGAATGTACAACACATTTACATGTATATACGAGTCTATAAGGACTTACTACCCGAAGGTACAGCACACTTACATGTACAGTAAAACCCCTATAATAAGACCACCTATGGGACTTCCAAAAAGTGGTCTTATTAGCGGGGTGGTCTCTTTATCAAGTTTGGTCAAGAAGACTAATATAAAATAATCTTAAATTAGCAGGTTCAGTGGTCGGTCACACAGCAAGCAAGCCTTCTTCCTGATATCTTTTTGGACGAGGATATTACTTGGAAAAGAAAACAAGTTGTCATTATTGATATATAGGTACATGATTAACCAACCTGATACAAATTTCCGATGGATCAGTAAAATAAAAGAAATCCTAAATTCTGTAGGTAGACCTGATCTTTGGCTTAACCAAAATACCTTAATTAATAAAAGTACCCATAAGCATATAGGGAAAATATTAATAGACCAATATAAGCAGCATTGGCATAGCCAAATGCAACTATCAAACAAGGGTAACATTTATAATTCTTTTAAACAGGCATTAGAATATGAAAAATATTTCAACATTATCAATAAACAAGACTATCTGACACTCTTCAGATATCGTACCTGTAACAATCGCCTTCCTCTGGAAACATCCAGATGGGGAGGAACAGCCTTCCTAGATAGTATTTGTAGGTTATGTAATAACGGGGAAGTTGGCTCTGAGCAACACTATCTGCTTAAATGCGATTACTTTACACAAGATCGGAATACCTATCTGCACGACTTTGTGTTGTCAGACAACATACATTGTTTCTCCAAGATATTAAATACATCATCTGAAACTGCCCTGGTAAATCTTAGTAAATTTACTCGTATTATCATGTCTAAATTTTGTTAGTAATTTTTTAAAGCTTCGCAAGTTGGACATATTACGATATTTGATAGGTATTGCATTAATTATTCAAATCTCATTACATATACTTACCACTTTATGGTTCGCAAAAATTGATAATCCATAACGAAAGTATAATTAACTCTACTGAAATTCATCATTAGATTCATATTATGATATTTATAAACGCCTGATACATATACTCTTGCCGAATATTATACAAAACCTCATTATATTCCACAAACGGGAAGAAAATCCAACAAAAGCTATAATCACAAAACTATAGATACATTTTATCCCGTACTCTATGACCGTGGGAAAAATATTAGACCCATTACGAGACCAATTTACCCAACTCATAAATACTAATCCGCACGATGGGATTATTTTGTCTACTACGTGAGTCAGTATGATAGTAACATTATTTTCATTCATTACACGTCACCAGGCCAATAACAATCGATTGACCTTTCATCCCAAAATGACAAACAATCCGACAGAGAATAAGTATATTAACTATTATATCCCACACTCTTTAAATATTATATTTGTCTTTCGTTTTATATCATTTAGACGTAATAGTGGAACTATGTCGTGAATAATATTGTATTTGTATATAAAATTTGGATACATGAAGACACACCTACATGTATATACGAGTCTATAAGGACTTCCCACCCGAAGGTACAACACACCTACATGTATATACGAGTCTATAAGGACTTCCCACCCGAAGGTACAACATACCTACATGACTTCCCACTCGAAGTTACAACATACTTACATGTATATACGAGTCTATAAAGGACTTCCCACCCGACGGTACAACACACTTACATGTATATACGAGTCTATAAAGGACTTCTCAACCGAAGGTACAACATACTTACATGTATATACGAGTCTATAAAGGACTTCCCACCCGAAGGGACAACATACTTACATGTATATACGAGTCTATAAAGGACTTCCCACACGAAGGTACAACACACGTACATGTATATACGAGTCTATAAAGGACTTACTACCTTGAGGTACAACACACCTACATGTATATACGAGTCTATAAAGGACTTCCCACCCGAAGATACAACACATTTACATGTATATACGAGTCTATAAGGACTTACTACCCGAAGGTACAACATACTTATATGTATATACGAGTCTATAAAGGACTTCTCACCCGAATGTACAACACATTTACATGTATATACGAGTCTATAAGGACTTACTACCCGAAGGTACAGCACACTTACATGTACAGTAAAACCCCTATAATAAGACCACCTATGGGACTTCCAAAAAGTGGTCTTATTAGCGGGGTGGTCTCTTTATCAAGTTTGGTCAAGAAGACTAATATAAAATAATCTTAAATTAGCAGGTTCAGTGGTCGGTCACACAGCAAGCAAGCCTTCTTCCTGATATCTTTTTGGACGAGGATATTACTTGGAAAAGAAAACAAGTTGTCATTATTGATATATAGGTACATGATTAACCAACCTGATACAAATTTCCGATGGATCAGTAAAATAAAAGAAATCCTAAATTCTGTAGGTAGACCTGATCTTTGGCTTAACCAAAATACCTTAATTAATAAAAGTACCCATAAGCATATAGGGAAAATATTAATAGACCAATATAAGCAGCATTGGCATAGCCAAATGCAACTATCAAACAAGGGTAACATTTATAATTCTTTTAAACAGGCATTAGAATATGAAAAATATTTCAACATTATCAATAAACAAGACTATCTGACACTCTTCAGATATCGTACCTGTAACAATCGCCTTCCTCTGGAAACATCCAGATGGGGAGGAACAAGCCTTCCTAGATAGTATTTGTAGGTTATGTAATAACGGGGAAGTTGGCTCTGAGCAACACTATCTGCTTAAATGCGATTACTTTACACAAGATCGGAATACCTATCTGCACGACTTTGTGTTGTCAGACAACATACATTGTTTCTCCAAGATATTAAATACATCATCTGAAACTGCCCTGGTAAATCTTAGTAAATTTACTCGTATTATCATGTCTAAATTTTGTTAGTAATTTTTTAAAGCTTCGCAAGTTGGACATATTACGATATTTGATAGGTATTGCATTAATTATTCAAATCTCATTACATATACTTACCACTTTATGGTTCGCAAAAATTGATAATCCATAACGAAAGTATAATTAACTCTACTGAAATTCATCATTAGATTCATATTATGATATTTATAAACGCCTGATACATATACTCTTGCCGAATATTATACAAAACCTCATTATATTCCACAAACGGGAAGAAAATCCAACAAAAGCTATAATCACAAAACTATAGATACATTTTATCCCGTACTCTATGACCGTGGGAAAAATATTAGACCCATTACGAGACCAATTTACCCAACTCATAAATACTAATCCGCACGATGGGATTATTTTGTCTACTACGTGAGTCAGTATGATAGTAAAATTATTTTCATTCATTACACGTCACCAGGCCAATAACAATCGATTGACCTTTCATCCCAAAATGACAAACAATCCGACAGAGAATAAGTATATTAACTATTATATCCCACACTCTTTAAATATTATATTTGTCTTTCGTTTTATATCATTTAGACGTAATAGTGGAACTATGTCGTGAATAATATTGTATTTGTATATAAAATTTGGATACATGAAGACACACCTACATGTATATACGAGTCTATAAGGACTTCCCACCCGAAGGTACAACACACCTACATGTATATACGAGTCTATAAGGACTTCCCACCCGAAGGTACAACACACCTACATGACTTCCCACTCGAAGGTACAACACACGTACATGTATATACGAGTCTAAAAAGGACTTCCCACCCGAAGGTACAACATACTTATATGTATATACGAGTCTATTAAGGAATTCCCACCCGATGGTACAACATACTTACATGTATATACGAGTCTATAAAGGACTTCCCACCCGAAGGTACAACACATTTACATGTATATACGAGTCTATAAGGACTTACTACCCGAAGGTACAGCACACTTACATGTATATACGAGTCTATAAAGGACTTCCCACCCGAAGGTACAACATACTTGCATATACATACGAGTCTATCAAGGACTTCTCACCCGAAGGTACAACACACCTACATGTATATACGAGTCTATAAGGACTTCCCACCCGAAGGTACAACACACCTACATGTATATACGAGTCTATAAGGACTTCCCACCCGAAGGTACAACACACCTACATGACTTCCCACTCGAAGTTACAACATACTTACATGTATATACGAGTCTATAAAGGACTTCCCACCCGACGGTACAACACACTTACATGTATATACGAGTCTATAAAGGACTTCTCAACCGAAGGTACAACATACTTACATGTATATACGAGTCTATAAAGGACTTCCCACCCGAAGATACAACACATTTACATGTATATACGAGTCTATAAGGACTTACTACCCGAAGGTACAACATACTTATATGTATATACGAGTCTATAAAGGACTTCTCACCCGAAGGTACAACATACTTACATGTAGATACGAGTCTATAAAGGACTTCGCACCCGAATGTACAACACATTTACATGTATATACGAGTCTATAAGGACTTACTACCCGAAGGTACAGCACACTTACATGTATATACGAGTCTATAAAGGACTTCCCACCCGAAGGTACAACATACTTGCATGTACATACGAGTCTATCAAGGACTTCTCACCCGAAGGTACAACACACCTACATGTATATACGAGACTATACGGACTTCCCACCCGAAGGTACAACACACCTACATGTATATACGAGTCTATAAGGACTTCCCACCCGAAGGGACAACATACTTACATGTATATACGAGTCTATAAAGGACTTCCCACACGAAGGTACAACACACGTACATGTATATACGAGTCTATAAAGGACTTACTACCTTAAGGTACAACACACTTACATGTATATACGAGTCTATAAAGGACTTCCCACCCGAAGATACAACACATTTACATGTATATATGAGTCTATAGGGACTTACTACCCGAAGGTACAACATACTTATATGTATATACGAGTCTATAAAGGACTTCCCACCCGAAGGTACAACATACTTACATGTATATACGAGTCTATAAAGGACTTCCCACCCGAAGGTACAACACATTTACATGTATATACGAGTCTATAAAGGACTTCCCACCCGAAGGTACAACATACTTGCATGTACATACGAGTCTATCAAGGACTTCTCACCCGAAGGTACAACACACCTACATGTATATACGAGTCTATAAGGACTTCCCACCCGAAGGTACAACACACCTACATGTATATACGAGTCTATAAGGACTTCCCACCCGAAGGTACAACACACCTACATGACTTCCCACTCGAAGTTACAACATACTTACATGTATATACGAGTCTATAAAGGACTTCCCACATGAAGTTACAACATACTTACATGTATATACGAGTCTATAAAGGACTTCCCACCCGAAGGTACAACATACTTACATGTATAAACGAGTCTATAAAGGTCTTCCCACCCGAAAGTACACCACACTTACATACATGTATATACGAGTCTATAAAGGACTTCCCACCCAAAGTTACACCACACTTACATGTATATACGAGTCTATAAAGGACTTCCCACCCGAAGGTACACCACACCTACATGACTTCCCACCCGAAGGTACACCACATTGTAAGTGTTCCAACCATACAGGTGTTTGGGGATTAAAGCCGCATCAACAGCTTAGTTCATATGGAGACTCTCCCGGTAGAAGAGGCGTGAACATCATACCAGTATTTCAGGCACGAACAGGCAAACGGCTAGAACCACCGACCATCCGCAAGCTAGCTGGATATCTTTCTCACATGAAAGAGTTCGTAGCCTCCAGTGGGATTCGAACATACACAGGATACGGGCAAGCAATTTAAAGTTAACGACATTAAGCACTCGGCCATCCCTCTCCAATAATACAATACACTATGGTCACATACACACCCAGCATGATAACTCTAAACTATTGTAATAGCATTCCGGTATTTACACTGTCAGAATGCGTTACGACTCTGGAATCGCGGTATCACTGTAGCTCGAATATCTTCATCGTGTTACTGTCTTGTTGTGTGACATATAATGCACACTGCCGTGGATTAAAACATACTGACCGTGGATTCATCACACCACCTGGCGGTAGAGCTATCTCACTAATCTTCTTTCCGTCTTGTCCCAGTTGTATAACATTGTTAGACGTATGTCCACATACAATCACGTTTCCTCTACCATCTGTACACACTCCTGCTGCATGTGTTAACTGAGAATCGGTGAATGTACTGATATGTTGTCCCTGTACATCGAGAGTGATCAAACTACTGTTGCTGATGCAGGATACATATACACTGTCACCACTATCACTGATAGCAATCTGACTACTGCGGCTAAATATACTATTCCCGGAACTGTCTTGTGTTACCGTATGTAGCAGGCCACCTGTCATGTTATATATATACAGGGATTTATCATTGGCAGATACGTACAACCTGTCATTCTTGTAGGCAATACCGTAGCAGAGATGATTCATCTTCAGTTGTCGTGTACGTGTCATTTGTTTACCGAGGGAGACAAACTGGATGAGTTTGCCGTTGTAAACACTCACTGCCACTTCTTGTTTACTGATGCAACATACTCCGGCAGGATTACCGGGTATGTCGCAGTGATCTATGTCAGACATATTTGTAATGTTTAAACGTTTCAGTTTGTTATTATTAATATCGGCTAATAACAGTTGGCCGTCTTCTGATAAGCACGATCCATGCACCCTGCACGTGGATTTCTCATCTGGCATCTGAATATTAATTTCTCTCGTTTGTTTGACTTTGTAGATGTCTGTCTTTGGTTGAACATACATGGATGTCACACGTCCAAGATTTGCTTGCTGCTGAAAGAAGTCACGTATACGTGGGTCTACAGTAAACTCTATCTTCACATCGGTACAAGACTCCATTGGAAGTGTTATGCCATCTGCTTCTTCCATTTTCTTCTGGGCAGTTTTCATTGAGACAAACTGTTGGGCTTTGTTTCCTTCTGCTTTTCTCAAGTTGTCTGCAGCTTGTTTCATTATATCCTCTTCATTGATAGCCTGCTTTCTCTCCTCCTCTAAAATGGACTTCAATCTTAGAAATTCTGTATCCACTTTGTGTAGCGATTGTTTTTCAAGATTGTCATACAGTTCTTCCATTTCTTTTCTGAATGATTTTACTGATGCCACGGCTTCCGTCTTGGATTTGTTCAGCTCTTGCAACAGATGTTCCTTTGTTTTTCCAATATTCTCTACCGATTTCTTTCTGTCAATCACTGTCTGATAGGTTTTATTGGCATCGCCCGTCTCGAAAATGGTGTCGATAACGTCTGGTATCGAATTCACTCCTGTGCATGTCCTGCAAGCAAGGGTTTCGATATAATATTATACATGAGTACAATACATGTATATAAGTAAAAGTAGTAATTTTTATTAGTATCATGCTTATTGTTTATTTTCTTGACATGTACTAGTTTATTTAAGTTTAAACTTTATTTATTTTACAACGATTGCGAAGCAAGTTTTAACAACTTATATTAATCACTCTCGTTGGCGCGGATGAAAGCGTATATGTGGTCATTCATGTGGGAGGAAACCAGAGTACCCTGAGAAAACCCACGTGTCCGATCTGGCGACCACCGGACCATCTCACATACTTCCCGGTCCGAACCCGGGTTACATTGGCGAGAAGCGAGCGCGCTAATATGTAAACAGTAATAGTTTGGACCACAGGCAGATCGCAGGTAACCGGTAGCGACGATAAATAAACTTAAAACACACACGCCATTCCGCTCTAGAAAACCTCATATAGTTCCAAGGGTAGTCACCATCAAACCTCTAGTATTACCCGGAGTTGGGATATTCGCAGCTGCTTGGTTAATGATAATGGAGACACACACTTGCTTAATCTTGTCTTATGAAAAATAAATTGTAACATTGTTTGTTTGTTGGGGTGTAAGTAGTATATACGTCTCTTTGGGGCCATGGACTGCGCATGCGCGGCGGCCATTTTGGAATGACATCATCATCGGATGACAGTTGACAGGTCATTAACATAATAAGTGTTCATCAATAGAAAGCAATTTAATGTCTCTTTGGGGGTCATGGACTGCGCATGCGCGACGGCCATTTTGGGTTCTTAAATAATTATAAAATAGGTATATATCAGACATCAAACGAACTTTAGTCGTGATAGCGCAGTGGATGCGCGTTCGCTTCAGGTGCGAAAGGTCCGGAGTTCGAGCCCCACTGGAGCCGTAAACGATTGTGCCCTTAGGCAAGGCATTTAAAATTCCACGTTGCCTCTTCTCTCTCCCTCGTGGCGATGGATTCCATCAGGAATGAGGTCTCGAGAGTGATTTATATAAGTTGAAATACCTTGTTTCGCAATCGAGCTAAAATAAATGTGTATAAACTAAACGAACCTTCAAATATATACGTCTCTTTAGGGTCATGGACTGAATTAATGACATATTAATGTCAAAATGATACATTTTTTTCCTAATTGACTCCATCATCATGTATGTACGCACCATTAATAGCGGCTAACCAGTACTAAACAATGCGTGTGAGACGCCTTGCTCAATGACACTACATACGTGGTCTGACTGAGTATCAAACCCAGACCGTTCTATTCCAAACCCGACGCTCTACCATTGGACCACGGGCGCCACACATTATGGACGATGGGAAGAGGCAATGTGTTCCAGCTTTCTAACAAGATATTGAATTTGCATCAGTATTGTAATCTTTTGCAAAATCCGCTCACACCAAAATGTTTATAATTAGGCGAGTAACATTAATATAAAACTCGTTGGCTTTCTTGTAAAACAAGAACAGAAACCAGCTCGACTGAACAAAACATTATAAGCTTGATTCAGGCTCTCAATCAATACACTACTTCCTTCGCGTATACCACGCAAAGAACCAATTTAAAGGAAGGCGCACTTGATTTAAACATAGCGGTAACACCGCATTTTACAATGAAGACCGATTAAATGTTTTGTTAAAGTTTTATAGGAAGATTCATACTCTTGCAATTAATAATGTTCGCATTCCATCTGCGCAAGCGTACGGTGTTCCGTTAGGGCCATCGCGGTATATAGAGGGAAATCAGGAAGGCGATGGTACGATGGCACGATGGTACAATGTCGATGGCATGATGTCGATGGTACGATGTCGATGGTACGATGTCGATGTACGATGTCGATGGTACGATGTCGATGGTACGATGGCACGATGTCGATGGTACGATGTCGATGGTACGATGGTCAACGCCATCGTACCATCGATATCGTGCCATCGTACCATCGACATCGTACCATCGGCATCGTGCCATCGTACCATCGACATCTTACCATCGACATCGTACCATCGACATCGTGCCATCGTACCATCGACATCGTACCATCGACATCGTACCATCGTACCATCGACATCGTGCCATCGTACCATCGACATCGTACCATCGTACCATCGACATCGTGCCATCGTACCATCGACATCGTGCCATCGTACCATATATATATGTTACACATTGTAGAAAATCTACTATAAAATGCACCAAATATCTCCATTTGGATATATAAATAGCTCTTTTTTGTGGGAGCATGCATGCCCTAGATCCCTACCTAAATACCTAGACAAAATATGTCCCATAAAGCGACCCAAATACAACCTGACCATCTTAAGAAAAGCTTGTGTAAACTTTCTGAGGGAGCATGTCTCTATAAGGCTAATCCTTTTTCCTATGGTTTCAGCTACTTAGTTTATTCAATTTTATTTTAGCTCGATTGCGAAACAAGTTCTTCCAACTTATATTAATCACTCTCGAGACCTTATTCCCGATAGAATCCATCGCCACGAGGGAAGAAGAGGCAATGTGGAATATAAATGCCTTGACAATCGTAACGGCTCCAGCATAGCGCGAAGTCCGGGCCTTTCACACCTGAAGCGAACGCGCTATCACTGCGCTATCACGACTTCCACTTTCAAGCCACTTAAGGATTGAATATATACATGCAGAAAATCACTTAAGGATTGAAGCGCGGATTTCGATGTTCATGCGTGTATATTCAGTTTATACAAATATATTTAAGCTCGATTGCGAAACAAGTTCTTACAACTTATATAAATCACTCTCGAAACCTAATTCCTGGTGTAACTCCGGGCCTTTCGCACCTGAAGCGAACGCGCTACCACTGCGCTATCACGACTTCCACGACCGTGTATATTTACATTCCGACTGCTGTCGTCTACGATGAATCAATACCAGTGCAAATGTATTCATAAACTGATGAACACCATTAGGACCTAACGCACATAATAATACTTGGAGCTTGGGAATCGGGCTACTTTTTTCATTCATTAAAACATCCAACGGCCGACTTCCGTTCTATATTTCCAGGCGCGTAGCTACCCGTACGCAAAAACGCAGCTGCAAAGTTTTGAAAAGGTTGAAACATGTCGTTGATCAAATTATCCATAGATACCTCAGGTGGCAGGAAATCGCCTTTACGATGTAAACAGAATTCAGGGGGAGCATGCCCCTGGACCCCCTGCCTAGGTTGCAATTTCAGTGTTCCCATTTTGCGTACACATAATTTTGTTCTGGCTACTCCCCTGATTTCGTACGGCACACTATGTAAATATCGCAGACAGACACAATTGAAAATAGAACACTATACATGTATAACATTATTTTTTTTATAAAAACTTTCATGCTCCGTATCACACAGACGCTTTCTCATCCTTCCGTGGCACGATGGTACGATGGCACGATGTCGATGTGACGATGTCGATGGTACGATGTGTTATTATCATCGTGCCATCGTACCATCGACATCGTACCATCGTACCATCGACATCGTGCCATCGTACCATCGACATCGTGCCATCGTGTTACATTTTTTATATACCGCGATGACCCTAACGGAACACCGTACAAGCGTGTTACTGTAGTTTGCATAGTAAATAATTATTTAGAATTAAACTACTGTGACCATTATAAATTTCCATTAATTCGTACTCGAAGTTCGAGCCCCGCTGGAGCCGTTACGATTGTGTCCTTAGACAAGGCATTTAAATTCCACGTTACCTGTTTTCTCCCTCGTGGCGATGGATTCCATCAGGAATGAGGTCTCGAGAGTGATTTATATAAGTTGAAACAACTTGTTTCACAATCGAGCTAACATAAATGTGTATAAACTAATAGACTTGTATACAAGTACCCTTGTACCTATTACTAGATAGCAAGATGGTGATGGGTGAGAGTGTGTGTGAGTGTACAAGTTACAGTTTTGAACATATTAATATGCCGCCTAAGGCCCGATTGAATATGAGTTCGAGTATAATGTGTTTGTTTTTTGGATTTAACGTCGCACCCAACAGCTTAGATCATAGGGCAACTTTCCGGCTATTGTTGGTGGATGAATACCATATGTCGCTTCCGTAACACTATGTATCAAATTGTTTATCCAGCGGGCGCGTCTTGTGTTTCCTTCTACGTCTGGAAATACCAATTGAGGTTATATCACGCCCTTAAATAACAATTGAACACTGATTGGATGGGGACTTAGAATAGGTAGTCCTTCCTATCCAAGAGGCTCTGTTTTGTACACGCAGGTTACCTTGAGTGTCTGGGAAGATATATCATATAGCTTAATCTCTCAGATAACATAGGCCACTATAGACTAGAACAGTCAGAGAGTTACGAACCTGGGAATGTATGATATGCTTGAACTGATTAAAGCTGCTGGGTTTGTCACTATTCCCAAGACGTCGCTCAGTGTCCGAAACGGACATGGTACTTTGTTACACTTCGGAATATATTTAATGCACGGGTGGGTACTCGGGTAGAACCACCGACCTTCCCCAGACCAGCTGGATAGCTTCTTCACATTAAATAATTCAATACCCCAGTGCGATTCGAACATGCATCGTTGAGTGGCAAGTGATTTGAAATCAATGCCGTTAACCACTCGACCATGGAGGCCCAGAGTTCGAGTTTTACAAGAACCACAATGGTTGTGTCATTAGGTATGTCGCGTAAAGCAACTGCCTCGTTCATCATATAATATTATTGCTTTATTGTGATATATTTGAATACGTATGGTGTCCGTCCGTAACTGAAATACTGTTCCTGGGGGCTGCACGCAAGCCCTTTCCACAAATAAAGCTGGAGAGTCACCCGTTTATGTATGTATGTATGTTCCATTAATGTCAAACCCCTTGCGGAGAAGTATACATGTTTTCCTGGGCAAACCTAGACGACCTAAGTGGTTAACCAGTACTAAGCGATGTGTGTGAGATACCTTGTTCAATTATACTACATACGTGGCCTGACCAAGTATCGAACCCGGGACTGATCGATCCCAAATCCGACGCTGGACCACTGAGCGACGGACGCCACACTTCCACAGTTTACCTAAGTTTTTTGTGCGACTTTAACCCCAAATCTAAACAAACAAACTCTAGTACATGTTCTGTGTGGTTCTGTTACGGGCGTTCGCCTCCTGAATGCTATAAGTTGTGAATAGATAGTACTTTTCCAAAACAAAAAGATATTTCAAAACATAAGGAAAACCAAAGGAAGTATGCAAGTAAAATATCCATGCACCAAAATAATCCGTCCTTCTTTTGCCTAATACAGCAAGTTGTGATTTCCATGTGGCTCTGTTTTATGTTTAAAATTCATTATTAGTGACATTTTGGGAGCATCAACAAAAGATTAGCATTGATGTACAGAGATTGTAATACTGCATGCCATATGTTGTCATGTTGTTGTGATGTTAGACAGTATAGCAAGTAAACACAAAAACAGATCGTTGAAAATTCATGACCCCTATTATTTTATAATTTATTTGGGAGAAGGCTTCTCTAGGAGACAAGGTCCATCTTTTTTTCTTTTAAATGACACTGGCTCTATTGGAGTTTTGAAGATCGTTTTTTGTTTCTCGTGCTCTATAATACTAAACTAAAATTGCGGGCTAACGACTGCCTCAAACATAATTACATTTTGAAGAGCCGACTAGTTCATAGCTATTCGCAATGTATCTCTGCAAACGAATGGGCTTTACGTACAAATACCAACGTCTGTGTCTCAATTAACATTTAAAATAAATTATATTATTGTTTTAGATTTGAAACGAGATTGCCAATTATAGTCGTCTGCTGCAGATATATTTGACACTGTTAATGGTTGCCTTCAGTAGTTATTAATTGTAAGGTACCATGTTGGATGGTGACTACTGCTGTTAGGACAGATTCGTCTAGCATCTTACATTCCATTAAAAGTGATATAAGGACATGGTTCCATCTCAACACACGCGTATCATATTCCACCAGAAGCTATATAGGAACACGATTCTATCTCAACACACGCGTATCATATTCCACCAGAAGCTATATAGGAACACGGTTCTATCTCAACACACACGTATCATATTCCACCAGAAGTTATATAGGAACACGGTTCTATCTCAACACACGCGTATCATATTCCACCAGAAGTTATATAGGAACATGGTTCCATCTCAACACACACGTATCATATTCCACCAGAAGTTATATAGGAACACGGTTCTATCTCAACACACGTGTATCATATTCCACCAGAAGTTATATAGGAACATGGTTCCATCTCAACACACACGTATCATATTCCACCAGAAGTTATATAGGAACACGGTTCTATCTCAACACACGCGTATCCTATTCCACCAGAAGTTATATAGGAACAGGGTTCCATCTCAACACACACGTATCATATTCCACCAGAAGTTATATAGGAACACGGTTCTATCTCAACACATGCGTATCATATTCCACCAGAAGTTATATAGGAACATGGTTCTATCTCAACACACACGTATCATATTCCAACAGAAGTTATATAGGAACACGGTTCTATCTCAACACACGCGTATCATATTCCACCAGAAGTTATATAGGAACACGGTTCTATCTAAGCACACGTGTATCATATTAAACCAGAAGTAAATCTGAATGACCTTAGTTCTGATAACTTACATATATTAATCACTCTCGATACCTCATTCCTGATGGAATCCATCGCCACGAGGGAGAGAGAAGAGGCATGTGGAATTTAAACTAAGGGCATAATCGTAAAGGCTCCAGTGGGGCTCGAACTCCGGGCCTTTCGCACATGAAGCGAACGGGCTACCACTGAGCTAGCATGACCTTAACGCTAAGTAGCTATGCGTTGGTATATTGTTATCTCATTCACATACCATTACGCATTAGCATTATGTGGTCCTTGGGGTTTTATCCAGTCTGGGGGTCCATCAACTTTAAACAGGAAGCTAGCGGACCCCCAGACTGGATAAAACCCCAAGGGCCACATAGAGGGCCAGATGGTCACACCGAGGGCCACATAGATGGTCAGAGGGCCATACAGAGGGCCACATAGCGGGTCAGAGGTCCATACAGAGGGCCACATAGCGGGTCAGAGGGCCACACCGTGGGATATAGGACGACACCGAAGGCCATACAGAGGGCCACATAGATGGTCAGAGGGCCATACAGAGGGCCACATAGCGGGTCAGAGGTCCATACAGAGAGCCACATAGCGGGTCAGAGGGCCACACCGTGGGTTATAGGACGACACCGAAGGCCATACAGAGGGCCACATAGATGGTCAGAGGGCCATACAGAGGGCCACATAGCGGGTCAGATGTCCATACAGAGGGCCACACCGTGGGTTATAGGACGACACCGAAGGCCATACAGAGGGCCACATAGATGGTCAGAGGGCCATACAGAGGGCCACATAGCGGGTCAGCGGGCCACCCCGAGGGCCATAAGACGACACAAAATGAATGCCATACAGAGGGACAGAAGGCCACACCGAGGGCCACATAGATGGTCAGAGGGCCACACAGAGGGCCACATAGCGGGTCAGAGGGCCACGCCGAGGGCCATAAGACGACACAAAATGCCATACAGAGGGCCACACCGAGGGCCAGAGGGCTATACAGAGGGCCACATAGAGGGTCAAAGGGCCACACCGTGGGTTATAGGACGACACCGAAGGCCATATAGAGGGCCATACCGAGGGCCACTTCGAGGGAACAGAGGATCATACCAAATGATTCAAAGGAAGCATAGGTTATAAGGGTGATCGCTTCGTGTATATAGTCGTTCAATAATGGGCGGAGCAAGGAAACAATGTCCCATGTACGGTAAACCCCAGTTAGTGAGACTAGGCAATCATCTGAGACAAGTTCACGGAGTAGGAGGATGGCCTCTACATCAGACACTAACTCCACTACAGTTACCGTCGATGCCTCTGCCACAGTCGCGTCAAACAAATGGAATTACATCGGTGTCCCCAAGTAGTAGCGACTTACAACACGTCAACGATATGTCTACACAAAGTTTATTACCGTTTGAACCATGTTCCAGCGTAATGCTATGTGAATGAGATAACAATATAACAACGCATAGCTACTTAGCGTTACGGTCATGCTAGCTCAGTGGTAGCCCGTTCGCTTCATGTGCGAAAGGCCCGGAGTTCGAGCCCCACTGGAGCCGTTACGATTGTGCCATTAGTTTAAATTCCACATGCCTCTTCTCTCTCCCTCGTGGCGATGGATTCCATCAGGAATGAGGTATCGAGAGTGATTAATATATGTAAGTTATCAGAACTAAGGTCATTCAGATTTACTTCTGGTTGAATATGATACACGTGTGCTTAGATAGAACCGTGTTCCTATATAACTTCTGGTGGAATATGATACGCGTGTGTTGAGATAGAACCGTGTTCCTATATAACTTCTGGTGGAATATGATACGCGTGTGCTTAGATAGAACCGTGTTCCTATATAACTTCTGGTGGAATATGATATGCCTGTGTTGAGATGGAACCGTGTTCCTATATAGCTTCTGGTGGAATATGATACGCGTGTGTTGAGATGGAACCGTGTTCCTATATAGCTTCTGGTGGAATATGATACGCGTGTGTTGAGATAGAACCGTGTTCCTATATAACTTCTGGTGGAATATGATACGTGTGTGTTGAGATAGAACTGTGTTCCTATATAACTTCTGGTGGAATAGGATACGCGTGTGTTGAGATAGAACCGTGTTCCTATATAGCTTCTTGTGGAATATGATATGCGTGTGTTGAGATGGAACCATGTCCTTATATCACTTTTAATGGAATGTAAGATGCTAGACGAATCTGTCCTAACAGCAGTAGTCACCATCCAACATGGTACCTTACAATTAATAACTACTGAAGGCAACCATTAACAGTGTCAAATATATCTGCAGCAAACGACTATAATTGGCAATCTCGTTTCCGAGTCTAAAACAATAACATAATTTATTTTAAATGTTAATTGAGACACAGACGTTGGTATTTGTACGTAAAGCCCATTCGTTTGCAGAGATACATTGCGAATAGCTATGAACTAGTCGGCTGTTCAAAATGTAATTATGTTTGAGGCAGTCGTTAGCCAGCAATTTTAGTTTAGTATTATAGTGCACGAGAAACAAAAAACGATCTTCAAAACTCCAATAGAGCCAGTGTCATTTAAAAGAAAAAAAGATGGACCTTGTCTCCTAGAGAAGCCTTCTCCCAAATAAATTATAAAATAATAGGGGTCATGAATTTTCAACGATCTGTTTTTGTGTTTACTTGCTATACTGTCTAACATCACAACAACATGACAACATATGGCATGCAGGATTACAATCTCTGTACATCAATGCCAATCTTCTGTTGATGCTCCCAAAATGTCACTAATAATGAATTTTAAACATAAAACAGAGCCACATGGAAATCACAACTTGCTATATTAGGCAAAAGAAGGACGGATTATTTTGGTGCATGGATATTTTACTTGCATACTTCCTTTGGTTTTCCTTATGTTTTGAAATATCTTTTTGTTTTGGAAAAGTACTATCTATTCACAACTTATAGCATTCAGGAGGCGAACGCCCATAACAGAACCACACAGAACATGTACTAGAGTTTGTTTGTTTAGATTTGGGGTTAAAGTCGCACCAACAACTTAGGTAAACTGTGGAAGTGTGGCGTCCGTCGCTCAGTGGTCCAGCGTTGGATTTGGGATCGATCGGTCCCGGGTTCGATACTTGGTCAGGCCACGTATGTAGTATAATTGAACAAGGTATCTCACACACATCGCTTAGTACTGGTTAACCACTTAGGTCGTCTAGGCTTGCCCAGGAAAACATGTATACTTCTCCGCAAGGGGTTTGACATT
>CM026387.1:17472864-17514276 GCA_014843695.1 Archivesica marissinica
GATATTTTTCACTGAAATTACATTGCCCGTCGGTGAATGACTTTGAAGTTTTTTCCCCCGGCTTCAGCCTATATCCATATATGGAAATCGATGTAAGGTTAAACTGCTCTCCAGGTACTCACACTACACACGTGTTGGGTTCGTTGCTATGGATACGCTATACTAGTGGATAATAGGGACTGTTTCAAGAGGTATGAAGAAAGGGGGCGTTTAAAGGAGTCCCAGATATACTTTGCATATAATTTGTCGCAAATTGCATCGCCCTCGGGGACGTTTAAACGGGGGTATACGGTAATTATTGAATTAAGAATTGTCCAGAGCTAGAATCTTTCACGATTTTTAATTTACCAAGGTGGTCATTTAATACTCAAAGTCGGTGAAAAAATATATAAAAAGGGATCAAATTGGCCCATAAAAATATATAGGTGGCTGACATTTATAAAACGCCGAACCAGCCGATTTTGGCGGACAATTTTTAGGCGATGTGTTGTGACCCACTTATAAGACGGGACCCCGAGTTTGAGCCTTAAATCAGCTCAAAATATACCCGTCTTATAGGCGAGTAAGTACGGTTGATGTCAATATGTTAGGTTTGACCACAACTGTCACACGATCTGTGACAACTATTCTTCGAAAGGGGATATGGACACAGTGTGGCGTCCGTGGTCCAGTGGTAGCGCGTCGGACTTGGAATCGAACGGTCCCGGGTTCGATACTCGATCAGACCACGTATGTAGTGTCATTGAGCAAGGCACCTAACACACGTTGCTTATTTAGTACTGGTTAACCACTTAGGTCAGCTTAGTATGCCCAGGAAAACATGTCTAGGTCCCCGCAAGGGGTTAAACATTAATGGAACATACATACATACATACGTTTTGTTTTTCAATTAGTTTACCTAGATTCCCGTATCTCTGGCCACTCGAAAGGGCGTGGAACAAATATGTATTTATATTAATTTACCTGTGTTCTAGAGTCATACAAGTCGTACAGCCGACAACGTCGTGGTTTCCACAGTACATATCTATAATCTTTATATCATGCTTGGCACATCTGTCCGTCGGCACTGTCGGAAGCTCGGAAGTAAGAACTGCCGACTTAAAACTGGATTTATCTAGAAGTTGGTGTCCTTTTAATGACGGAAATCGTGCATGCATATCTGTACATGATTGGCAACAATAGCATTGGCACTCCATACAGTACTTTATTGCGTCTCTGTTTTGGTTTACCTCAGCACAAGAGGTACATTTAATATTTACTATTTCATCCGAAAACATTTCACAACCGCCTGTAGCCATTTTATTACTATTCCGTTAAAGATCGACTTCAACTTTCGATTTCGCTTCAAAATAACTCCCAACAATACACGGAAACACGGTTTGGCAGTGCGCACCGTTTTGACCTACTTTCGCCAAAACGAGACTAACAGGTAAACAAACGGCCAGTCTTGACCCAGATTCTTATAAACAGGTAAACAAACATTAAAACTGTTCGTTATAAAATCACCGGTTTAGCGTATTTTGGCAATAATTATACTACTTTCGACATACTCTGTTTACTTTGGTAGGTTGTTTTGTAACTGTATTATATCCGTATTTATATAACTACTGATAACAGAAGTGAATATTAGAGAGTAAACACGAATTCACGTACTAGTTTCGTCTAAAAAAAACTTTAGTCTAACGATGATTTCTGGTAGTAACCTATTCATCCACATATACTGGGTACTCCAAGCACACACTATTGAGTATGACAGGGTGACGCTTGTCGGGGACCGTTGATAAACATCTCATTTGAGACACAGACTGTTGAAAATAACCACAAACTAAGGTCAAAAACAGTCCCGAGTGTAGCTGGACGGTACATAGTATATATCTATCTATCTATCTGTCTGTATGTCTGTCTATCTGCCTGCCTGTCTGCCTGCCTGCCTGCCTGCCTGCCTGCCTGCCTGCCTGCCTGCCTGCCTGCCTGCCTGCCTGCCTGCCTGCCTGCCTGCCTGCCTGCCTGCCTGCCTGCCTGCCTGCCTGCCTGCCTGCCTGCCTGCCTGCCTGCCTGCCTGCCTGCCTGCCTGCCTGCCTGCCTGCCTGCCTGCCTGCCTGCCTGCCTGCCTGCCTGCCTGCCTGCCTGCCTGCCTGCCTGCCTGCCTGCCTGCCTGCCTGCCTGCCTGCCTGCCTGCCTGCCTGCCTGTTGCCTGCCTGCCTGCCTTGCCTGCCTGCCTGCCTGCCTGCCTGCCTGCTGCCTGCCTGCCTGCCTGCTGCCTGCCTGCCTGCTGCCTGCCTGCTGCCTGCTGCCTGCCTGCCTGCCTGCCTGCCTGCCGCCTGCCTGCCTGCCTGCCTGCCTGCCTGCCTGCCTGCCTGCCTGCCTGCCTGCCTGCCTGCCTGCCTGCCTGCCTGCCTGCCTGCCTGCCTGCCTGCCTGCCTGCCTGCCTGCCTGCCTGTCTGCCTTTAATGTCGAACCCCTTGCGGGGATATAGACATGTTGCGCATCAAAAACTGCAGAGAAGTTAAAAGTATGAATAGTTAAAAGCATACTTTAAGAAAGTAATGAAAATAAGTTGTGGTAAAAGTTTAAAAGCAGCTGCGCAGAACAACAGTTACTAGGGACTTGCATGGTCAATATGGCAAACTGTCGTATTGAATTGCTATGTGGTAGGGAGATGGACAATGTCAGGAGGGAAATGATTCCAATGGTAGATTGTTCTTGGGAAAAACAAAAAAACTTGTAGTAGTCTGTAGTTGCTGTAATTAACCTATAGCTTAAGGAATGGCAATGGCGAGTAGGACGGGAGAGGGGAACTAGGTAATTTTCAATGGGAATAGCAACAAGATCATTATGAATTTTATACATAAGGGATAACCTATTGTCAATACGCCGTTGATCTAGTCTGCGTAGATTTAGGGAATGTAGCATGTCTGTAACACTAGAGGTACGATAGAAGTCAGCCTTTATCCAACGGGCTGCTCAGAGGTTTCTACGTAGGAATCCTAATGTTTGGTTTGCTTTCTTAGTTGACCTTTTTATGTGAGTGTCCCAAGACAGGTTATTTGAGATATCCACGCCAAGGTATTTGGCTGAGGTGACCTACTCTAGTAGGACTCCATGGAGTTCATATTGACTGGGAATAGAATGTTTCCTTCTGGTGACGTGGATAACTTGACATGTGGGGGTGTTAAAGTCCATGTCCCACTCCAACTCCCACACTTCTAATCTCTTAAGATCGTTTTGGAGTGTGACCGATTCATTTGCAGATGATAGATAGACTGCAGTATCATATGCAACGATACGGCCTTTGGAACTGGTGTTTTGTGGGAGGTCGTTTAGATAGGCTAGGAAAAGCAGGGATCAAAGTATGGATCCCTGTGCGACTCCAGAGGAATGGCATCTGAACTTAATACCATTAAGGACAACTGTCTGGAGTCTATTATCTAGAAAACTCTTAATCAACCTTGATGTTTGACCTCTGACTCCATAGTCATGCATTTTAGTAGTACTTTCTCTTGCCTTACTGAAGTCTAATAGGATGAGATATACCTGATGCTTATTGTAGACAGAGGTAACCAAGTTATTGATTAGCATTACTAATTGGGTCACGCATGATCGTTTTTCTCTAAAACCATGCTGCAAATGGTACCGAATACTGTGGTTAGTGAAGTGTTTTACTATCGAGGAGGAAACTAAGTATATGTTCTAGAACATTGCATAGAACACATGTCAGTGAGATAGGCCAATAGTTGGCAGGGTGTGACTTGTCCCCTTTTTTGTAAATGGGAGCAACATTTGCTGACTTCCACTGGGCCGGCAGTGATCCTTCGTTGAGAGTAGGGAGGCCATTCCAATGCCATGGGTTAATATAGTTAATATGGTGCGTGTGACCTAAATGTTACTAATGCATTCAATTACTTATGTACATTGTATGTTTTATTGATGCCAAGCACCTTGTGGGGACATTGACATGTTTGTGGACAGGCTTAGCAGACTTAAGTCACTAACCAGTACTGAGATGCCTCACTCAATGACACTATATGTGCCCCAAGCTAGTATCAAACCCGGGACCCTTTGAATCCAAATAAGACACTCTACCACTGTGATGCCCCCAGTAGATATCCTTTCCGCCGCTTCGCATCTTTTCGGGAAATGTAGCAAGTTAGGTTTATTTAAACTTATCAGACATTTTACCTTTATGAACAGGAAGCACATTTTCAGCGGGTGTTCAGCCTTTTAGCCGCCCAGTGTTCTCTTGGTGTAAGTTAATCAAGAGATTTAATCCTTCGCCTTATTAATTTGTATAAGTAATTGTTTAATATGCAGCGATAGTACTAGCTATATTGAGTTCCGTATAAATTTAATGATTCGTACTCAAGAAGGTTCGAACCACTTTGTGTCAATCGGTTTCTTTATACGTAAAGAAAAAAGGTTGTATAATATTTGGTTGATAAATAAAGTACTTCTAGTTAACATTTGTATTTCATTTTTGATAGTAATTTAATTAGGAACTGGCTATGATTGATGGTAAGAATAAACTTGTACATGTAAGTTGTGGATTGTATTTTTATGTCTGTTTTTTGTATCTTGCCGTTTTTTTACCATCAGTCGATACAATATATGCAAACCAAGCGCATCTGGTGTTTTGATTGTATCCGGTTAAACTTAGCTGGTCCAACGAGGAAGCAGTCTCGGGGGGGGGTTCGGTAACAACCACTGCACCACTGGACAATGGACGACACACTAAGTAATTCTCTGAACCATATAACCCATATACATTCGTAGGAACAGATATTGCGTCTAACTACTGGGACATGGAATTTAACCCCTCCAAATGTCAAGTTATCCACGTCACCAGAAGGAAACATCCTATTCCCAGCAAATATAAACTCCATGGAGTCCTACTTGAGTCGGTCACCTCAGCCAAATACCTTGGCGTGGATATCTCAAATAACCTGTCGTGAGACACCCACATAAAAAGGTCAACAAAGAAAGCAAACCAAACATTAGGATTTCTACGTAGAAACCTCCAGGTCAAATCTGAACCCCTTAAGACCATGGTTTACCAGACATTAGTGAGACCCCAGCTTGAATATGGCTCCGAGATCTGGTCGTCCCATACCCAAACATTGATAGACCAAATTGAAGGTGTCCAGAGAAGAGTAGCCCGTTGGATAAAGGCTGACTTCTATCGTACCTCTAGTGTTACAGACATGCTACATTCCCTAAATCTACGCAGACTAGATCAACGGCGTATTGACAATAGGTTATCCCTTATGTATAAAATTCATAATGATCTTGTTGCTATTCCCATTGAAAATTACCTAGTTCCCCTCTCCCGTCCTACTCGCCATTGCCATTCCTTAAGCTATAGGTTAATTACAGCAACAACAGACTACTACAAGTTCTCCTTCTTTCCAAGAACAATCTATCATTGGAACCACCTCCCTCCTGACATTGTCCATCTCCCTACCATAGAGCAATTCAATACGGCAGTTTGCCATATTGAACATGCCAGTCCCTAGTTGTTCTGCGTAGCTGCTTTTAAACTTTTACCACAACTTATTTTCATACCTTTTTAAATTATACTTTTAACTACTCATACTTTTAACTTCTTAGCGGTTTTTGACGCGCAACATGTCTACGTCCCCGCGAGGGGTTCGACATTAAAGGAAGATAGATAGTAAATTTCAAGATTATGTGACACTTGGGTGTGTCATTCCTATACAAGTAATGCATATTTACGTTTGTTTACCTGTTAGTCTCGTTTTGGCGAAAGTAGGTCAAAACGGTGCGCACTATATCATAAGCCAAACCGTGTTTCCGTGTATGTTACAAGAAACTGTACTAGATACGTGTGACCCCACTGGTAAATTGGTTCCGGGTCGTTGTACCCTAGAAAGTAGTTTTTGCAAACAAGCAGACCATAATTTGATGATGTTTTACTGTAGGACCAGAGACTGTTTGCATTTCTTATTGTGTTTGTGGTGCATCTGTGGCATTTGTGTTCATTTGAAGAAGACTTTTTGTGAATTTATTTCAGTACTACTTGCTCCAGAGCATTGATGAATAAACAGCCCTACATGACAGCTATGATCCCTACGCATTCCATTTTCAACCGGTGTTTGTTTACATTTGAAAATTGTGAAAAACTTTGATGGTGATGCCATGACTTAGTTGTGTCTAACAGCAAATAGCAGCCCTGGAGTTTACAGAACTGCATGCGGTAAAAGTTGATTCTTGTTTGGAACTGAGAATTTGACTGTGACAGTTCATCGATTTACTATAGCACGAATAAGGAGAAAATACAGTGGTGTGCATCCTATATAATAACCCGAAAGGCCAAAAACTGCTATTGCATTTCCATAGGTCACAATTACTATCTTCCTCTAATGTCGAACCCCTCGCGGGGATGTAGACATTACGATACGCGGTGCCATTATATGTCACATTTGGGGTGTTTGCATGACAAACATGCATTGTACTACATAATTCGAGACACATTACATTTAATACATCAGAATATAGTATTGTATATATTGTTAGTGGACATGTTGCCTATAATTATATCTACTGTAGGAAGCATAGACTCCCAGTTATGTTGCATATACAGTTAGCAGCTTAGACCACAGTCTATGTTACCCATATAGCTACAGTAGGAGGCATAGACGTCCGGTTATGTTGCCTACACAGTTAGCAGCTTAGACCAGATTCTATGTTGCCCATATATCTACTGTAGGAGGCATCGACGTCCGGTTATGTTGCCCATATATCTACTGTAGGAAGCATAGGTGTCCGTTTATGTTGCCCATATATCTACTGTAGGAAGCATAGACGTCCGGTTATGTTGCCCATATATCTACTGTAGGAAGCATAGACACCCGGTTATGTTGCCCATATATGTACTGTAGGAAGCATAGACGGCTGGTTATGTTGCCCATATATCTACTGTAGGAAGCATAGACGGCTGGTTATGTTGCCCATATATCTACTGTAGGAAGCATAGACGGCTGGTTATGTTGCCCATATATCTACTGTAGGAAGCATAGACGGCTGGTTATGTTGCCCATATATCTACTGTAGGAAGCATAGACACCCGGTTATGTTGCCCATATATGTACTGTAGGAAGCATAGAGGCCTGGTTATGTTGCATACACAGCAGCTTAGACCACATTCTATGTTGCCCATATATCTACTGTAGGAAGCATAGACTTCCGGGTATGTTGTCCATATATCTACTGTAGGAAGCATAGACGTCCGGTTATGTTGTCCATATATCTACTGTAGGAAGCATAGACGTCCGGTTATGTTGTCCATATATCTACTGTAGGAAGCATAGACGTCCGGTTATGTTGCATATACAGTTAGCAGCTTAGACCACATTCTATGTTGCCCATATTTCTACTGTAGGAAGCATAGACGCCCGTTTATGTTGCCTACACAGTTAGCAGTTTAGACCACATTCTAGGTTGCCCATATATCTACTGTAGGAAGCATAGACGTCCGGTTATGTTGCATATACAGTTAGCAGCTTAGACCACATTCTATGTTGCCCATATTTCTACTGTAGGAAGCATAGACGCCCGTTTATGTTGCCTACACGGTTAGCAGTTTAGACCACATTCTAGGTTGCCCATATATCTACTGTAGGAAGCATAGACGTCCGGTTATGTTGCATATACAGTTAGCAGCTTAGACCACATTCTATGTTGCCCAGATATCAACGGTAGGAAGCATAGACTTCCGGTTATGTTGTCCATATATCTACTGTAGGAAGCATAGACGTCCGGTTATGTTGCCCATATATATACTGTAGGAAGCATAGACGCCCGGTTATGTTGTCCATATATCTACTGTAGGAGGCATAGACGCCCGGTTATGTTGCATACACAGCAGCTTAGACCACATTCTATGTTGCCCATATATCTACTGTAGGAAGCATAGATGTCTGGTTATGTTGCCCATATATCTACTGTAGGAAGCATAGACGCCCGGTTATGTTGCATACACAACAGCTTAGACCACATTCTATGTTGCCCATATATCTACTGTAGGAAGCATAGACGCCAGGTTATGTTGGCCATATATCTACTGTAGGAAGCATAGACGCCCGGTTATGTTGCATACACAACAGCTTAGACCACATTCTATGTTGCCCATATATCTACTGTAGGAAGCATAGATGCCCGGTTATGTTGCATATACAGTTAGCAGCTTAGACCACATTCTATGTTGCCCATATATCTACTGTAGGAGGCATAGACACCTGGTTATGTTGCCTATACAGTTAGCAGCTTAGACCACATTCTATGTTGCCCATATATCTACCGTAGAAGGCATAGACGTCCGGATATGTTGCCTATATATCTACTGTAGGAAGCATAGACGCCAGGTTATGTTGCCCATATATCTACTGTAGGAAGCATAGACGTCCGGTTATGTTGTATATACAGCAGCTTCGACCACATTCTATGTTGCCTATATATCTACTGTAGGAAGCATAGACGCCCGGTTATGTTGCATATACAGCAGCTTCGACCACAGTCTATGTTGCCTATATATCTACTGTAGGAAGCATAGACGCCCGGTTATGTTGCATATACAGCAGCTTAGACCACAGTCTATGTTGCCTATATATCTACTGTAGGAAGCATAGACGCCCGGTTATGTTGCATATACAGCAGCTTAGACCACAGTCAATGTTGTCCATATATCTACTGTAGAAGGCATAGACGCCCGGTTATGTTGCATATACAGTTAGCAGCTTAATTCACAGTCTATGTTGCCCATATATCTACTGTAGGAGGCATAGACGTCCGGTTATGTTGCCTACACAGTTCGCAGCTTAGACCACATTCTATGTTGCCTATATATCTACTGTAGGAAGCATAGACGCCCGTTTATGTTGCCTATACAGTTAACAGCTTAGACCACATTCTATGTTGCCCATATATATACTGTAGGAAGCATAGACGCCCGGTTATGTTGCCTACACAGTCAGCAGTTCACACTCCCAGGACATGCTGCCTACAGTTAGCAGTTTAGATTCCCAGGATACAGTACTATTTTGTCTGCAGTGTTAAGTACATAAATAAGTGTTTCTTACAAATATTTTTATTAATATTCAATCTCGTGGTTATGCATAAGCTACATCACGGTGATACATTATTGAAACTAAATACTTAGGTACATGTACAGTACACAGGTTGAATATATCCACTCTAATACGCAAGGGAGATTCATATTAATGCAAGTAAGATATCATAGCAATTAAACGCCTAAGTGGTCGAGTGCGTACGTAAATAATTTTATTTAAAGTTGCCACCGCATAAATGCATTTGGGCGAGTGTTCAAGGACTCTTACTTGTATACCACTGTAACCTATCATCACTGATGGGTTAGGTGTTCAAGGACTCTTACTTGTATACCACTGTAACCTATCATCACTGATGGGTTACGTGTTCAAGGACTCTTACTTGTATACCACTGTAACCCATCATCACTGGTGGGTTACGTGTTCAAGGACTCTTACTTGTATACCACTGTAACCTATCATCACTGATGGGTTACGTGTTCAAGGACTCTTACTTGTATACCACTGTAACCTATCATCACTGATGGGTTACGTGTTCAAGGACTCTTACTTGTATACCACTGTAACCTATCATCACTGATGGGATACGTGTTCAAGGACTCTTACTTGTATACCACTGTAACCTATCATCACTGATGGGTTACGTGTTCAAGGACTCATACTTGTATACCACTGTAACCTATCATCACTGATGGGTTACGTGTTCAAGGACTCTTACTTGTATACCACTGTAACCTACCATCACTGATGGGTTACGTGTTCAAGGACTTCAAGGTACTTGTATACCACTGTAACCTATCATCACTGATGGGTTACGTGTTCAAGGACTCGTACTTGTATACCACTGTAACCTATCATCACTGATGGGTTACGTGTTCATGGACTCTTACTTGTATACCACTGTAACCTATCATCACTGATGGGTTACGTGTTCAAGGACTCTTACTTGTATACCACTGTAACCTATCATCACTGATGGGTTACGTGTTCAAGGACTCGTACTTGTATACCACTGTAACCTATCATCACTGATGGGTTACGTGTTCAAGGACTCGTACTTGTATACCACTGTAACCTATCATCACTGATGGGTTACATGTTCAAGGATTCGTACTTGTATACCACTGTAACCTATCAACACTGATGTGTTACGTGTTCAAGGACTCTTACTTGTATACCACTGTAACCTATCATCACTGATGGGTTACGTGTTCAAGGACTCTTACTTGTATACCACTGTAACCTATCATCACTGATGGGTTACGTGTTCAAGGACTCTTACTTGTATACCACTGTAACCTATCATCACTGATGGGTTACGTGTTCAAGGACTCTTACTTGTATACCACTGTAACCTATCATCACTGATGGGTTATGTGTTCAAGGACTCGTACTTGTATACCACTGTAACCTATCATCACTGATGGGTTACGTGTTCAAGGACTCTTACTTGTATACCACTGTAACCTACCATCACTGATGGGTTACGTGTTCAAGGACTTCAAGGTACTTGTATACCACTGTAACCTATCATCACTGATGGGTTACGTGTTCAAGGACTCGTACTTGTATACCACTGTAACCTATCATCACTGATGGATTACGTGTTCAAGGACCCTTACTTGTATACCACTGTAACCTATCATCACTGATGTGTTATGTGTTCAAGGACCCTTACTTGTATACCACTGTAACCTATCATCACTGATGGGTTACGTGTTCGAGGACTCATACTTGTATTCCACTGTAACCTATCATCACTGATGGGTTACGTGTTCAAGGACTTCAAGGTACTTGTATACCACTGTAACCTATCATCACTGATGGGTTACGAGTTCAAGGACTCTTACGTGTATACCACTGTAACCTATCATCACTGATGGGTTACGTGTTCAAGGACTCTTACGTGTATACCACTGTAAACTATCATCACTGATGGGTTACGTGTTCGAGCTTAGTCCACGTCTCTTTATATGAAAAAGTTGGCGGTTTCTTACGAAGGTTGGTACACCAAGTACTTGTTAACTGCTGGAGCCGCCCAGGCAAGGTGTTGCTAGGTAAACTTACTGTCCCTTTATGTATGTTGCAACTAGTAGAAATGATAAATTAAAAAACATCTTGGCAACTTGCTTCGTTGTTATCTTGGGTATAGGTGTTCCACCAGTAGCTAGTTTCATACGACTGTTTCTGTCCTTCCGTGGTAACACGCTGGACTGTTAATCCAGTGATCGCAGGTTCGATCCCCCGTCTGATCCTAATACAATTAACAGTCTTTCAGATGGGTCATTAAACCGAGGTCTCGTGTTGGTGCTGTACATTGTCAAGTCTAAAATGACTAATCTCTTCAGTAGGCGTGGCTCATATGGGCAACCGGTAGCGACGATAAATAAACGTAAAACACACACAGTTCTTCCGAGCATCATTTAACTCTCACCTGGTTAGACCTACTGTACTTCTGCGTGTCACTGGAGTGGTAGTGGCTTGTTTATATGCCAATACGCTGTTACTATGTGTTTTACGTTTATTTATCGTCGTTACCGGTTGCCCATATGAGCGACGCCTCCTGAAGAGATTAGTCAGTTTAGATTTTTGGACGATAGTGCAATAATACAGACAGAGACCCATTCCAGAATCTCCACTGGTTTTTTTACGTGCACGATGTAAAGCACCGATATGAGTCCTCGATTTAAAGTCCCATCTGAAAGACTGTTACTTTTATTAGGGTCAGACGGGGGATCGATCATTAACATATATATATCCGTATATCACTCTGTTGACGAACGTCAGGGGAGGTAACTAGAGCCAGAGTGGGGCTACCAATAAACATGCAATAACATAAGTTAATGGGCCTCAATCTATGACGTCAAAAAGAAGTCAGGGGAGGTAACTAGAGCCAGAGTGGGGCTACCAATAAACATGCAATAACATAAGTTAATGGGCCTCATTCTATGACGTCAAAAAGAAGTCAGGGGAGGTAACTAGAGCCAGAGTGGGGCTACCAATAAACATGCAATAAATAAGTTAATGGGCCTCATTCTATACTGACGTCAAAAAGAAGCGCCGCACTGTTTGGTATAACACCATATTTTATTACGTCACACTGTTGGGTATAACACCATATTATATTACGCCGCACTGTTGGGTATAACACCATATTTTATTACGTCACACTGTTGGGTATAACACCATATTATATTACGCCGCACTGTTGGGTATAACACCATATTTTATTACGTCACACTGTTGGGTATAACACCATATTATATTACGCCGCACTGTTGGGTATAACACCATATTTTATTACGTCACACTGTTGGGTATAACACCATATTTTATTACGTCACACTGTTGGGTATAACACCATATTTTATTACGTCACACTGTTGGGTATAACACCATATTTTATTACGCCGCACTGTTGGGTATAACACCATATTTTATTACGTCACACTGTTGGGTATAACACCATATTTTATTACGCCGCACTGTTGGGTATAACACCATATTTTATTACGTCACACTGTTGGGTATAACACCATATTTTATTACGTCACATTGTTGGGTATAACACCATATTTTATTATGTCACACTGTTGGGTATAACACCATATTTTATTACGCCACACTGTTGGGTATAACACCATATTTTATTACGTCACACTGTTGGGTATAACACCATATTTTATTACGTCACACTGTTGGGTATAACACCATATTTTATTACGTCACACTGTTGGGTATAACACCATATTTTATTACGTCACACTGTTGGGTATAACACCATATTTTATTACATCACACTGTTGGGTATAACACCATATTTTATTACATCACACTGTTGGGTATAACACCATATTTTATTACGTCACACTGTTGGGTATAACACCATATTTTATTACATCGCACTGTTGGGTATAACACCATATTTTATTACGTCACACTGTTGGGTATAACACCATATTTTATTACGTCACACTGTTGGGTATAACACCATATTTTATTACGTCACACTGTTGGGTATAACACCATATTTTATTACGTCACACTGTTGGGTATAACACCATATTTTATTACGTCACACTGTTGGGTATAACACCATATTTTATTACGTCACACTGTTGGGTATAACACCATATTTTATTACATCACACTGTTGGGTATAACACCATATTTTATTACGCCGCTCTGTTGGGTATAACACCATAATTTATTACTAACGGTTTAAATTCAACAAGTGCATTTACATAGATCGGTGGAATTTCCCCTCTTGAGTGGACCCACATCTATAAATCTGCTACGTTTTCACAAAAACACAATTATGAACACCAACAGTAAGTCTCCACTCTACCAGTGACCTTCGCATACACATCCTAGGACCAATTCGGAACACCAACAGTAAGTCTCCACTCTACCAGTGACCTTGGAATCTTCGCATACACATCCTAGGACCAATTCTGAACACCAACAGTAAGTCTCCACTCCACCAGTGACCTTGGAATCTTCGCATGCAAATCCTAGGACCAATTCGAAACACCAACAGTAAGTCTACACTCTACCAGTGACCTTGGAATCTTCGCATACAAATCCTAGGACCAATTCTGAACACCAACAGTAAATCTACACTCTACCAGTGACCTTGGAATCTTCGCATGCACATCCTAGGACCAATTCGGAACACCAACAGTAAGTCTCCACTCTACCAGTGACCTTGGAATTGGCAATTTGTTGGAAAGCATAACAGACACGTTTTATGTCAGAACCAACACTGATGCAGCCAATCACGCGTGGCTAGTTACCCATGGGCCTATGGCATGGATTCCCCACTAATTTCTGTGGTGCGAAAGTACCTTAAATCAGTTTGACCATATCTTATTAACATTGGAAGTATAAAGATGGAACACTCGTATGCAGTGCAATTTCATGTTTATTAACTGGAATATGACTTTAATCCTTGACCTGCCAATCACTACTAAAGACGCTTTTGCAAACAACATAGAGTCAGATCAGACGGCACGTTCTAGATCAGACGGCACGGGCTCTATGCTGTTTGCTATTCGGATTATGGAGCACAATCACTTGTCCGATTAGCAAACAACATAGTTCCCGATAAGACGCGGCATTGCACTATGGCTGATCTGGATCTATGTTGTTTGCACATTCTGTCCAATTTATTCGGCAGGATAATGGTTAACATTATATCATCATAATTAGAAATAAAACGTACGTCAAACACTTTATGAGCCGCCACACGACAAAACCAACATAGTCATGATAAAAGTCAAGAACTTATGCTAGAAAGATAACCATGGTAACAAACTGTAGCTTATGTTATCGAATACAACAACATGTACATTTCAAATCACAGATCCATCTGATTAAATTAATTTGGATAAATTGTATGTTCAAAAATTCGACGTTCTCCGCTTCACGAAAATGTCTTGCTTTACAAAATTGGCAGTTAAGTTACGCAGTTATAATCATATTAATATTACCCAATTAGCATAATTTATGCATAATTATGCTAAATAGATACACTATAAATGCTCGTAACTTCTTGACACTATATTCGATTTTATAACGGTTGATATTTTTAGAAAGTTGGGAGCCAATTCGTTCATTTAGATATACAGTAACATTCTCTTTCATGAAAAAATATGAGTACAATATTTATGTAATTTATGCAAATGAACGTGATCGGGTTTGTCAATTGAAACGTGGTGGTATTTGAGAATATTAGCAACAGTTTGGTACCATATTTATATTTCTATCATCAGCAGTTCCTGAGTTACGTGTTTTTATCAGCACTATGTTGGTTTTGTCATGTGGTGGCTCATATAGTGTGTTCAATGGGTAAATAGATTCACTTAATATGTATCATAAGATGGTACGAGCTTCATCCGGGTCGCATTGGTGAGAAGCGAGCGTGCTAATCAATCGGACAGCACTTTGTTGGTTTTGTCATGTGGTGGCTCATAACGTGTTTTCAATTGGTAAATAGATTCACTTAAGATGTATCATAGAAGGACTGATAATCTGGTCTCGTGTCGGTGCTGTACATCGTGCACGTAAGAGAACAATGGAATGGGTCTCTGTCTGTGTCATTGCACTATCCTCCAAAAACTCTAAAATGAATAATCTCTCCAGGAGGCGTCGCTCATGGGAAACCGGTAGCGACGATAAATAAACGTAACACACACATATATTACCATTACCACAGTGATGGGTTCAGCAGTATATGCATACTGTATTTGCTTTGCACATTTTATTTTCTGCTATAATAATAAACTACACTAATGGAGAGCTTGTTATCAGAAGCTGAACGAACGAAAACTACATAAATTCTTATAATATAAAATAAAAAGCATTGAAACCGATAGTATTAAGGGACAAATATATATATGTTGTTGGCTATACAAATTAATAAACATCAGTACCGTAGCCAGAGGTAAATTGCATCCGAGGCAATCTAGGGGGTCCGGGGGCATGTTCCCTTTTAATTGTTGGCGTATACTAGCGATTATCTGCGTTTTCTGAATGATTTGGTTTAGACGTATAATTATGTACTGACCATTCAGCTCTCTAGCAGTCAACATTTTATACAGGAAAGCATTTTTAGCATTTTATTTATTTAATTTTTCATTTATTTTTTGGTTGCTTTGGAAATGTTAAACGAGACAATTGCCTCGGTGTGCCTCAATGTGGCTACGGGCCTGAACATGTAGATGCAGGAGAATACAAGAAAGCTACACGATTATTCGCTATACCATGAGCTGAAACAACTAGGCTGGCAGCGAACTGAAATGTTGCTTAAGTTCTGGCAATTAGCATTTTAACCCATTCAACCCCAAGTAACTGATGAGTTGAATGTCGCAACAGCAGTTAAATCTCTATGGCTGGAGGGAGATCACTTTTGCCTCTGAACAGTATTTCAGTCACGGGCGTGCAAAACCACGACCGTCCGCAAGCCAGTTGAATGGGTTCATTACATGTAGAATTCGGGCAAATGATCACCGACCTTAACTACTCGACCACGGTACAGAGGCGCCCAACATCCATTAACCGCACATAACTAGGAATTATATATTGTACACGCACTTTACAAGCAACTACGTAACACGCACATTGTACACGCAATTTACAAGCACCTACATAACACGCACATTGTACAAGCAATTTACAAGCAACTACGTAACACGCACATTGTACAAGCAACTACGTAACACGCACATTGTACAAGTAATTTACAAGCAACTACGTAACACGCAAATTGTACAAGCAATTTACAAGCAACTACGTAACACGCACATTGTACAAGCAATTTACAAGCAACTACGTAACACGCATATTGTACACGCAATATACAAGCAACTACGTAACACGCACATTGTACATGCAATTTACAAGCAACTGCGTAACACACACACATCGTACAAGCAATTTACAAGCAACTACGTAACACGCACAATTTACAAGCAACTACGTAGCACGCACATTGTACAAGCAATATACAAGCAACTACGTAACACGCACAGTGTACAAGCAATTTACAAGCAACTACGTAACACACACACATTGTACACGCAATATACAAGCAACAACGTAACACGCACATTGTACAAGCAATTTACAAGCAACTACGTAACACGCACATTGTACAAGCAATTTACAAGCAACTACGTAACACGCACAATTTACAAGCAACTACGTAACACGCACATTGCACAAGCAATATACAAGCAACTACGTAACACGCACATTGTACAATCAATTTACAAGCAACTACGTAACACGCACATTGCATAAGCAAATTACAAGCAACTACGTAACACACACACATTGTACAAGCAACTACGTAACACGCAAATTGTACAAGCAATTTACAAGCAACTACGTAACATGCACAAGCAATTGACAAGCCACTACGTAACACGCACACTGTATAAGCAATTTACCAGCAACTACGTAGCACACACACATTGTACAAGCAATTTACAAGCAACTACGTAACACGCACATTGTACACGCAATTTACAAGCAACTACGTAACACGCACATTGTACACGCAATATACAAGCAACTACGTAACACGCACATTGTACAAGCAATTTACAAGCAACTACGTAACACGCACATTGTACACGCAATTTACAAGCAACTACGTAACACGCACATTGTACACGCAATATACAAGCAACTACGTAACATGCACATTGTACAAGCAATTTACAAGCAACTACGTAACACGCACATTGTACAAGCAATATACAAGCAACTACGTAACACGCACATTGTACATGCAATGTACAAGCAACTACGTAACACGCACATTGTACAAGCAATTTACAAGCAACTACGTAACACGCACATTGTACACGCAATATACAAGCAACTACGTAACACGCACATTGTACAAGCAATATACAAGCAACTACGTAACACGCACATTGTACACGCAATTTACAAGCAACTACGTAACACGCACATTGTACACGCAATATACAAGCAACTACGTAACACGCACATTGTACAAGCAATTTACAAGCAACTACGTAACACGCACATTGTACAAGCAATATACAAGCAACTACGTAACACGCACATTGTACATGCAATGTACAAGCAACTACGTAACACGCACATTGTACAAGCAATTTACAAGCAACTACGTAACACGCACATTGTACACGCAATATACAAGCAACTACGTAACACGCACATTGTACAAGCAATTTACAAGCAACTACGTAACACGCACATTGTACAAGCAATATACAAGCCAATACGTAACACACACACATCGTACAAGCAATTTACAAGCAACTACGTAACACACACATTGCATAAGCAATTTACAAGCAACTACGTAACACGCACATTGTACAAGCAATTTACAAACAACTACGTAACACGCACATTGTACACGCAATTTACAAGCAACTACGTAACACGCACATTGTACACGCAATTTACAAGCAACTACGTAACACGCACATTGTACAAGCAATTTACAAGCAACTACGTAACACGCACATTGTACACGCAATTTACAAGCAACTACGTAACACGCACATTGTACAAGCAATTTACAAGCAACTACGTAACACGCACATTGTACATTATACTCAATTAAAACATGCACATATATGAAAATTCATAAAATTACAAGCAACATGCAGTTACGATATCGTTCTTGGAACACACCCTATAAAGGCAATGTATCATTTACTAGGAATTATCCATATTGCATACATTTTGTACATAGTATAGATTACGATCAATTAATTTACTAGGAATTATCCATATTGCATACATTTTGTACGCTTTATAGATTACGAGCAATTAATTTACTAGGAATTATCCATATTGCATACATTGTGTACGCTTTATAGATTACGATCAATTAATTTACTAGGAATTATCCATATTGCATACATTTTGTACGCTTTATAGATTACGAGCAATTAATTTACTAGGAATTATCCATATTGCATACATTGTGTACGCTTTATAGATTACGAGCAATTAATTTACTAGGAATTATCCATATTGCATACATTTTGTACGCTTTATAGATTACGATCAATTAATTTACTAGGAATTATCCATATTGCATACATTTATGTACGCTTTATAGATTACGATCAATTAATTTACTAGGAATACAATATTGATACATTGTGTACGCTTTATAGATTCGGTCAATTAATTTACTAGGAAGATCCATATTGCATACATTTTGTACGCTTTATAGATTACAATCAACTCGGAAATACAATCAAACATATTCTAAGCACCCATTCACAATGGACGTACAGAAAGTACTTACTTAGCACATGTGGCTGATAAATAATGGTCAAATGGGGTATTATATAATGTTAGTCGACTATACATATGAACTATATTCTGTACTAATAAAATAACAACTTATTACTAGTCGCTCGCCCACATGGTTCGCCGTCGGTGAGGAAAATGAGCTCATTCATAATTAGTTACAATTCATATTAGTTACTACGCCCAACATACTTACATGTATATACGAGTCTATAAAGGACTTCCCACCCGAAGGTACAACATACTTACATGTATATACGAGTCTATAAAGGACTTCCCATCCGAAGGTACAACATACTTACATGTATATACGAGTCTATAAAGGACTTCCCACCCGAAGGTACAACATACTTACATGTATATACGAGTCTATAAAGGACTTCCCACCCGAAGGTACAACATACTTACATGTATATACGAGTCTATAAAGGACTTCCCACCCGAAGGTACAACATACTTACATGTATATACGAGTCTATAAAGGACTTCCCACCCGAAGGTACAACATACCTACATGTATATACGAGTCTATAAAGGACTTCCCACCCGAAGGTACAACATACTTACATGTATATACGAGTCTATAAAGGACTTCCCATCCGAAGGTACAACATACTTACATGTATATACGAGTCTATAAAGGACTTCCCACCTGAAGATACAACATACATACATGCATATACGAGTCTATAAAGGTCTTCCCATCCGAAGGTACAACACACTTACATGTATATACGAGTCAATAAAGGACTTCCCACCCGAAGGTACAACATACTTACATGTATATACGAGTCTATAAAGGACTTTCCACCCGAAGGTACAACACACTTACATGTATATACGAGTCAATAAAGGACTTCCCACCCGAAGGTACAACATACTTACATGTATATACGAGTCAATAAAGGACTTCCCACCCGAAGGTACAACATACTTACATGTATATACGAGTCTATAAAGGACTTCCCACAGGAAGGTACAACATACTTACATGTATATACGAGTCTATAAAGGACTTCCCACCTGAGGGTACAACATACTTACATGTATATACGAGTCTATAAAGGACTTCCCACCCGAAGGTACAACATACTTACATGTATATACGAGTATATAAAGGACTTCCCACCCGAAGGTACAACATACCTACATGTATATACGAGTCTTTAAAGGACTTCCCACCCGAAGGTACAGCATGTTTGTTTGGTGGTTACTTACATGTATATACGAGTCTATAAAGGACTTCCCAACGGAAGGTACAACATACTTACATGTATATACTAGTCTATAAAGGATTTCCCAGCCGAATGTACAACACATTTACATGTATATACGAGTCTATAAAGGACTTCTCACCTAAGGTACAACATACTTACATGTATATACGAGTCTATAAAGGACTTCCCACCCGAAGGTACAACATACTTACATGTATATACGAGTCTATAAAGGACTTCCCACCCGTAGGTACAACATACTTACATATATATATACGAGTCTATAAAGGACTTCTCACCCGAAGGTACAACATACTTACATGAATATACGAGTCTATAAACGAGTCTATACTGAAGGTACACCACATTGTAAGTGTTCCAACCACACAGGTGTTTGGGGTTTAAAGCCGCATCAACAGCTTAGTTCATATGGAGACTCCCCCGGTAGAAGTGGCGTGAACATCCTACTAGTAGTTCAGGCACGAACAGGCAAACGGCTAGAACCACCGACCATCCGCAAGCTAGCTGGATATCTTTCTCACATGAAAGAGTTCGTAGCCGCCAGTGGGATTCGAACATACACAGGATACGGGCAAGCAATTTAATGTTAACGACATTAACCACTCGACCACCCCTCTCCCAATAATACAATACACTATGGTCACATACACACCCAGCATGATAACACTAAACTATTGTAATAGCATTCCGGTATTTACACTGTCAGAATGCGCTACGACTCTGGTATCGCGGTATCACTGTAGCTCGAATATCTTCATCGTGTTACTGTCTTGTTGGGTGACATATAATGCACACTGTCGTGGATTAAAACATACTGACAGTGGATGCTTCACACCACCTGGCGGTAGAGCTATCTCACCTATCTTCTTTCCGTCTTGTCCCAGTTGTATAACATTGTTAGAATCACGTTCACATACAAACACGTTTCCTCTACCATCTGTACAAACTCCTGTTGCACCTGTTAAATGAGAATCATTGAATGTACTGATATGTTGTCCCTGTATATCGAGAGTGATCAAACTACTGTTGTTGAAGGAGGATACATATACACTGTCACCACTATCACTGATAGCAATATGCCCACTGCGGCTAAATATACTATTCCCGGAACTGTCTTGTGTTACCGTATGTAGCAGGCCACCTGTCATGTTATATATATACAGGGATTTATCATAGTCAGATACGTACAATCTGTCATTCTTGTAGGCAATACCGAAGCAGCGATGATTCATCTTCAGTTGTCGTATACGTGTCATTTGTTTACCGAGGGAGACAAACTGGATGAGTTTGCCGGTGTAAACACTCACTGCCACTTCTTGTTTACTGATGCAACATACTCCGGTAGGATTACCGGGTATGTCGCAGTGATCTATGTCAGACATATTTGTAACGTTTAAACGTTTCAGTTTGTTATTATTATAATTGACTAATAACAGTTGGCCGTCTTCTGATAAGCACGATCCAAACACACTGCACGTGGATTTCTCACCTGGCATCTGAATATTAATTTCTCTCGTTTGTTTGACTTTGTAGAGGTCTGTCTTTGGTTGAACATACATGGATGTCACACGTCCAAGATTTGTTTGCTGCTGAAAGAAGGCACGTATACGTGGGTCTACAGTAAACTCTATCTTCACATCGGTACAAGACTCCATTGAAAGTTTTATGTCATCTGCTTCTTCCATTTTCTTCTGTGCAGTTTTCATTGAGACAAACTGTTGGGCTTTGTTTCCGTCTGCTTTTCTCAAGTTGTCTGCAGCTTGCTTCATTACATCCGCTTCATTGACAGCCTGCTTTCTCTCCTGCTCTAAAATGGACTTCAATCTGAGAACTTCTGTATCCACTTCGTGTAGCGATTGTTTTTCAAGATTGTCATAGAGTTCTTCCATTTCTTTTCTGAATGATTTTACTGATGCCACGGCTTTCGTCTTGGATTTGTTCAGCTCTTGCAACAGATGTTCCTTTGTTTTTCCAATATTCTCCACCGAGTTCTTTCTGTCGATCACCGTCTGATAGGTTTTATTGGCATCGCCCGTCTTGAAAATGGTGTCGATAACGTCTGGTATCGATTCCACTCCTGTGCATGTCCTGCAAGCAAGGGTTTCGATATTATATTATACATGAGTACAATACATATATATAAGTAAAAGTAGTCATTTTTATTAGTGTCATGCTTATTGTTTGTTTTCTTGACAAGTTTAAACTTTATTTATTTTACAACTTATATTAATCACTCTCGTTGGCGCGGATGAAAGCGGATATGTTGTCATTAGTGTGGGAGGAAACCGGAGTACCCTGAGAAAACCCACTTGTCCGATCTGGGACCACCGGACCATCCCACATACTTCCCGGTCCGAGGATCGAACCCGGGTTGCATTGGCGAGCGCGCTAATATGTAATAGTTTTGACCACAGGCAGACGTAACATACGTTAAAGCGCTTTTGTCTGTAACTTAAATTAATTTGTTCAGCCCAATTATTCTATCAAAGCAAATAATATGTATTCCACAAACATATATATTTTTTAGAATATTTATTTGTTCTGCCCTAATAGTACTATTGCACTGTTATTTCTGTGTGTTTTACGTTTATTTATCGTCGCTACCGGTTGCCCATATGAGTGACGCCTCCTGGAGAGATTAGTCATTTTAGATTTTTTGGAGGATACTGATACAGGCAGAGACCCATTCCAGAGTCTCCTCTGGTTCTCTTACGTGCACGGTGTACAGCACCAACACGAGACCTCGGTTTAACGTCCCACATGAAAGACAGTTAATTTTATGTGACGCTTAATACCGATTATCGTTCCTTTTATGATACGTCCATTATGCACTGTTATAGTGGTGTACTTTCAATATATATTTATATATATATATATATATATATATATATAAAGCTATTATAGGCATTAGGGAGACTGTCCTTTATTATAGGCATTAGGGAGACAATTTGCATAAATATTTATTTTCCAATGAGTACAATACATGTATATAAGTAAAAGTAGTAATTTTTATTAGTATCATGCTTATTGTTTGTTTTCTTGACATGTAATAGTTTATTTAAGTTTAAACATTATTTATTTTACAACGATTGCGAAGCAAGTTTTAACAACTTATATTAATCACTCTCGTTGGCGCGGATGAAAGCGTATATGTGGTCATTCGTGTGGGAGGAAACCGGAGTACCCTGAGAAAACCCACGTGTCCGATCTGGCGACCACCGGACCATCTCACATACTTCCCGGTCCGAACCCGGGTTGCATTGGCGAGAAGCGATGGCGCTAATATGTAAACAGTAATAGTTTGGACCACAGGCAGATCGCAGGTTCCATCCCCCGTCTGACCCTAATAAACAATTTCAGATGGGACGTTAAACAGAGGTCTCGTGTTGGTGCTGTACACCGTGCACGTAAAAGAACCAGAGGAGACTCTGGAATGGTTCTCGCGTCGCTCATGGCAACCGGTAGCGACGATAAATAAACGTAAAACACACACGCCATTCCGCTCTAGAAAACCTCATATAGTTCCAAGGGTAGTCGCCATCAAACCTCTAGTATTACCCGGAGTTGGGATATTCGCAGCTGCTTGGTTAATGATTAAGGAGACACACACTTGCTTAATCTTGTCTTATGAAAAATAAATTGTAACATTGTTTGTTTGTTGGGGTGTAAGTAGTATATACGTCTCTTTGGGGCCATGGACTGCGCATGCGCGGCGGCAATTTTGGAATGACATCATTCATCATCATCGGATGACAGTTGACAGGTCATTAACATAATAAGTGTTCATCAAAAGAAAGCAATTTAATGTCTCTTTGGGGGTCATGGACTGCGCATGCGCGACGGCCATTTTGGTTTCTTAAATAATTATAAAATAGGTATATATCACACATCAAACGAACTTTAGTCGTGATAGCGCAGTGGATGCGCGTTCGCTTCAGGTGCGAAAGGACCGGCGTTCGAGCCCCACTGGAGCCGTAAACGATTGTTCCCTTAGGCAAGGCATTTAAAATTCTACGTTGCCTCCTCTCTCCCTCGTGGCGATGGATTCCATCAGGAATGAGGTCTCGAGAGTGATTTATATAAGTTGAAATAACTTATTTCGCAATCGAGCTAAAATAAATGTGTATAAACTAAACGAACTTTCAAGTATATACGTCTCTTTAGGGTCATGGACTGAATTAATGACATATTAATGTTAAAATGATACATTGTTTTCCTAATTGACTCCATCATCATGTATGTACGCACCATTAATAGCGGCTAACCAGTACTAAACAATGCGTGTGAGACGCCTTGCTCAATGACACTACATACGTGGTCTGACTGAGTATCGAACCCAGACCGTTCTATTCCAAACCCGACGCTCTACCATTGGACAACGGGCGCCACACATTATGGACGATGGGAAGAGGCAATGTGTTCCAGCTTTCTAACAAGATATTGAATTTGCATCAGTATTGTAATCTTTTGCAAAATCCGCTCACACCAAAATGTTTATAATTAGGCGAGTAACATTAATATAAAACTCGTTGCCTTTCTTGTAAAACAAGAACAGAAACCAGCTCGACTGAACAAAACATTATAAGCTTGATTCAAGCTCTCAATCAATACACTACTTCCTTCGCGTATACCACGCAAAGAACCAATTTAAAGGAAGGCGCACTTGATTTAAACATAGCGGTAACACCGCATTTTACAATGACGACCGATTAAATGTTTTGTTAACGTTTTATACGAAGATTCATACTCTTGCACTTAATAATGTTCGCATTCCATCTGCGCAAGCGTACGGTGTTCCGTTAGGGCCATCGCGGTATATAGAGGGAAATCAGGAAGGCGATGGCACGATGGTACGATGTCGATGGCACGATGTCGATGGTACGATGCCGATGGTACGATGGTCAACGCCATCGTACCATCGACATCGTGCAATCGTACCATCGACATCGTACCATCGGCATCGTACCATCGACATCGTGCCATCGTACCATCGACATCGTGCCATCGTACCATCGACATCGTGCCATCGTACCATATATATATGTTACACATTGTAGAAAATCTACTATAAAATGCACCAAATGTCTCCATTTGGATATATACATAGCTCTTTTTTGTGGGAGCATGCATGCCCCAGATCCCTACCTAAATACCTAGACAAAATATGTCCCATAAAGCGACCCAAATACAACCTGACCATCTTAAGAAAAGCTTGTGTAAACTTTCTGAGGGAGCATGTCTCTATAAGGCTAATCCTTTTTCCTATGGTTTCAGCTACTTAGTTTATTCAATTTTATTTTAGCTCGATTGTTCTTCCAACTTATATTAATCACTCTCGAGACCTTATTCCCGATAGAATCCATCGCCACGAGGGAAGAAGAGGCAATGTGGAATATAAATGCCTTGCCTCGTAACGGCTCCAGCATAGCGCGAAGTCCGGGCCTTTCACACCTGAAGCGAACGCGCTACCACTGCGCTATCACGACTTCCACTTTCAAGCCACTTACGGATTGAATATATACATGCAGAAAATCACTTAAGGATTGAAGCGCGGATTTCGATGTTCATGCGTGTATATTCAGTTTATACAAATATATTGAAGCTCGATTGCGAAACAAGTTCTTACAACTTATATAAATCACTCTCTAGACCTAATTCCTGGTGTAACTCCGGGCCTTTCGCACATGAAGCGAACGCGCTACCACTGCGCTATCACGACTTCCACGACCGTGTATATTTACAATCCGACTGCTGTCGTCTACGATGAATCAATACCAGTGCAAATGTATTCATAAACTGATGAACACCATTAGGACCTAACGCACATAATAATACTTGGAGCTTGGGAATCGGGCTACTTTTTTCACTCATTAAAACATCCAACGGCCGACTTCCGTTCTATATTTCCAAGCGCGTAGCTACCCGTACGCAAAAACGCAGCTGCAAAGTTTTGAAAAGGTTGAAACATGTCGTTGATCAAATTATCCATAGATACCTCAGGTGGCAGGAAATCGCCTTTACGATGTAAAAAGAATTCAGAGGGAGCATGCCCCTGGACCCCCTGCCTAGGTTGCAATTTCAGTGTTCCCATTTTGCGTACACATAATTTTGTTCTAGCTACTCCCCTGATTTCGTACGGCACACTATGTAAATATCGCAGACAGACACAATTGAAAATAGAACACTATACATGTATAACATTATTTTTATTATAAAAACTTTCATGCTCCGTATCACACAGACGCTTTCTCATCCTTCCGTGGCACGATGTCGATGGTACGATGGTACGATGGCACGATGTCGATGGTACGATGTCGATGGTACGATGGCGATGGCACGATGATAATAACACATCGTACCATCGCCATCGTACCATCGACATCGTACCATCGACATCGTGCCATCGTACCATCGACATCGTACCATCGACATCGTGCCATCGCGTTACATTTTTTATATACCGCGATGACCCTAACGGAACACCGTACAAGCGTGTTACTGTTGTTTGCATAGTAAATAATTATTTAGAATTAAACTTCTGTGACCATTATAAATTTCCATTAATTCGTACTCGAAGTTCGAGCCCCGCTGGAGCCGTTACGATTGTGTCCTTAGACAAGGCATTTAAATTCCACGTTACATGTTTTCTCCCTCGTGGCGATGGATTCCATCAGGAATGAGGTCTCGAGAGTGATTTATATAAGTTGAAACAACTTGTTTCACAATCGAGCTAACATAAATGTGTATAAACTAATAGACTTGTATACAAGTACCCTTGTAACTATTACTAGATAGAAAGATGGTGATGGGTGAGAGTGTGTGTGAGTGTACAAGTTACAGTTTTGAACATATTAATATGCCGCCTAAGGCCCGATTGAATATGAGTTCGAGTATAATGTGTTTGTTTTTTGGATTTAACGTCGCACCAACAGCTTAGATCATAGGGCAACTTTCCGGCTATTGTTGGTGGATGAATACCATATGTCGCATCCGTAACACTATGTATCAAATTGTTTATCCAGCGGGCGCGTCTTACATCGTGTTTCCTTCTACGTCTGGAAATACCAATTGAGGTTATATCACGCCCTTAAATAACAATTGAACACTGATTGGATGGGGACTTAGAATAGGTAGTCCTTCCTATCCAAGAGTCATTCACTATTGTAAGTTTCATAAATACCGGTTGTTTAAACATCACAACAACTTCATTTTTACTTCATTGGAATAAGTAAACCAATGTGGGACAATCCACAACAACCTGGACAATCCAAATCCACTCAAACTGTCTGGCTATGCACCTGTCAAACCAATAGCTCATAAATAGCTATTACTTTGCTATATGCAACCTATCCCATTTAAATTAGTGACCCTCCTGTTTTACTAATTCATTTCTTACCTTATAGCTAAGCTTACCTTAGCTATTCATTATCGCCTTTCCCCCCTGTGACCATTTACATAGGAAAATATAGTATTTATTAAATTAGTATTGTAATTTAGCTAATAATTTCCCGAATTTACCATTGTGTTGAAGTAATCTTATTGATCACAAACCAATACAATTTAAACTAGCTTTATTGAGTTATTTGGTCACAAAGCACCGGCAGTATGGGCCTTACTCGGCCGGACTGAGTCCACTGGTTGTTCTGTGCGCATACTACCAATCCGGGTAACTTGGACCAGGGGCTCTGGGTCCCAATTTAAATTTCTCAGACAAGTATGTTCCCATATACATGTTTACTAGCTTGATCGCTTGTCAATAAAGTAGGCTGTTCCATCAATTGACCGCGTGTATTCGTATCCGGTAAGCAAGGATAAAGCATACACCGGAGTAATCTATATAGAAATGGGAAAATCCCCTTCACAGACACACTTTATCAATATCTATAGGTTCATATATGTCACATAATACTGATAATTAGCACAGATATTGAAAATAAAGCGAATGTCTTTCATTCCTCACGGCCTCTAAGACGTACCATTATAAATAATTATGCGCATGCGCAACTTTCAGTTCTTACGGGGATGTCAATTCTGTTAAGACACCGGCTTCACAATAAAACAAGGCTGTGTTTTTTTTATTTGCATATTATGGTTATTTGATAGTATATTTAGATAGCATTTTTCTGTATCTAAGTCTAAGCTGAAATGTCAGGAAGAAGAAGGGTCCTGGATGTATAGGAGGTCTGACATCATGACGTACATCATATATATTATGTTATACTAGTCAATACATGCTTTGTTCTAATGCCGCGTAGGGATACATGTAATATCGTATTCTAAAATAGAACCAACTTTATAAATGTGTTTACTGCGTGTTACACTGCAAACATTCCGTAATGACAGAAACGTCTACAGCAGAAATAGAATATAAAACATAAATTATCAGTTTCTATAGACTGAGGATGGGAACCCATTAGTGTTGTGCGCATGTTAGATAGATAATTATACTTCCGGCCAATTTGGGCATTATTCTCATTGCAAATAGTCAAAATAATAGGCTTGTTTCATTTACGATAAGACATGTAATTCTAATTTTGATACCATTTAAATGCATGAAGAATGTTTGTTAGTTTGTTAGGGTTTAGCGCCTGCAGCAGCACCATTTTGGGCTATATCGCCGGTGGGCAGTTTACCTAACAACAGCTTACCTGGGCCGGCTCCAACGGTTAATAAGTACTTTGTGCACCAACCTTCGTAGGAAACTGCATGTAATATAACATATAAATGAAGAATATTATTGCTTTATTGTGATATATTTGAATACGTATGGTGTCCGTCCGTAACTGAAATACTGCTCCTGGGGGCTGCACTCAAGCCCCTTCCACAAATAAAGCTGGAGAGTCACCCGTTTATGTATGTATGTATGTATGTTCCATTAATGTCAAACCCCTTGCGGAGAAGTATACATGTTTTCCTGGGCAAGCCTAGACGACCTAAGTTGTTAACCAGTACTAAGCGATGTGTGTGAGATACCTTGTTCAATTATACTACATACGTGGCCTGACCCAAGTATCGAACCCGGGACCGATCGATCCCAAATCCGACGCTGGACCACTGAGCAACGGACGCCACACTTCCACAGTTTACCTAAGTTGTTGGTGCGACTTTAACCCCAAATCTAAACAAACAAACTCTAGTACATGTTCTGTGTGGTTCTGTTACGGGCGTTCGCCTCCTGAATGCTATAAGTTGTGAATAGATAGTACTTTTCCAAAACAAAAAGATATTTCAAAACATAAGGAAAACCAAAGGAAAACCAAAGGAAGACCAAAGGAAGTATACAAGCAAAATATCCATGCACCAAAATAATCCGTCCTTCTTTTGCCTAATATAGCAAGTTGTGATTTCCACGTGGCTCTGTTTTATGTTTAAAATTCATTATTAGTGACATTTTGGGAGCATCAACAGAAGATTGGCATTGATGTACAGAGATTGTATTCCTGCATGCCATATGTTGTCATGTTGTTGTGATGTTAGACAGTATCGCAAGTAAACACAAAAACAGATCGTTGGCAATTCATGACCCCTATTATTTTATAATTTATTTGGGAGAAGGCTTCTCTAGGAGACAAGGTCCATCTTTTTTTCTTTTAAATGACACTGGCTCTATTGGAGTTTTGAAGATCGTTATTTGTTTCTCGTGCTCTATAATACTAAACTAAAATTGCGGGCTAACGACTGCCTCAAACATAATTACATTTTGAACAGCCGACTAGATCATAGCTATTCGCAATGTATCTCTGCAAACGAATGGGCTTTACGTACAAATACCAACGTCTGTGTCTCAATTAACATTTAAAATAAATTATGTTATTGTTTTAGACTCGGAAACGAGATTGCCAATTATAGTCGTCTGCTGCAGATATATTTGACACTGTTAATGGTTGCCTTCAGTAGTTATTAATTGTAAGGTACCATGTTGGATGGTGACTACTGCTGTTAGGACAGATTCGTCTAGCATCTTACATTCCATTAAACGTGATATAAGGACACGGTTCTATCTCAACACACGCGTATCATATTCCACCAGAAGCTATATAGGAACACGGTTCTATCTAAGCACACGCGTATCATATTCCACCAGAAGTTATATATGGAACACTGTTCTATCTCAACACATGCTTATCATATTCCACAAGAAGTTATATAGTAGTATAAGGGAAGTAACTCTTATAAAAGATGCGTTTAGTTTTGAACGGAGTTAACTCTCTTAGTTTATACACATTTATTTTGGCAACGTGGAATTTTAAATACCTTGCCTAAGGGCACAATCGTTTACGGCTCCAGTGGGACTCGAACTCCGGACCTTTCGCACCTGAAGCGAACGCGCATCCACTGCGCTATCACGACTAAAGTTCGTTTGATGTCTGATATATACCTATTTTATAATTATTTAAAAACCCAAAATGGCCGTCGCGCATGCGCAGTCCATGACCCCCAAAGAGACATTAAATTGCTTTATTTTGATGAACACTTATTATGTTAATGACCTGTCAACTGTCATCCGATGATGATGAATGATGTCGTTCCAAAATGGCCGTCGCGCATGCGCAGTCCATGACCCCCAAAGAGACATTAAATTGCTTTCTTTTGATGAACACTTATTATGTTAATGACCTGTCAACTGTCATCCGATGATGATGAATGATGTCATTCCAAAATGGCCGCCGCGCATGCGCTGTCCATGGCCCCAAAGAGACGTATATACTACTGGTGTAGATTTGTTTTAATGAAAATTATTACTGGATTACGCATTGAAAATTATTAATGGAATACGCATTAAGTGGTCAAATATAACACTATACAATATCCTCGCCACTACTACTCACAAAGATGTGGTCCAACCCGTTACTGTGGTGATTGTATGTTATATAATACATTGTGGGGGCTAATGTCTGAAGTTCATAATAATATAATATTATGCATGTACCGTACTTACTCGCCTATAAGACGACACCCTACTTTGGTTCTGTAATATGTGGATTTGGCATGCACTCGCATATAAGACGGGTTGATAAAATTGACATCAAGAGTTGAAGACATTTTCCGATAATTTATTCATAAGATTTTTGTGAACAATAACATAATGTTACATAATCCGACATAATGGGAAACCGGTCGCGACAGTAAATAAACATAAATTAAAAAAACAAAACCAATTAAAAAGATTTTAGATGTTATTCTTTATTTACGTCTCATCAATGTACAACAAGCAACATTCAATATAATAAAAACATATCGATGTACATTGCCACTCAATAATGAATTATATATATATAGAAATGTCACACAAACTTGTGAAATTATCAACAAAATATGTTTTGTCCAGTTAGGCCGGGATAATTGGTATGATTACTTTTGGTTACTGCGTCGGGTATTTTTTTTTGAAAGTGGCACATATATTCCAAGTGAGTTTTAAAACAAATATTGCAAACTGACGTCGGCGAATTGAAATATTTTATAGTTATGGTAGGGTTACAGGGGCGTACCCAGCCACTTTTGATGTGGACTCGAAACGAGCACCGAAGGTGCGAGTGGTGTAGGGGGGTATGGGGGCATCCCCCTAGACAATTTTTAAAACTTGGACGTCATTTGGTGCACTCTGACGATTCTGAGAACTAATTATATTCCGATAAATACACTTGGAAAACGTATGTTTTTTATGCGGCAATTTGTAAAAATGTCTGAACTATAATGTACATCAGTGCATCGTCTGAGTTTCATATGTTTAGCTGGGTATGTGTATTAAAAGGGAGTGCATCTACATGTACGTAGATCTACCTGCTTGTGCCTATACGTGTGCTTTTACGTGCACAGAACTGCTTAGTACTGGAGCTTACCAGGAACACTGTTAACGTACTGTTGAAAGGTGGCGTTAAACTCAACCAAACTGCACATGCATATAGATCTACGCTGTAATTATTAATGTACTGGTAAATGAGGGTTGAGATTGTAATAGTCCGTAGACCTACATAGATACAGACAGTTGAACGCCATAAAGGTCTTTAAAGAAAATCAAGTTTTCTCTCCTTCCTGGAGGCACATGTCATTACAGTGTCAATGTCAATTTGTTCGTGCCTATAGCTATGTAGCATGGCTAGGCCAGAGAGACGCTCAGTTGTCATAGTAGATCGTAAATAGTTCTTAACTCTACGCATGACACTGCACGACCTCTCAGCAGTAGCCGTAGATACAGGCATGGTAATTAGTACAACCAGACATGTATATATATATCTGGGTACAAGGCCCTGTTCGTGTTGTCTATGGCGCTCTTCAGATCAGCTGGCCTGTCTGCCTCAAGGAGCCACCGTGTCCTCCAACGTGAAACTTCACGACGAAAGCTATCATGGTCGCCTGTGAGGTCTGTGCTGTAGGCGTCGAACACGCTGCCCTCCTGTTGTGGCGTAAAGGCCTGAATCATGCTCGGGAGTAGGTACTGGGCCAGGAAGCGGTCATTGGCCGATAACAGGCGCTCCTCAATCGCGGTTACCAGGTGGTCTAGGAAGGGGTTGTATAGGGCCCTGTTACCAATACGATGACGTCAGAGTTTTATTCTAGCCTATATACATTACCACAGGTAGTCTACTAGTCTGTATAGTAGAAACTCATTTCGCTCGCTCGTACGCGCGGTTTTCCGTTTTTTTAAAAAGATTTTTGTTTGTTTTGAAAATGATGTGGACGGCACTGCGTACTTGCGTATAGGCAGTTACGCGCCTGGGGTTATCAAAGCGAGTGAAAATATATTTTCAACCTGTATTCCGTATAGGTTTGGTACATAATTCAGAAAAAACTAAAATTAACATTTACTTGGCCTGCACATGTCAAAATGTCATTAGTTTCCACAGTATCAGAGCTGTCGGCACAGATCAAAGACATTGTAAGTTACATCAAAGAGAATTAGCTCCATCGCTTCCATTTTTATGACGTATGTGTGAAAACTGCAGGGAGTTTTTATCACATGATATTTTTCACTGAAATTACATTGCCCGTCGGTGAATGACTTTGAAGTTTTTTCCCCCGGCTTCAGCCTATATCCATATAATGAAATCGATGTAAGGTTAAACTGCTCTCCAGGTACTCACACTACTAGTGATAAACCGATTATCGCTAAGTCGCCGACAATCGTTCGCCGGCATGGACATCGGCGATAATCGATTGTGAAAATGTGTAATCGATTATAATCAACGAGTCTTTATTTTATTTTTTTTGCTTTTTTGGAACCACGTTTAAGGCCCGTTTATTTTCCTCGTCATAGGTGACCTGTGGGTCGAGGGCATCCCACAAGCACCTTACAATAATGTACATTTTTTAACGAGTAGAATAAACAAACGGCATGAATAATAGTGTATATAAATAATTATATCAAGTCATTATCATGTTGGCCTTAAAGTGCTGAAAAAATGTTCAGTTACACTTAGAAAAGAAAAGAAAAGAAAAGAGAAAAGTGGTCTGCAGCCTACATTCTACCAAGTGATTGATGACAATTATTTTCAATATAATTTTAAATTAAAAATTGTTAGCATATTGCTTCCATATTTCGTCAAATTCAAATAATTTGTTCTGTATTGAAGCTGTCTCAAGTTCAGTATCATATAATAGTTTTAATCGACACATCAGATGTTGAACGGATGGTTTTATGTCTTTATTTTTGTCTCTTACTTTTATGTTTGTTTATACCTCTCAAATAAAACTATGAATTACTATTGGCTGCATTTTATTAGCATTGCACGTTTGCAACAACAATTCTAACTGTATCTAGTACTAGACTTTTCACTAGTATGTCACTAAGTGTTCTGTCCTCTATTAACTTAAAAACTAATTTTATATCAGGTGGCAGTCCAGTAACTTAAAGTCTAGTACTCAGATGTAACTGAGTAACTAATTTGTCGAAACTAGTAACTTGTAAGTAATTTATTAGTACTAAATAGATTGTTAAACTCACAAATTAGATGGAATGATTTTGATTTATAACTATATCAATTGCCCGATTAATAAGCTAGATTTGTCAAATATCCAAACAAACACCCATGCATACTCATTCTTACTCATGCACTGACCAGAGACAGGTTGAGTTTAACCCAATTGGATATATTGTGGTTAACTTGTGCACCCGGCATGTCTCTCGGAGTATGTACATCATTTAGAACTACATCTATGGGAACAAACCCGAAATCATGCACACTATGGTTGAATGGATACATTGATGAAATTATGAATATCGAATTTATGACTATTCATCCGTGTTACGTTTACTGGTACAAGCACTCCGTGTTACGTTTACTGGCACAATCACTCCGTGTAACGGTTACCGACGCATGCACTTCGTGTTACGTTTACCGGCGCAAGCACTTCGTGATACGTTTACCGGCGCAAGCACTTCGTGTTACGCTTACCGGCGCAAGCACTTCGTGTTACGTTTACCGGCGCAAGCACTTCGTGCTACGTTTACCGGCGCAAGCACTCCGTGATACGTTTACTCAATTCTTGTACAATCAATTATAATACAATCAATTGTTGTACAATGACTACACCTAGGACTAGAGCATTTCTTATATTTAGTAAAGCTGTCCATGTAATCACGAAGCCCTGGACTTCATCCGTTCCCGGTGTATGTGGGGGATGGGAGGGGGTCGCCTGGACACAATTGGTGGTGAGGGGATGTCCTTGGCTATGGAAATCTGACGCTATAACTTAGAGACAGATTCATGACTACTTTAGTGTGGCGTCCGTGGCCCAGTGGTAGAGCGTCGGATTTGGAATCGAACGGTCCCGGGTTCGATACTCGGTCAGGCCACGTATGTAGTTTCATTGAGCAAGGCACCTCACACACATTGCTTAGTACTGGTTAATCGCTTAGGTCGGCTAAGCCTGCCCAGGAAAACATGTCTAAGTCTCCGCGAGGGGTTTGACATTAAAGGAACATACATAGACATATCTGGCAAATTCATGACTGTACTTTAGACCGATATGGCACATTCATGACTACTTTAGACAGATCTGGCAAATTCATGACCCTACTTTAGACAGATCTGGCAAATTCATGACTGTACTTTAGACCGATATGGCACATTCATGACTACTTTAGACAGATCTGGCAAATTCATGACCCTACTTTAAACAGATCTGGCAAATTCATGACTGTACTTTAGACCGATATGGCACATTCATGACTACTTTAGACATATCTGGCAAATTCATGACTACTTTAGACAGATCTGGCAGATTCATGACTCTACTCTAGATCGATCTGGCAAATTCATGACTCTACTCTAGACATATCTAGCACGAAATTATCAAATTATGTATATCAAAAACATTTCCACTACACGGAGTGCATGTACCTTAATATCGAGTTTTAAAACAAGCATGTGAATCATGTGAATCCTAAAGTAGCTGGAACATACTTTCTCGGAATTGTCGTGCACTGATCATCAACTGAGAGAGGGAATATAAGTACAACTCTATGTATTAAACAAGAAAGTACCTTCTCAAAATGGGACCAGGTCTAACCTCCACACCGTGCACGTCAGGACCTAGACACAGCTCGCATCAAGAAAATGGGCCAATGACTTCGCTATTGTCAACCTTGCTACTAGGGCCGAATAAACCGTGTCGACTCATTTTGAGTAACCCCAACTAACTTCCCTATTTGGCGACAGCAATGCTCGGTGGCTGTAAAGACGGCGAATCACTGGTGAATTGTCATCCCGATCCTTTATGGAGACGGCGGGGTGCGGCTTTTACCCTTGATGCGGTAGAGGCGAATACGCTAGCAAGCAAAAAAACAATCGCAACCATTCTTGCTGCTGTGAGCTGACAACTGGTGGAGGTTGTGGCCCTAAAAGGGACCGTTTTTGGAAAGAAGCAACACCGACGTAGGACTTGTCAATCTGAACAGAAAGAAGATTCAATTTTATCGCAGGATCACCATCAGCTACAAGAGCACCATTCTACCAGAATCGTATCTACACTTCTACACTTCAGAGCGGGTACAGGGGTAGTCAGAGCGGGTACAACGCTAGTCAGAGCGGGTACAGGGGTAGTCAGAGCGGGTACAGTGGTAGTCACAGCGGGTACAGGGGTAGTCAGAGCGGGTACACGGGTATTCAGATGCGGGTACAGGGGTAGTCAGAGCGGGTACACGGGTAGTCAGGGCGGGTACAGTGGTAGTCAGAGCGAGTACAGGGGTAGTCAGAGCGGGTACAGGGGTAGTCAGAGCAAGTACAGGGGTAGTCAGAGCGGGTACAGTGGTAGTCAGAGCGGGTACATGGGTAGTCAGAGCGGGTACAGGGGTAGTCAGAGCAAGTACAGGGGTAGTCAGAACGGGTACATGAGTACTCAGAGTGGGTACAGGGGTAGTCAGAGCGAGTACAGGGGTAGTCAGAGCGGGTACAGGGGTAGTCAGAGCGGGTACATGAACGTAAGTTCTCAGAGCGGAGACACGGGTTTAGAGCAAGAACGTACGACCTCATAGCGGGAACACTGGTTTAGAACAAGAACTTACGACCTCGGAGCGGGAACACAGGATTAGAGCATGAACGACGACATCAGAGCGGGAACATAGGTTTAGAGCAAGAATGTACGATCTCAGAGCGGGAACACAGGTTTAGAGCATACGACGACCTCAGAGCGGGAACACAGGTTTAAAGCAAGAAGGTACGACTTCAGAGCGGGAACACAGGATTAGAGTAAGAACGTACGATCTCGGAGCGGGAACACAGGTTTAGAGCAAGAACGACGACCTCAGAGCGGGAACACAGGTTTAGAGCATGTACGTACGATCTCGGAGCGGGAACACAGGTTTAGAGCAAAAACGTACGACCTCAGAGCGGAAACACAGGTTTAGAGCAAGAACGTACGACCTCAGAGCGGGAACACAGGTTTAGAACAAGAACGTACGACCTCAGAACGGAAACACAGGTTTAGAGCAAGAACGTACGACCTCAGAGCGGGAACACAGGTTTAGAACAAAAACGTACGACCTCAGAGCGGAAATACAGGTTTAGAACAAGAACGTACGACCTCAGAGCGGAAACACAGGTTTAGAACAAGAACGTACGACCTCAGAGCGGAAGCACAGGTTTAGAGCAAGAACGTATACATTCTCAGAAATGGAACACACGTGTTGAGAAAGAAAATACGTTCTCGGCCAAGAACGTACGTTCTCGGAATTATTTTGCAACCAGTTTCTCCTATATTTTTATTGATTTTCTCAGCAATGTAGTCAACAAGCATTACTAATATTAATATAAATTCAGAGCGTGGGCAAACAACATAGATCCAGAGTATACGCGGCGTTGCGACAGGTGCTTCAGCTCCACTGTCTGAAGAGCAACCAGCCTACGGCACGTTCTGTTCTTGTCTGATCAGGTTCTATATTGTTAGCAATGAATGAGTTAATAAGCCATAATACCCAAGAATCAAGATAAGTTAATTGAGATAGTAAATGTCATATTTCTATGAATAAAGACGAAATTGCACTGAATGCGAGTATCCTGTTTTTTTATACATGTACATTCAACGTTAATATAATACCGTAAATGCATGCTATGATGATTAGCGCACCATCAGTTATGCGCTAATGTGATATTTAGAAAAATGTGACATTTTGAACTCATATCATTCTGACATTTATACATGTATAGTATTGGAAACAATGAAACGGCGCATGTCGTGTTTCCTTGAAAAATGTACGTGTATGCCATACATTAGTTACATTCTGGAACGGCCGTAACTAATGTTGCTAGAACTTGTGGCCCGACACGTTTGGCTATATTTAATTTGTCATGTTTTGTATTCACATGTATATGTAAAACGAATCGAGCAATAAAATATGATTAAACTAAGCTACATAGCATCCACTAATATAATAATATATAATTTGAACTGCTACATTATTTCATTTTATAGCTTCATTTAACAGTACACGTTGCATGAACTCATTGCCTATGGTTCACTCTCTGGGAACGTGCGTTCTTGCACAAACCGAATGCTTCCAAAACAAAGAAAGTGCATTCTTACTCAAACCGAATGTTTCCAAAGCAAAGAACGTGCATTCTTACTCAAACCGAATGTTTCCAAAACAAAGAACGTGCATTCTTACTCAAACCGAATGCTTCTAAAACAAAGAACGTGCATTCTTACTCAAACCGAATGTTTCTCAAACAAAGAACGTGCATTCTTACTCAAACCGAATGTTTCTAAAATAAAGAACGTGCATTCTTACTCAAACCGAATGTTTCCAAAACAAAGAACGTGCATTCTTACTCAAACCGAATGTTTCCAAAACAAAGAACGTGCATTCTTACTCAAAACGAATGCTTCCAAAACAAAGAACGTGTATTCTTACTCAAACCGAATGTTTCCAAAACAAAGAACGTGCATTCTTACTCAAACCGAATGTTTCCAAAAACAAAGAACGTGCATTCTTACTCAAACCGAATGTTTCCAAAAACAAAGAACGTGCATTCTTACTCAAACCGAATGTTTCCAAAACAAAGAACGTGCATTCTTACTCAAACCGAATGTTTCCAAAACAAAGAACGCGCATTCTTACTCAAACCGAATGTTTCCAAAACAAAGAACGTGCATTATTGGTCAAGTCTTATGTCCTCACTCTCAGAACGTACATTCTTGCTCAAGGCGTATGTCCTCACTCTCAGAACGTACATTCTTGCTCAAGTTGTAAGTCATCACTCTCAGAACGTACATTCTTGCTCAAGTTGTAAGTCCTCACTCTCAGAACGTACATTCTTACTCAAGTCGTAAGTCCTCACTCTCAGAACGTACATTCTTACTCAAGTCGTATGTCCTCACTCTCAAAACATGCATCATTGCTCAAGTTGTAAGTCCTCACTCTCAGAACGTACATTCTTACTCAAGTCGTATGTCCTCACTATCAAAACGTGCATCATTGCTCAAGTTGTAAGTCCTCACTCTCAGAACGTACATTCTTGCTCAAGTTGTAAGTCCTCACTCTCAGAACGTACATTCTTGCTCAAGTCGTATGTCCTTACTCTCAGAACGTACATTCTTACTCATACATTTATGTCACCACGTTGAGAATGTAGCTTCCTTCGTAAAACTATGTCTGGGCTTCGGACCGAACACTGCTTAAGATAAAAGTGCAACCGTGACATTCTATGCATGAAATGTATGCATGATCCATTTTGGTATTTATATATGTACATATTTACCTCGATCCCTTCACAATTAGGATGTATTCTAAATCCTTTCATTTCGTTCTTTCTATTTCTGTTCCAGCAGCAAATCCCTTAATACCAGCGTCTGTAAGGCACGCTAAATATTCAAATGAATGCGTCCAATACAAACGTACACCCACATAGGAGCACACTAATTCAGACATAAGTTGATCTGGATTGAATGGTTCACTGCGAATTCCGAAATAATGAAAAAACAATCTTCACCAAATTCTATTCATGAAATTTAACAACAGCGAGGTTGTTCAAATGATAAGGTTCATTCGTCTGCTTTCATGGCCAATTTGCCAGAGTCATCTCCCCTGATTACATGCTTATGTACCAAATTGGATTGTTTCCCTTAACATCGCAGATTCGATAGGATGGCTGAAATGCAATGATGCTAATTTGGAAAGGAGCATGTAACCGTTTAAAACCTTCAACCAGGAGCTATGAGCTTCAATTCATCACATTCACCATGTTCTAGTAGGAATTAGATATAGTCAAACATGTGTTAGCGGTCGTCTCTATTAAACAGCCAACCTATATTAACCAGCCAGTTTTCAGATTCCCAATAATTATGTTATTTTGTTATACATGTGTCCTTTATTACGCAGCCATCTTTACTAAGTAGCCACTTGATTCCCTTGACTGGCTGCATTGGACAGGTTTGACTGTATACGAACGACCCACATTATGATCACCAGTTCACATCTGAGAAGTACTGTAAGAAGTAACGAAACTGAGAAGTACTGTAAGAAGTAAAGTAAACTGAGAAGTACTGTAAGAAGTAGCGAAACTGAGAAGTACTGTTAGAAGTAACGTAAAAATGCTTTTTAAAATTGTTATTTTCTAATAACGGCAATTATGAACCGTGATTGACCCCCTTGAATGTTTTGTGTTGCCACATGACTGTATATGCGTAATTAAATGTTAGTAGTAGAAACATACAGCACCCAGCAGACACTGGCCATTTACCATGTACTCACTAACTTCACTTTAGAGCTAATTATATTTTGAATAAATGGTTTTAGTCTAAACGTGAGATTTCTTCAAAATGGTTCTTTGATCTTAAAAATAAATGTATAATATATTAAATCATTATTCCTTTTAGTGATGTTTACTATTATTAGAGCTTTTATGAGTTGTAGTACTTTGAATCTATTTTAAGCTGTATATAATATAAGAATTTAGATGATTTAAAACTGCTTGTAATATCTAGTCTCCTGTAACTCATTGTTTGAGTGGTAGCATACATTATGTGTTTATGTGTTATATATGTACATGTTTGTATTGTATGCTGATGAGACTGAAATAAACTAAACTAATACAGTGACAGAACAGTATCAATAATTGAGAATAACACGCCTATGAGGTGTTCTGTTCTCGGTAAACATGTAAATGTACACTCTACATAGTCCTTTGGTACTACATTTTATTGTTGAACACCAGCTCAAATCATTTGATATTTGGAAATCAGCTCGATTTGATAACAGTGGAGGTAGCTACTTGAATATGTGTATGTATGTTCCATTAATGTCAAATCCCTTGCGGGGACCGATACATGTTTCCTCGGCAAGCTTAGCCGGCCATAGTGGTTAAACAGTACTAAGCAATATGTGTGAGGTGCCTTGCTTAATGACACAACATACGTGGCCTGATCTAGTATGAACTCCAGAGAATCTACCAAATTCTATTTCTATGTTATATGAACATAATCTAAAGGGTATTAATTATTTTCTTATTGTACATTTCGATATAACATCGATATGTTTATTGTATTAACAATACAGAGATAATTTTCTTTCTATTTTCTCCAAAAGTGTTCACATACTTATCTTGATCGGTAAACTAAATGCATGCGCCCTAGGGGTATAATGTGACGTCCATGGTCCAAAGGTAGAGCGTCGGATTTGGAATCGAACGGTCCCGGGTTCAATACTCGGTCAGGCCACGGTTTTGCCGTATGTACGTATGAGAGCAAGGCACCTAACACACATTGCTTAGTACTGGTTAACCACTTAGGTCGGCTATGCCTGCACGTGAACACATGTCTAAGTCCCC
>CM026387.1:17515276-17551502 GCA_014843695.1 Archivesica marissinica
TTGTACCCTAATGGTGACTGCATACTATGGACAGGCTGTGTTAATACATGAGCAGCATATTGTACACTAATGGTGACTGCATACTATGGACCGGCTGTGTTAATACACAATCACCCATATTGTAGCCTAATGGTGACTGCATACTATGGACCGGCTGTGTTAATACATGAGCAGCATATTGCACCCTAATGGTTACTGCATACTATGGACCGGCTGTGTTAATACATGAGCATCATATTGTACACTAATGGTGACTGCATACTATGGACCGGCTGTGTTAATACATGAGCAGCATATTGTACCCTAATGGTGACTGCATACTATGGACCGGCTGTGTTAATACATGAGCAGCATATTGTACCCTAATGGTGACTGCATACTATGGACCGGCTGTGTTAATACATGAGCAGCATATTGTACCCTAATGGTGACTGCATACTATGGACCGGCTGTGTTAATACATGAGCAGCATATTGTACCCTAATGGTGACTGCATACTATGGACCGGCTGTGTTAATACATGAGCAGCATATTGTACCGTAATGGTGACTGCATACTATGGACCGGCTGTGTTAATACATGAGCAGCATATTGTACCCTAATGGTGACTGCATACTATGGACCGGCTGTGTTAATACATGAGCAGCATATTGTACCGTAATGGTGACTGCATACTATGGACCGGCTGTGTTAATACATGACCAGCATATTGTACCCTAATGGTGACTGCATACTATGGACCGGCTGTGTTAATACATGACAGCATATTGTACCCTAATGGTGACTGCATACTATGGACCGGCTGTGTTAATACATGAGCAGCATATTGTACACTAATGGTGACTGCATACTATGGACCAGCTGTGTTAATACATGAGCAGCATATTGTACCCTAATGGTGACTGCATACTATGGACCGGCTGTGTTAATACATGAGCAGCATATTGTACCCTAATATGACTGCATACTATGGACCGGCTGTGTTAATACATGAGCAGCATATTGCACCCTAATGGTGACTGCATACTATGTACCGGCTGTGTTAATACATGAGCAGCATATTGTACCCTAATGGTGACTGCATACTATGGACCGGCTGTGTTAATACATGAGCAGCATATTGTACACTAATGGTGACTGCATACTATGGACCGGCTGTGTTAATACATGAGCAGCATATTGTACCCTAATGGTGACTGCATACTATGGACCGGCTGTGTTAATACATGAGCAGCATATTGTACCCTAATGGTGACTGCATACTATGGACCGGCTGTGTTAATACATGAGCAGCATATTGTACCGTAATGGTGACTGCATACTATGGACCGGCTGTGTTAATACATGAGCAGCATATTGTACCCTAATGGTGACTGCATACTATGGACCGGCTGTGTTAATACATGAGCAGCATATTGTACCGTAATGGTGACTGCATACTATGGACCGGCTGTGTTAATACATGAGCAGCATATTGCACCCTAATGGTGACTACATACTATGGACCGGCTGTGTTAATACATGAGCAGCATATTGTACCCTAATGGTGACTGCATACTATGGACCAGCTGTGTTAATACATGAGCAGCATATTGTACCCTAATGGTGACTGCATACTATGGACCAGCTGTGTTAATACATGAGCAGCATATTGTACCCTAATGGTGACTGCATGAGCAGCATATTATACCCTAATGGTGACTGCATACTATGGACCGGCTGTGTTAATACATGAGCAGCATATTGTACCCTAATGGTGACTGCATACTATGGACCGGCTGTGTTAATACATGACCAGCATATTGTACCCTAATGGTGACTGCATACTATGGACCGGCTGTGTTAATAAGCAAGGCTATGGTCAATTTCATTACAGAGACCCTCGGGATGAATGCACTGCTGGGCATCGAACACGAACTGCTCACTGTGTTGCTTTGATGGTACTCTACAAGGACTTTGATGTTGCACTCAGCCAGCAAGCATCACATTTATGCAACACTAAATTGTGCATAAACGTGAAGCACCTTGTTTTTGAGGGAAATGCATCTAATAACAATTAACATGAGAAAAACTTGTTTTTCAATTTCTAGGTGCTGCGGCCACAACATGAATGGGTCAATCTTACCAGATTGTCTGATGCATTTACAGGAGTGATATGTTATTATTTATGTTTCAGTTCTTAATTATATAGTACTGCCTGCTTCATATTCTAAATTCTGACCGTGTGTGTCTGGGGAGTGGAGTGTGTGTGTGGGGGGGGGGGGGTTAAAGGAGGGAAGAGAGTAGCATGAAAAATATGTATGTTTTTTATTTCATATTTGTAGGGTTCCCCGTTTCGGTCGGCTTCAGACCATCATCAGACATTCTGCCATGAATGTGACGGAGTTGTTTGTTGGATTTTAAGGTGTATGTGTGCGTGTTTCAATAGTGTTCCTTTACTCCGCCTTGCCAGTTGGTCGGTTTAGACTCCGAGATCATCAAGTTGACCCTTCTTGTATTCATCGACATTCTGAGGACCGTCATTTCTTGCCCGATGGTATTTATCTTCCAGTTTCGCTCTATTTGTATGCCGCCATGTTTTGTACTTTTGTGTCTTTTTATATTTTTGCTGACGTCTTTCTCGTTTCGATGTTGTCAATAGATACCTGGAGGGTTTCGGCGACAAGGTGTGTGTGGTGATTTTTGCTAGATTCCTGTCCACTGAATCTTTCAGTGAATTGTTCAAATGAAGTGTTTTTGAAGCCAGCACTCTTGCAAAGTTACGTGAGCGATTGATTTCTTTAGGCATTGTTGAGAGAGTGGCCCGGTTGAATGCTTCGCATTTCTGTGTCGAGGTCTGGCTGGCAACACTTCGTACAGCTTGCTCGCTCAGTCGGACTTCCAAAATTGTTTCAAAGAGTGTTCTGTCATTATCCGTCAATTTCAGCGGCTGTGTACCATGTGTGAGAAGAAATTTGGACTTGTACCACCAGTCGCCTACACCACCTATGCCCGAGCAGACAAGTGATTTGTGTGGACAATAGCTGCAGTTTCCCTCGTAACACTGGATTGTAGCAGCACGGATGGAAGGTAATAGGTGTACCACTGATGTGATATCACCGTCTCCTATTATACGCAGCTCCTCAATCACAGTGCTACCTCTGCATCTTATATCCTTGGCCAAAGCTGCCAGAGCTTGTCTTCTAGCTTCTCAGGTCTTCTTCCCTGGAAACATATCCGTACTGAAGTGGGCATTTCTGGTGCGTCTAATTTGACCACTTCCAAGATGGTTTGGATCAGCCTGCCTTGACACTTTCCAGGAGCTTCCCAGCTGGTCATATAAGTCCTGCATGCCAAGGTATGCTTTGGTGTCTCCATCTGTAGTCAATGTTCGCACGAATATATCCTCCAGGGAGAAATTTTCTGCGATATCGTGTGCCATTCTTCTTTCGGAATGCGGCTGCATGTATTGTGTATATGCTGTGCATCCTGCATGGCCATCAGGACACGTCACCTCAAAGTTCCGGTTTCTAAGATACGCTCCGGTCCAACACAGTTTGTTTTCAATGGCCAGGCCAATTATATATTTGCTGGAGGTGTGGTTCTCAATGGCCACACCATAAGCCTGAGAGGCAGCTTGTTCAGGTTTGTATGATGATGTCAACCTGTTGGCATTGTACCGGCCATCGAACGACATGTCAAAATGTTGCGCATTTGGAGCACCTTGTTCTCGGTTGTGTTTTATAACTAACTGCCTCTTTTTGGCCATGTCTGAGTTGTTCAGGTCCTGCACGTTGACACTGGTCTTGTTTACTAACTTCTGCATGTGGCTGCTGGCAGGTGGTTGTATGTCCAGGGAACTTAACAGTAAGTTTGCCTTTGAAATTCCTAGGCATGTCCATCAGCACTTAAACTGGAGTTTTGATCCAAGACCAAGTTTATGTTCATAAATGAGGCTTACACTAAGTATCCTGCACTTTCAGATAAATTCCTGTGTGTTTCAGAGATTGTATTCATCATTGAAATGACCAAATTCAAGTCTATAATCCGATTTCCCAGGTGAACGGCATTTCCCTCTTGTTTCCCGTCCTGATGCAGCCGAAGTGATGGCGTCGTGTCTTCTGTCGCTGACTGGTGTGGTGGCGTATTGTTGGTGGCCTCAGAACTAGTTCCTGGCTGGTCAAGGTCCTCATCAGTTTTACGGTAAGCTTGCAACTTTCGGTGCTTTAGCTGAAACATACTGCCGAAAGCACGCCTCTTCAATTTTCCTTTTGCCATGTTGGATGAAATATGATAAGTGAAACTCACTATTCTGACTTGTCTGTATATTGCTTTGGAATCAAATGATGCATCCATTCTGTCTGACATATCTAGGTAGCATGGTGTTGAACTGCAATGTCCCAAGAGACAGACCTACGCTGGCAGGTACTGATAGCTCGATGCTAATAGTCTGCTTAATAGCCATTGTTTACAGACTGGGGTGTCATTGGAACTCTATTATCAGTAGTGTGTTCTCTCCACTGTTTTCTTAAGTTTGGTTCATTGAGATTTATTTGTTTATACATGGATTAGCAATTCTGGTATGAAATACACTATCTGTGCTAGTTGCTGCAGAGAAATCATGAAACAATGAGCAGTGATATGTGCAAATTTGCATAGAAAACTCATTTTCTCAATATAATAACTCATACGGCCAACCAAATCTTACTAAAGCCAGTGTTTTGCTCAATAAGTACATTTCCGAGCTCTTTCGACAGGACAATTTCTCATCTTTTTGAATGACTACTGTATCATAGTGAATCTATCCAGACATGTTCTTATACTGTTTTGTTTCTCGTAATATATGTAAAAGCTTGAATAACTAGCAAATTGAAGGTTTGCAAAACTCTTGGTGTAAACAGTATTTATTCCAATAAATGTACATGTATAACACAAACAATGTTACAAATTACATAAATTGTGAATGGTTTGGATTGGAAAACAAGTTTTCAGAAAACTTATATTAATTCCTCTCCATTTGATTGCAAAACTCTTAGTGCATATATACGTGTGACCCCACTGGGAAATTGGTTCCGGGTCGTTGTACCCTAGAAAGTAGTTTTTGCAAACAAGCAGACCATAATTTAATGATGTTTTACTGTAGAACCAGAGACTGTTTGCATTTCTTATTGTGTTTGTGGTGCATCTTTAGCATTTGTGTTCATTTGAAGAAGACTTTTTGTGAATTTATTTCAGTACTACTTGCTCCAGAGCATTGATGAGTAAACAGCCCTACATGACAGCTATGATCCCTACACATTCCATTTTCAACCGGTGTTTGTTTACATTAGAAAATTGTGAAAAACTTTGATGGTGATGCCAGGACTTAGTTGTGTCTAACAGCAAGTAGCAGCCCTGGAGTTTACAGAACTGCATGCGGTAAAAGTTGATTCTTGTTTGGAACTGAGAATTTGACTGTGACAGTTCATCGATTTACTATAGCACGAAGAAGGAGAAAATACAGTGGTGTGCATCCTATATAATAACCCGAAAGGCCAAAAACTGCTATTGCATTTCCATAGGTCACAATTACTATCTTCCTCTAATGTCGAACCCCTCGCGGGGATGTAGACATTACGATACGCGGTGCCATTATATGTCACATTTGGGGTGTTTACATGACAAACATGCATTGTACCACATAATTCGAGACACATTACATTTAATACATCAGAATATAGTATTGTATATATTGTTAGTGGATATGTTGCCAATAATTATATCTACTGTAGGAAGCATAGACATCCGGTTATGTTGCATATACAGTTAGCAGCTTAGACCACATTCTATGTTGCCCATATATCTACTGTAGGAGGCATAGACGCCTGGTTATGTTGCATATACAGTTAGCAGCTTAGACCCCATTCTATGTTGCCCATATATCTACTGTAGGAAGCATCGACGTCCGGTTATGTTGCCCATATATCTACTGTAGGAAGCATAGACGTCCGGTTATGTTGCATACACAGTTAGCAGCTTCGACCACATTCTATGTTGCCCATATATCTACTGTAGGAAGCATAGACGTCCGGTTATGTTGCCCATATATCTACTGTAGGAAGCATAGACGTCCGGTTATGTTGCATACACAAGCAGCTTAGACCACATCTATGTTGCCCATATATCTACTGTAGGAAGCATAGACGTCCGGTTATGTTGCATACACAGTTAGCAGCTTAGACCACATTCTATGTTGTCCATATATCTACTGTAGGAGGCATAGACGCCGGTTATGTTGCATACACAGCTTAGCTTAGACCCCATTCTATGTTGACCATATATCTACTGTAGGAAGCATCGACGTCCGGTTATGTTGCATATACAGTTAGAGCTTAGACCACATTCTATGTTGCCCATATATCTACTGTAGGAAGCATAGACGTCCGGTTATGTTGTATATACAGTTAGCAGCTTAGACCACATTCTATGTTGCCCATATATCTACTGTAGGAAGCATAGACGCCCGGTTATGTTGCATATACAGTTAGCAGCTTAGACCACATTCTATGTTGCCCATATATCTACTGTAGGAAGCATAGACGCCCGGTTATGTTGCCCATATATTACTGTAGGAAGCATAGACGTCCGGTTATGTTGCATATACAGTTAGCAGCTTAGACCACATTCTATGTTGCCCATATATCTACTGTAGGAAGCATAGACGCCCGGTTATGTTGCCCATATATCTACTGTAGGAAGCATAGACGTCCGGTTATGTTGCATATACAGTTAGCAGCTTAGACCACATTCTATGTTGTCCATATATCTACTGTAGGAAGCATAGACGCCCGGTTATGTTGCCCATATATCTACTGTAGGAAGCATAGACGTCCGGTTATGTTGCCCATATATCTACTGTAGGAAGCATAGACGTCTGGTTATGTTGCCCATATATCTACTGTAGGAAGCATAGACGCCCGGTTATGTTGCCCATATGTCTACTGTAGGAAGCATAGACGCCCGGTTATGTTGCCCATATATCTACTGTAGGAAGCATAGACGCCCGGTTATGTTGCCCATATATCTACTGTAGGAAGCATAGACGCCCGGTTATGTTGCCCATATATCTACTGTAGGAAGCATAGACGCCCGGTTATGTTGCCCATATATCTACTGTAGGAAGCATAGACGCCCGGTTATGTTGCATACACAGCAGCTTAGACCACATTCTATGTTGCCCATATATCTACTGTAGGAAGCATAGACGTCCGGTTATGTTGCCCATATATCTACTGTAGGAAGCATAGACGTCCGGTTATGTTGCCCATATATCTACTGTAGGAAGCATAGACGTCCGGTTATGTTGCATATACAATTATCAGCTTATACCACATTCTATGTTGCCCATATATCTACTGTTGGAAGCATAGACGCCCGGTTATGTTGCCTATACAGTTAGCAGCTTAGACCACATTCTATGTTGCCCATATATCTACTGTAGGAAGCATAGACGCCCGCTTATGTTGCCTACACAGTCAGCAGTTCACACTCCCAGGACATGCTGCCTACAGTTAGCAGTTTAGATTCCCAGGATACAGTACTATTTTGTCTGCAGTGTTAAGTACATAAATAAGTGTTTCTTACAAATATTTTTATTAATATTCAATCTCGTGGTTATGCATAAGCTACATCACGGTGATACATTATTGAAACTAAATACTTAGGTACATGTACAGTACACAGGTTGAATATATCCACTCTAATACGCAAGGGAGTTTCATATTAATGCAAGTAAGATAACATAGCAATTAAACGCCTAAGTGGTCGAGTGCGTACGTAAATAATTTTATTTAAAGTTGCCACCGCATAAATGCATTTGGGCGAGTGTTCAAGGACTCTTACTTGTATACCACTGTAACCTATCATCACTGATGGGTTACGTGTTCGAGCTTAGTCCACGTCTCTTTATATGAAAAAGTTGGCGGTTTCTTACGAAGGTTGGTACACCAAGTACTTGTTAACTGCTGGAGCCTGCCCAGGCAAGGTGTTGCTAGGTAAACTTACTGTCCCTTTATGTATATTGCAACTAGTAGAAATGATAAATTAAAAAAAATCATAGCAACTTGCTTCGTTGTTATCTTGGGTATAGGTGTTCCACCAGTAGCTAGTTTCATACGACTGTTTTTGTCCTTCCGTGGTAACACGCTGGACTGTTAATCCAGGGATCGCAGGTTCGATCCCCCGTCTGACCCTAATAAAATTAACAGTCTTTCAGATGGGTCATTAAACCGAGGTCTCGTGTTGGTGCTGTACATTGTCAAAAGTCTAAAATTACTAATCTCTTCAGTAGGCGTGGCTCATATGGGCAACCGGTAGCGACGATAAATAAACGTAAAACACACACAGTTCTTCCGAGCATCATTTAACTCTCACCTGGTTAGACCTACTGTACTACTGCGTGTCACTGGGAGTGGTAGTGGCTTGTTTATATGCCAATACGCTGTTACTATGTGTTTTACGTTTATTTATCGTCATTACCGGTTGCCCATATTAGCGACGCCTCCTGAAGAGATTAGTCAGTTTAGATTTTTGAACGATAGTGCAATAATACAGACAGAGACCCATTCCAGAATCTCCACTGGTTTTTTTACGTGCACGATGTAAAGCACCGATATGAGTCCTCGATTTAAAGTCCCATCTGAAAGACTGTTCCTTTTATTAGGGTCAGACGGGGGATCGATCATTAACATATATATATTCGTATATCACTCTGTGGACGAACGTCAGGGGAGGTAACTAGAGCCAGAGTGGGGCTACCAATAAACATACAATAACATAAGTTAATGGTCCTCATTCTATGACATCAAAAAGAAATCAGGGGAGGTAACTAGAGCCAGAGTGGGGCTACCAATAAACATGCAATAACATAAGTTAATGGTCCTCATTCTATGACGTCAAAAAGAAGTCAGGGGAGGTAATTAGAGCCAGAGTGGGGCTACCAATAAACATGCAATAACATAAGTTAATGGTTCTCATTCTGTACTGACGTCAAAAAGAAGTCAGAGGAGGTAACTAGAGCCAGAGTGGGGCTACCATTAAACATGCAATAAATAAGTTAATGGGCCTCATTATATACTGACGTCAAAAAGAAGCGCCGCACTGTTGGGTATAACACCATATTTTATTACGTCACACTGTTGGGTATAACACCATATTTTATTACGCCACACTGTTGGGTATAACACCATATTTTATTACGCCACACTGTTGGGTATAACACCATATTTTATTACGCCACACTGTTGGGTATAACACCATATTTTATTACGCCTCACTGTTGGGTATAACACCATATTTTATTACGCCTCACTGTTGGGTATAACACCATATTTTATTACGTCACACTGTTGGGTATAACACCATATTTTATTACGCCACACTGTTGGGTATAACACCATATTTTATTACGTCACACTGTTGGGTATAACACCATATTTTATTACGTCACACTGTTGGGTATAACACCATATTTTATTACGCCACACTGTTGGGTATAACACCATATTTTATTACGTCACACTGTTGGGTATAACACCATATTTTATTACGCCACACTGTTGGGTATAACACCATATTTTATTACGTCACACTGTTGGGTATAACACCATATTTTATTACGCCACACTGTTGGGTATAACACCATATTTTATTACGTCACACTGTTTGGTATAACACCATATTTTATTACGCCACACTGTTGGGTATAACACCATATTTTATTACGTCACACTGTTGGGTATAACACCATATTTTATTACGTCACACTGTTGGGTATAACACCATATTTTATTACGCCACACTGTTGGGTATAACACCATATTTTATTACGTCACACTGTTGGGTATAACACCATATTTTATTACGTCACACTGTTGGGTATAACACCATATTTTATTACGTCACACTGTTGGGTATAACACCATATTTTATTACGTCACACTGTTGGGTATAACACCATATTTTATTACGTCACACTGTTGGGTATAACACCATATTTTATTACGTCACACTGTTGGGTATAACACCATATTTTATTACGTCACACTGTTGGGTATAACACCATATTTTATTACGCCACACTGTTGGGTATAACACCATATTTTATTACGTCACACTGTTGGGTATAACACCATATTTTATTACGCCGCACTGTTGTGTATAACACCATATTTTATTACGCCGCACTGTTGGGTATAACACCATAATTTATTACAAACGGTTTAAATTCAACAAGTGCATTTACATAGGTCGGTGGAATTTCCCCTCTTGAGTGGACCCAAATCTATAAATCTGCTACGTTTTCACAAAAACACAATTATGAACACCAACAGTAAGTCTCCACTCTACCAGTGACCAGGGCTGGGGTGAATACATTAGGAAAGTATTTGAATACGAATACTCTGGAAATGTATGAATACGAATACTCTGTTTTATAAATGTATTTGAATACGAATACGAATACTTTAGTAATGTATTCGAATACTTTTTTGAATACTTTTGAATACATTCTCTTTGAATATTATATATGTATGACTAAACAAGAAAAAAAACTAAAACAACAACATCTCATATATATATATATACAATGTTTATTTTAGTTTATAATCTTCTGTACATGAAATCAGATATGGGCAAGATTCAAAAACTACTTCACAACCAACCTATACCATTTACATATATCAGTGTTTTAAAATATTGGTGTATTATTTATTCAACATGTTTTAATAGTATCACAAAACAAATAAACATTTATAGCACAATTATTAGAGAAGTTTAATTGTGAGAGACAGCATAGTACAACTAATTCAGCACATAATAATATAGCAAGCACATACAGGGCCTGCTCTGGCTCTTATTTTTTTGTAGCCAATTATTTTTAGCCAAATCTGTGCTTCCTTTAGCCAATTCCGACGCGTGCCATTTCTCCCAAACAGAGTTATTATAGTATATTTATTATAATATATTTTAATGTGTCATGCAATTGTATCACCTAAATGATGTATGCCCTTAAACTACAACTGAGGTAAGAGTTACATTTGCCGTGATACATTACTTGACAAGTTGTGTCAACTTTCATTTTCAGAATCATTTTAAAATGCATTCCCAGGGTTAGACAGTTAGACTAGTGCTGCATGTCAACTGTGCACATTTTATTACATCACATAAGACATTTGATCTTTCGGGTTAATGGTGTAAACAAGATTTATTTGATTGACAGGGTACTGCTGCTCGAGATCAATTAACACCTGTCACTTATATTGCCAATACCATTACTCTATGCCAAATAAACATCCTGTTTTGATGGGATTACTCTGATTAGCTGTCAGGTTTAAAATCGAAATATTAAATATAATAAATGCCATGGCATGTGGTAAATATCTATTATTTCTTTGATCACAATTTCCAATTTTCGAATATTTAACAGATTTTTGTCGTTTTTATCCAAACTGAGATTTTATTAGCCAATTTTGCCATATTTTAGCCAATGGCTACTCTGGCTATTGCCAGCGCGGGCCCTGACATAATAAAAGTCAAGCCACACACCTGTGATTAGCACAGTTCATAGTATTTTAGTTCAATTGCACACATTTTCTTAATTAAGGATATTGCTCTGATCTTTGAGCATATCCATAAATTACACCTGTAAAAGCTAACAACAGCAGTAATTATTTTCTTAATTAAGGATATTGCTCTGATCTTTAGTAATTATGCTATAGAATTATTGAAGGTGTTATCATAAACCTGCTCACCTATTGACCAGGGTCACCTATGATGAACTCATGTTTTAATACCTTTTAGGAATATTAGCTGTTTGACATTTAAGATTAACTCCTATAATATAATAATTCAATAAGATTTCCTCAGCAAAGTTTAAAATCACTGATTCTGTAATTAAAATGTTATGGAGCTAATTTCACAATTTTCTCACCTGCTTTTAAAATATTAACAGAATAATTATCAAGGACAATTAATTAAACAGACATGACAGACAGACATATACTTTTATTCTCTCAGGTACATGTGTACAACATGAGGGTATATAACAGAAACAAATATTTAGCCACGTGGTGCTTCCGGGAATGACCTGAAATGAAAGCAGTTGTATAAACAATCATATCATGCATAATAATGTATAGACATATGCTGGGGGATTCTTCTTCATGTATCCAAATTTTATATACAAATACAATATTATTCACGACATAGTTCCACTATTACGTCTAAATGATATAAAACGAAAGACAAATATAATATTTAAAGAGTGTGGGATATAATAGTTAATATACTTATTCTCTGTCGGATTGTTTGTCATTTTGGGATGAAAGGTCAATCGATTGTTATTGGCCTGGTGACGTGTAATGAATGAAAATAATTTTACTATCATACTGACTCACGTAGTAGACAAAATAATCCCATCATGCGGATTAGTATTTATGAGTTGGGTAAATTGGTCTCGTAATGGGTCTAATATTTTTCCCACGGTCATAGAGTACGGGATAAAATGTATCTATAGTTTTGTGATTATAGCTTTTGTTGGATTTTCTTCCCGTTTGTGGAATATAATGAGGTTTTGTATAATATTCGGCAAGAGTATATGTAAAAAACAATTTATTTATAGTACTAATAAAAATATTTAGAACTTATAGATTAATTTATAGTGTCTGCTAATCTACAATAATAAAAATAGTAATTTTCTAGTGATATATACTTTTAAAACTTTGTTAATTGTCACTTTTTATTGCATAGATGACTTAATTATGATGTTTAAAAAGTAACATGCAAAAGTATTCAAAAAGTATTCATGAATACAGTGATATTTCAAATGTATTCGAATACAATACGAATACTTGTATTAAAAAAAAGTCATGAATACTGAATACTTACGAATACTGAAGAATCAGTATTCGAATACAGACGAATACGAATACCCCAGCCCTGTCAGTGACCTTCGCATACAAATCCTAGGACCAATTCTGAACACCAACAGTTAGTCTCCACTCTTAACAGTGACCTTGGAATTGGCAATTTGTTGGAAAGCATAATAGACACGTTTTATTTCAGAACTAACCAACAATGATGCAGCCAATCACGCATAGCCCATGAGGCGATGGCCTGGATTCCCCACTAATTTCTGTCGTGCGAAAGTACCTTAAATCAGTTTGACCATATCTTATTAACATTGGAAGTATAAAGATGGAACACTCGTATGCAGTGCAATTTCGTGTTTATTAACAGGAATATGACTTTAATCCTTGACCTGACAATCACTACTAAAGACGCTTTTGCAAACAGCATAGAGTCAGATCAGACGCCACGTTCTAGATCAGACGGCACAGGCTCTATGCTGTTTGCTATTCGGATAATGGAACAAAATCACTTGTCCGATTAGCAAACAACATAGTTCCCGATAAGACGCGGCATTGCACTATGGCTGATCTGGATCTATGTTGTTTGCACACTCTGTCCAATTTATTCGGCATGATAATGGTTAACATTATATCATCATAATTAGAAATAAAACGTACGTCGAACACTTTATGAGCCGCCACACGACAAAACCAACATAGTCATGATAAAAGTCAAGAACTTATGCTAGAAAGATAACCATGGTAACAAACTGTAGCCTATATTATCGAATACAACAACATGTATATTTCAAATCACAGATCCATCCGATTAAATTAATTTGCATAAATTGTACGTTCAAAAATTCGACGTTCCCCGCTTCACGAAAATGTCTTGCTTTACAAAATTGGCAGTTAAGTTACGCAGTTATAAACATATTAATATTACCTAATTAGCATAATGCATGCATAATTATGCTAATTAGATACACTAAAAATGCTCGTAACTTCTTGACACTATATTCGATTTTATAAAGGTTGATATTTTTAGAAAGCCAATTCGTTCATTTAGATATACAATGACATTCTCTTTCATGAAAACAAATGAGTACAATATTTATGTAATTTATGCAAATGAACGTGATCGGGTTGTCAATTGAAACGTGGTGGTATTTGAGAATATTAGCAACATGTTTATATTTCTATCATCAGCAGTTCTTGAGTTACGTGTTTTTATCAGCACTATGTTGGTTTTGTCATGTGGTGGCTCATAAAGTGTTTTCAATTGGTAAATAGATTCACTTAAGATGTATCATAGAAGGACTGATAATCTGGTCTCGTGTCGGTGCTGTACATCGTGCACGTAAGAGAACAATGGAATGGGTCTCTATGTGTCATTGCACTATCCTCCAAAAACTCTAAAATGAATAATCTCCCCAGGAGGCGTCGCTCATATGGGCAACCGGTAGCGACGATGAATAAACACATACCATTACCACCGATAAATAAACGTAACACACACATATATTACCATTACCACAGTGATGGGTTCAGCAGTATATGCATACATTATTTGCATACTGTATTTGCTTTGCACATATTATGTTCTGGTATAATAATAAACTACACTAATGGAGAGCTTGTTATCAGAAGCAGAACGAACGAAAACTACATAAATTCTTATAATATAAAATAAAAAGCATTGAAACCGATAGTATTAAGGGACAAATATGCATATGTTGTTGGCTATACAAATTAATAAACATCAGTACCGTAGCCAGAGGTAAATTGCATCCGAGGCAATCTAGGGGTTCGGGGGCATATTCCCTTTTAAAATTGTTGGCGTATAAAAGCTATTTCCTGCGTTTTCTGATTTATTTGGTTTAGACGTATAATTATGTAGACCATTCAGCTCTCTAGCAGTCAATATTTTATACAGGAAAGGGATATTTTTAGCATTTTATTTATTTAATTTTTCATTTATTTTTTGGTTGCTTTGGAAATTTTAAACGAGACAATTGCCTCGGTGTACCTCAATGTGGCTACGGGCCTGAACATGTAGATGCAGGAGAATACAAGAAAGCTAAATGATTATTCGTTATACCATGAGCTGAAACAACTAGGCTGGCAGCGAACTGAAATGTTGCTTAAGTTCTGGCAAATAGCATTTTAACCCATTCAACCCCAAGTAACTGATGGGTTGAATGTCGCAACAGCAGTTAAATCTCTATGGCTGGAGGGAGATCACTTTTGCCTCTGAACAGTATTTCAGTCACGGGCGTGCAAAACCACGACCGTCCGCAAGCCAGTTGGATGGGTTCATTACATGTAGAATTCGGGCAAATGATCACCGACCTTAACTACTCGACCACGGTACAGAGGCGCCCAACATCCATTAAAACGCACATAACTAGGAATTATATATTGTACACGCAATTTACAAGCAACTACGTAACACGCACATTGTACAAGCAATTTACAAGCAACTACGTAACACGCACATTGTACAAGCAATTTACAAGCAACTACGTAACACACACACATTGTACAAGCAATTTACAAGCAACTACGTAACACGCAATTTACAAGCAAATACGTAACACGCACATTGTACACGCAACTACGTAACACGCACATTGTACAAGCAACTACGTAACACACACATTGTACAAGCAACTACGTAACACACACATTGTACAAGCAACTACGTAACACACACATTGTACAAGCAACTACGTAACATGCACATTAGTTTATACAAATTTATTTTGCTCGATTGTGAAACAAGTTCTTTCAAATTATATTAATCACTCTCGAGATCTCATTCCTGATGGAATCCATCGCCATGAAGGAGAGAAAAGAGGCAATGTGGAATTTAACTGCCTACGGGCACAATCGTAACGGCTCCAGCGGGGCTCGAACCACCACACCAACAACGCGCACCACTGCGTATCACACAGCACATTGTACAAGCAATATACAAGCAACTACGTAACACGCACATTGTACACGCAATTTACAAGCAACTACGAAACACGCACATTGTACACGCAATTTACAAGCAACTACGTAACACGCACATTGTACACGCAATATACAAGCAATTACGTAACACGCACATTGTACAAGCAACTACGTAACACACACATTGTACAAGCAATTTACAAGCAACTACGTAACACGCACATTGTACAAGCAATTTACAAGCAACTACGTAACACGCACATTGTACAAGCAATTTACAAGCAACTACGTAACACGCACATTGTACAAGCAACTACGTAACACGCACATTGTACAAGCAATTTACAAGCAACTACGTAACACGCACATTGTACAAGCAATATACAAGCAACTACGTAACACGCACATTGTACAAGCAATATACAAGCAACTACGTAACATGCACATTGTACAAGCAACTATGTAACACGCACATTGTACACGCAACTACGTAACACGCACATTGTACACGCAACTACGTAACACGCACATTGTACACGCAATATACAAGCAACTACGTAACATGCACATTGTACAAGCAACTACCTAACACGCACATTGCACAAGCAATTTACAAGCAACTACGTAACATGCACACTGTACAAGCAATTTACAAGCAACTACGTAACACGCACATTGTACACGCAATTTACAAGCAACTACGTAACACGCACACATTGTCCAAGCAATTTACAAGCAACTACGTAACACGCACATTGTACACGCAATTTACAAGCAACTACGTAACACACACACATTGTACAAGCAATATACAAGCAACTACGTAACACACACATTGTACAAGCAACTACTAACACACACATTGTACAAGCAATATACAAGCAACTACGTAACACACACATTGTACAAGCAACTACGTAACACACACATTGTATAAGCAACTACGTAACATGCACATTAGTTTATACAAATTTATTTTAGTTCGATTGTGAAACAAGTTCTTTCAAATTATATTAATCACTCTCGAGATCTCATTCCTGATGGAATCCATCGCCATGAAGGAGAGAAAAGAGGCAATGTGGAATTTAACTGCCTAAGGGCACAATCGTACCGGCTCCAGCGGGGCTCGAACGCCGGACCTTTAGCACCTGAAGCGAACGCGCATCCACTGCGCTATCACGACTTCCAATGGACATGCACATTGTACAAGCAATATACAAGCAACTACGTAACACGCACATTGTACAAGCAATTACAACACACACACATTGTACAAGCAATTTACAAGCAACTACGTAACACGCACATTGCACAAGCAATTTACAGGCAACTACGTAACACGCACATTGTACAAGCAATTTACAAGCAACTACGTAACACGCACATTGTACATTATACTCAATTAAAACATGCACATATATGAAAATTCATAAAATTACAAGCAACATGCAGTACGATATCGTTCTTGGAACACACCCTATAAAGGCAATGTATCATTTACTAGGAATTATCCATATTGCATACATTTTGTACATAGTATAGATTACGATCAATTAATTTACTAGGAATTATCCATATTGCATACATTTATGTACGCTTTATAGATTACGAGCAATTAATTTACTAGGAATTATCCATATTGCATACATTTTGTACGCTTTATAGATTACGATCAATTAATTTACTAGGAATACAATATGTACCAAGAACTGGAAATGAATGATGTAATAATCTGTTTAGTACGCCAAGACGAATTCAAAGAACAAGAAAGCAATACATACTATACAATCAACTCGGAAATACAATCAAACATATTCTAAGCACCCATTCACAATGGACGTACAGAAAGTACTTACTTAGCACATGTGGCTGCTAAATAGTGGTCAAATGGGTATAATATAATGTTAGTCGACTATACATATGAACTATATTCTGTACTAATAAAATAACAACTTATTACTAGTCGCTCGCCCACATGGTTCGCCATCGGTGAGGAAAATGAGCTCATTCATAATTAGTTACACTACGCCCAACATACTTACATGTATATACGAGTCTATAAAGGACTTCCCACCCGAAGGTATAACATACTTACATGTATATACGAGTCTATAAAGGACTTCCCACCCGAAGGTACAACACACGTACATGTATATACGAGTCTATAAAGGACTTCCCACCCGAAGGTACAACATACTTACATGTATATACGAGTCTATAAAGGACTTCCCACCCGAAGGTACAACATACTTACATGTATATACGAGTCTATAAAGGACTTCCCACCCGAAGGTACAACATACTTACATGTATGTACGAGTCTATAAAGGACTTCCTACAGGAAGTTACATCACACTTACATACATGTATATACGAATCTCTAAAGGACTTCCTACAGGAAGTTACACCACACTTACATACATGTATATACGAGTCTATAAAGGACTTCCTACAGGAAGTTACACCACACTTACATACATGTATATACAAATCTATAAAGGACTTCCCAAAGGAAGTTACACCACACTTACATACATGTATATACGAGTCTATAAAGGTCTTCCCACCCGAAGGTACACCACACCTACATGACTTCCCACCCGAAGGTACACCACATTCTAAGTGTTCCAACCATACAGGTGTTTGGGGTTTAAAGCCGCATCAACAGCTTAGTTCATATGGAGACTCTCCCGGTAGAAGTGGCGTGAACATCCTACCAGTATTTCAGGCACGAACAGGCAAACGGCTAGAACCACCGACCATCCGCAAGCTAGCTGGATATCTTTCTCAGATGAAAGAGTTCGTAGCTGCCAGTGGGATTCGAGCATACACAGGATACGGGCAAGCAGCTGAAAGTTAACGAAATTAAGCACTCGGCCATCCCTCTCCAATAATACAATACACTATGGTCACATACACACCCAGCATGATAACACTAAACTATTGTAAGAGCATTCCGGTATTTACACTGTCAGAATGCGTTACGACTCTGGAATCGCGGTATCACTGTAGCTCGAATATCTTCATCGTGTTACTGTCTTGTTGTGTGACATATAATGCACACTGCCGTGGATTAAAACATACTGACCGTGGATTCATCACACCACCTGGCGGTAGAGCTATCTCACTTATCTTCTTTCCGTCTTGTCCCAGTTGTATAACATTGTTAGACGTATGTCCACATACAATCACGTTTCCTCTACCATCTGTACACACTCCTGTTGCATGTGTTAACTGAGAATCGGTGAATGTACTGATATGTTGTCCCTGTACATCGAGAGTGATCAAACTACTGTTGTTGACGGAGGATACATATACACTGTCACCACTATCACTGATAGCAATCTGACTACTGCGGCTAAATATACTATTCCCGGAACTGTCTTGTGTTACCGTCTGCAGCAGGTCACCTGTCATGTTATATATATACAGGGATTTATCATTGGCAGATACGTACAACCTGTCATTCTTGTAGGCAATACCGTAGCAGAGATGATTCATCTTCAGTTGTCGTGTACGTGTCATTTGTTTACCGAGGGAGACAAACTGGATGAGTTTGCCGTTGTAAACACTCACTGCCACTTCTTGTTTACTGATGCAACATACTCCGGCAGGATTACCGAGTATGTCGCAGTGATCTATGTCAGACATATTTGTAATGTTTAAACGTTTCAGTTTGTTATTAATAAAATCGGCTAATAACAGTTGGCCGTCTTCTGATAAGCACGATCCATACACCATGCACGTGGATTTCTCACCTGGCATCTGAATATTAATTTCTCTCGTTTGTTTGACTTTGTAGAGGTCTGTCTTTGGTTGAACATACATGGATGTCACACGTCCAATATTTGTTTGCTGCTGAAAGAGGGCACGTATACGTGGGTCTACAGTAAACACTATCTTCACATCGGTACAATACTCCATTGAAAGCTTTATGCTATCTGCTTCTTCCATTTTCTTCTGGGCAATTTTCATTGAGACAAACTGTTGGGCTTTGTTTCCGTCTGCTTTTCTCAAGTTGTCTGCAGCTTGTTTCATTACATCCGCTTCATTGACAGCCTGCTTTCTCTCCTCCTCTAAAATGGACTTCAATCTGAGAAATTCTGTATCCACTTCGTGTAGCGATTGTTTTTCAAGATTTTCATACAGTTCTTCCATTTCTTTTCTGAATGATTTTACTGATGCCACGGCTTTCGTCTTGGATTTGTTCAGCTCTTGCAACAGACGTTCCTTTGTTTTTCCAATATTCTCCACCGAGTTCTTTCTATCAATCACTGTCCGATAGGTTTTATTGGCATCGCCCGTCTCGAAAATGGTGTCGATAACGTCTGGTATCGATTCCACTCCTGTGCATGTCCTGCAAGCAAGGGTTTCGATATAATATTATACATGAGTACAATACATGTATATAAGTAAAAGTAGTAATTGTTATTAGTGTCATGCTTATTGTTTGTTTTCTTGACATGTAATAGTTTATTTAAGTTTAATCTTTATTTATTTTACAACGGTTGCGAAGCAAGTTTTAACAACTTATATTAATCACTCTCGTTGGCGCGGATGAAAGCGTATATGTGGTCATTCGTATGGGAGGAAACCGGAGTACCCTGAGAAACCCCACGTGTCCGACCTGGCGACCACCGGACCATCTCACATACTACGCAGGTTGCATTGGCGAGAAGCGAGCGCGCTAATATGTAAACAGTAATAGTTTGGACAACAGGCAGATCGCAAGTTCCATCCCCCGTCTGACCCTAATAAAATTAACAGTCTTTCAGATGGGACGTTAAACAGAGGTCTAGTGTTGGTGCTTTACACCGTGCACGTAAAAGAACCAGAGGAGACTCTGGAATGGGTCTCGGTCTGTATCATTGCACTATCCTCTAAAAATCTAAATTGACTAATCTCTTCTGGAGGCGTCGCTCATGGCAACAGGTAGCGACGATAAATAAACTTAAAACACACACGCCATTCCGCTCTAGAAAACCTCATATAGTTCCAAGGGTAGACACCATCAAACTTCTAGTATTAGAGTTGGGATATTCGCAGCTGCTAGGTTAATGATTATGGTGACACACACTTGCTTAATCTTGTCGTATGAAAACTAAATTGTAACAGTGTTTGTTTGTTGGGGTGGCGATTTGTTTTAATGAAAATTATTAATGGAATACGCGTTGAAAATTATTAATGGAATACGCATTAAGTGGTCAAATATAACACAATAAAATATCCCTTGAAAATTTCTAAAGCGGCGCAATTCGCGTTGAAACGAGCGTTCTGATTGGATTATTAGAATGTAACAAGATGTTTGTTTTTATATGAAGAATAATCATAATCCAATCAGAACGCTCGTTTCAACGCGAACTGCGCCGCTTGAGAAATTTTCAAAACAAATTGAAAAATTCTCCGAAATCTCTTTTTGATGTACATTTTTGCCGAATAAACCTACTTTTATTGATAATGTTATTCACTGTTAAAACTCTCCCGTCAAAGATTTTTTGTTGTTGCTGACAGAACCCGTGTCCTAGTATGGAAATGTGACCTGCTATGGCCAATGTCTGTGGCAATTATTTGCAAAGTATACATGCACGCAGCTTAAAGTTGTGTTTTATTTGAAGAACAATATAAAGACTCTGGATAGGCGTTATATTTGGACAGATTTGTACAAAATTGTTTCAGATTGGGCCATTTTACTAATCGATGCGAAATCTGACATCCCACAGAGTAGAATCCCTGTACTTAAATATATATACTAGTACCCCCAAACGTGCCGAATCCCTGTGATTTTGACGGACAATGTTTAGGCGATGTTTTGTGACCCACTTATAAGACGGGACCCCGAGTTTGAGCCTTAAATCAGCTGAAAATATACCCGTCTTATAGGCGAGTAAGTACGGTAGATGTCAATCTGTTAGGTTTGACCACAACTGTCAAACGATCTGGGACAATTATTCTTCGAAAGGGGATATGGACACAGTGTGGCGTCCGTGGTAGAGCGTCGGACTTGGAATCCAACGGTCCCGGGTTCGATACTCGGTCAGGCCACGTATGTAGTGTCATTGAGCAAGGCACCTCACACACGTTGCTTATTACTTGTTAACCACTTAGGTCGGCTAAGACTGCCCAGGAAAACAGGTCCCCGCAAGGGGTTTAACATTAATGGAACATACATACATACGTTTTATTTTTCAATTAATTTACCTAGATTCCCGTATCTCTGGCCACTCGAAAGGGCGTGGAACGAATATGTATTTATATTAATTTACCTGTGTTCTAGAATCATACAAGTCGTACAGCCGACAACGTCGTGGTTTCCACAGTACATATCTATAATCTTTATATCATGCTTGGCACATCTGTCCGTCGGCACTGTCGGAAGCTCGGAAGTAAGAACTGCCGACTTAAAACTGGATTTATCTAGAAGTTGGTGTCCTTTTAATGGCGGAAATCGTGCGTGCATATCTGTACATGACTGGCAACAATAGCATTGGCACTCCATACAATACTTAACTGCGTCTCTGTTTCGTTCAAACTCGGCACAATATGTACATTTAAAGTTTACTATTTCATCGGAAAACATTTCACAACTGCCTGTAGCCATTTTATTACTATTCCGTTAAAGATCGACTTCAACTTTCGATTTCGCTTCAAAATAACTCCCAACAATACACGGAAACACGGTTTGGCAGTGCGCACCGTTTTGACCTACTTTCGCCAAATCGAGACTAACAGATAAACAAATGGCTAGTTACAAGAAACTGTACTAGATAATAACCCGAATGGCCAAAAACTGCTATTGCATTTTCCATAGGTCACAATTACTATCCTCCTCTAATGTCGAACCCCTCGCGGGGATGTAGACATTACGATACGCGGTGTCATTATATGTCATATTTGGGGTGTTCACATGACAAACATGCATTGTACTACATAATTCGAGACACATTACATTTAATACATCAGAATATAGTATTGTATATATTGTTAGTGGATATGTTGCCAATAATTATATCTACTCTAGGAAGCATAGACACTTGGTTATGTTGCCTATACAGTTAGCAGCTTAGACCACATTCTATGTTGCCCATATATCTACTGTAGGAAGCATAGACGCCCGGATATGTTGCCTATATATCTACTGTAGGAAGCATAGACGCCCGGTTATGTTGCTTACACAGTTAGCAGCTTAGACCACATTCTATGTTGCCCATATATCTACTGTAGGAAGCATAGACGCCCGGTTATGTTGCATATACAGTTAGCAGCTTAGACCACATTCTATGTTGCCCATATATCTACTGTAGGAAGCATAGACGCCCGGTTATGTTGCATATACAGTTAGCAGCTTAATACACATTCTATGTTGCCCATATATCTACTGTAGGAAGCATAGACGTCCGGTTATGTTGCATAAGTATACAGTTAGCAGCTTAGACCACAGTCTATGTTGCCTATATATATACCGTAGAAGGCATAGACAGCCCGGTTATGTTGCATATACAGTTGCAGCTTAATGCACATTCTATGTTGCCCATATATCTACTGTAGGAGGCATAGACGTCCGGTTATGTTGCATACACAGTTAGCAGCTTAACAAACATTCTATGTTGCCCATATATCTACTGTAGGAAGCATAGACGCCCGGTTATGTTGCCTACACAGTTAGCAGCTTAATACACATTCTATGTTGCCCATACATCTACTGTAGGAAGCATAGACGTCCGGTTATGTTGCATAATTATACAGTTAGCAGCTTAGACCACATTCTATGTTGCCCATATATCTACCGTAGAAGGCATATACGCCCGGTTATGTTGCATATACAGTTAGCAGCTTAGATCACATTCTATGTTGCCCATATATCTACTGTAGGAGGCATATACGTCCGGTTATGTTGCATACACAGTTAGCAGCTTAATACACATTCTATGTTGCCCATATATCTACTGTAGGAAGCATAGACGCCCGGTAATGTTGCCTACACAGTTAGCAGCTTAATACACATTATATGTTGCCCATACATCTACTGTAGGAAGCATAGACGTCCGGTTATGTTGCATAATTATACAGTTAGCAGCTTCGACCACATTCTATGTTGCCCATATATCTACTGTAGGAAGCATAGACGCCCGGTTATGTTGCATATACAGTTAGCAGCTTAATACACATTCTATGTTGCCCATATATCTACTGTAGGAAGCATAGACGTCCGGTTATGTTGCATAAGTATACAGTTAGCAGCTTAGACCACAGTCTATGTTGCCTATATATCTACCGTAGAAGGCATGGACGCCCGGTTATATTGTATATACAGTTGCAGCTTAATGCACATTCTATGTTGCCCATATATCTACTGTAGGAAGCATCGACGTCCGGTTATGTTGCATATACAGTTAGCAGCTTAGACCACATTCTATGTTGCCCATATATCTACTGTAGGAGGCATAGACGTCCGGTTATGTTGCATACACAGTTAGCAGCTTAATACACATTCTATGTTGCCCATATATCTACTGTAGGAAGCATAGACGCCCGGTTATGTTGCCTACAGAGTTAGCAGCTTAATACACATTCTATGTTGCCCATACATCTACTGTAGGAAGCATAGACGTCCGGTTATGTTGCATAATTATACAGTTAGCAGCTTCGACCACATTCTATGTTGCCCATATATCTACTGTAGGAAGCATATACGCCCGGTTATGTTGCATATACAGCTAGCAGCTTAGACCACATTCTATGTTGCCTATATATCTACTGTAGGAGGCATAAGCGCCCGGTTATGTTGCCTATACAGTTAGCAGCTTAGACCACAGTCTACGTTGCCCATATATCTACTGTAGGAAGCATACAGGCCCGGTTATGTTGCTTACACAGTTAGCAGCTTAGATCACAGTCTATGTTGCCCATATATCTACTGTAGGAAGCATAGACGCCCGGTTATGTTGCATATACAGTTAGCAGCTTATACCACATTCTATGTTGCCCATATATCTACTGTAGGAAACATAGACGTCCGGTTATGTTGCTTACAAAGTTAGCAGCTTCGACCACAGTCTATGTTGCCCATATATCTACTGTAGGGGGCATAGACGCACGGTAATGTTGCTTACACAGTTAGCAGCTTAGACCACAGTCTATGTCGCCCATATATCTACTGTAGGAGGCATAGACGCCCGGTTATGTTGCTTACACAGTTAGCAGCTTAGACCACATTCTATGTTGCCTATATACCTACTGTAGGAAGCATAGACGTCCGGTTATGTTGCTTACACAGTTAGCAGCTTCGACCACAGTCTATGTTGCCCATATATCTACTGTAGGAGGCATAGACGCCAGATTATGTTGCTTGCACAGTTAGCAGCTTAGACCACATTCTATGTTGCCCATATATCTACTGTAGGAGGCATAGACGCCTGGTTATGTAGCATATACAGTTAGCAGCTTAGACCACATTCTATGTTGCCCATATATCTACTGTAGGAAGCATATACGCCCGGTTATGTTGCATATACAGTTAACAGCTTAATACACATTCTATGTTGCCCATATATCTACTGTAGGAAGCATAGACGTCCGGTTATGTTGCATAAGTATACAGTTAGCAGCTTAGACCACAGTCTATGTTGCCTATATATCTACCGTAGAAGGAATAGACGCCCGGTTATGTTGCATATACAGTTAGCAGCTTAGACCACATTCTATGTTGCCCATATATCTACTGTAGGAGGCATATACGTCCGGTTATGTTGCATACACAGTTAGCAGCTTAATACACATTCTATGTTGCCCATATATCTACTGTAGGAAGCATAGACGCCCGGTTATGTTGCCTACACAGTTAGCAGCTTAATACACATTCTATGTTGCCCATACATCTACTGTAGGAAGCATAGACGTCCGCTTATGTTGCATAATTATACAGTTAGCAGCTTCGACCACATTCTATGTTGCCCATATATCTACTGTAGGAGGCATAGACGCCTGGTTATGTAGCATATACAGTTAGCAGCTTAGACCACATTCTATGTTGCCCATATATCTACTGTAGGAAGCATATACGCCCGGTTATGTTGCATATACAGTTAACAGCTTAATACACATTCTATGTTGCCCATATATCTACTGTAGGAAGCATAGACGTCCGGTTATGTTGCATAAGTATACAGTTAGCAGCTTAGACCACAGTCTATGTTGCCTATATATCTACCGTAGAAGGCATAGACGCCCGGTTATGTTGCATATACAGTTAGCAGCTTAGACCACATTCTATGTTGCCCATATATCTACTGTAGGAGGCATATACGTCCGGTTATGTTGCATACACAGTTAGCAGCTTAATACACATTCTATGTTGCCCATATATCTACTGTAGGAAGCATAGACGCCCGGTTATGTTGCCTACACAGTTAGCAGCTTAATACACATTCTATGTTGCCCATACATCTACTGTAGGAAGCATAGACGTCCGGTTATGTTGCATAATTATACAGTTAGCAGCTTCGACCACATTCTATGTTGCCCATATATCTACTGTAGGAAGCATAGACGCCCGGTTATGTTGCATATACAGTTAGCAGCTTAATACACATTATATGTTGCCCATATATCTACTGTAGGAAGCATAGACGTCCGGTTATGTTGCATAAGTATACAGTTAGCAGCTTAGACCACAGTCTATGTTGCCTATATATCTACCGTAGAAGGCATGGACGCCCGGTTATGTTGTATATACAGTTGCAGCTTAATGCACATTCTATGTTGCCCATATATCTACTGTAGGAAGCATCGACGTCCGGTTATGTTGCATATACAGTTAGCAGCTTAGACCACATTCTATGTTGCCCATATATCTACTGTAGGAGGCATAGACGTCCGGTTATGTTGCATACACAGTTAGCAGCTTAATACACATTCTATGTTGCCCATACATCTACTGTAGGAAGCATAGACGTCCGGTTATGTTGCATAATTATACAGTTAGCAGCTTCGACCACATTCTATGTTGCCCATATATCTACTGTAGGAAGCATATACGCCCGGTTATGTTGCATATACAGCTAGCAGCTTAGACCACATTCTATGTTGCCTATATATCTACTGTAGGAGGCATAAGCGCCCGGTTATGTTGCCTATACAGTTAGCAGCTTAGACCACAGTCTACGTTGCCCACATATCTACTGTAGGAAGCATACAGGCCCGGTTATGTTGCTTACACAGTTAGCAGCTTAGATCACAGTCTATGTTGCCCATATATCTACTGTAGGAAGCATAGACGCCCGGTTATGTTGCATATACAGTTAGCAGCTTATACTACATTCTATGTTGCCCATATATCTACTGTAGGAAACATAGACGTCCGGTTATGTTGCTTACACAGTTAGCAGCTTCGACCACAGTCTATGTTGCCCATATATCTACTGTAGGGGGCAAAGACGCACGGTAATGTTGCTTACACAGTTAGCAGCTTAGACCACAGTCTATGTCGCCCATATATCTACTGTAGGAGGCATAGACGCCCGGTTATGTTGCTTACACAGTTAGCAGCTTAGACCACATTCTATATTGCCCATATATCTACTGTAGGAGGCATAGACGCCCGGTTATGTTGCTTACACAGTTAGCAGCTTAGACCACATTCTATGTTGCCTATATACCTACTGTAGGAAGCATAGACGTCCGGTTATGTTGCTTACACAGTTAGCAGCTTCGACCACAGTCTATGTTGCCCATATATCTACTGTAGGAGGCATAGACGCCCGATTATGTTGCTTACACAGTTAGCAGCTTAGACCACATTCTATGTTGCCCATATATCTACTGTAGGAGGCATAGACGCCTGGTTATGTAGCATATACAGTTAGCAGCTTAGACCCCATTCTATGTTGCCCATATATCTACTGTAGGAAGCATATACGCCCGGTTATGTTGCATATACAGTTAACAGCTTAATACACATTCTATGTTGCCCATATATCTACTGTAGGAAGCATAGACGTCCGGTTATGTTGCATAAGTATACAGTTAGCAGCTTAGACCACAGTCTATGTTGCCTATATATCTACCGTAGAAGGCATAGACGCCCGGTTATGTTGCATATACAGTTAGCAGCTTAGACCACATTCTATGTTGCCCATATATCTACTGTAGGAGGCATATACGTCCGGTTATGTTGCATACACAGTTAGCAGCTTAATACACATTCTATGTTGCCCATATATCTATTGTAGGAAGCATAGACGCCCGGTTATGTTGCCTACACAGTTAGCAGCTTAATCCACATTCTATGTTGCCCATATATCTACTGTAGGAAGCATAGACGCCCGGTTATGTTGCATATACAGTTAGCAGCTTCGACCACATTCTATGTTGCCCATATATCTACTGTAGGAAGCATAGACGCCCGGTTATGTTGCATATACAGTTAGCAGCTTCGACCACATTCTATGTTGCCCATATATCTACTGTAGGAAGCATAGACGCCTGTTTATGTTGCATATACAATTAGCAGCTTAGACCACATTCTATGTTGCCCATATATCTACTGTAGGAAGCATAGACGTCCGGTTATGTTGTCCATATATCTACTGTAGGAAGCATAGACGTCCGGTTATGTTGCATACACAGCAGCTTAGACCACATTCTATGTTGCCCATATATCTACTGTAGTTAGCATAGACGTCCGGTTATGTTGTCCATATATCTACTGTAGGAAGCATAGACGTCCGGTTATGTTGTCCATATATCTACTGTAGGAAGCATAGACGTCCGGTTATGTTGCATACACAGCAGCTTAGACCACATTCTATGTTGCCCATATATCTACTGTAGGAAGCATAGACGTCCGATTATGTTGCATATACAGTTAGCAGCTTCGACCACATTCTATGTTGCCCATATATCTACTGTATGAAGCATAGACGCCCGGTTATGTTGCCCATATATCTACTGTAGGAAGCATAGACGTCTGGTTATGTTGCATATACAGTTAGCAGCTTAGACCACATTCTATGTTGCCCATATATCTAATGTAGGAAGCATAGACGCCCGGTTATGTTGCATATACAGTTAGCAGCTTCGACCACATTCTATGTTGCCCATATATCTACTGTAGGAAGCATAGACACCCGGTTATGTTGCCCATATATCTACTGTAGGAAGCATAGACGTCCGGTTATGTTGTCCATATATCTACTGTAGGAAGCATAGACGTCCGGTTATGTTGTCCATATATCTACTGTAGGAAGCATAGATGTCCGGTTATGTTGCATACACAGCAGCTTAGACCACATTCTATGTTGCCCATATATCTACTGTAGGAAGCATAGACGTCCGGTTATGTTGTCCATATATCTACTGTAGGAAGCATAGACGCCCGGTTATGTTGCATACACAGCAGCTTAGACCACATTCTATGTTGCCCATATATCTACTGTAGGAAGCATAGACGTCCGGTTATGTTGCATATACAGTTAGCAGCTTAGACCACAGTCTATGTTGCCTATATATCTACTGTAGGAAGCATAGACGCCCGGTTATGTTGTCCATATATCTACTGTAGGAAGCATAGCCGTCCGGTTATGTTGTCCATATATCTACTGTAGGAAGCATAGATGTCTGGTTATGTTGCATACACAGCAGCTTAGACCACATTCTATGTTGCCTATATATCTACTGTAGGAAGCATAGATGTCCGGTTATGTTGTCCATATATCTACTGTAGGAAGCATAGACGTCCGGTTATGTTGCATATACAGTTAGCAGCTTAGACCACAGTCTATGTTGCCTATATATCTACTGTAGGAAGCATAGACGTCCGTTTATGTTGCATATACAGTTAGCAGCTTCGACCACATTCTATGTTGCCCATATATCTACTGTAGGAAGCATAGGCGTCCGGTTATGTTGCCCATATATCTACTGTAGGAAGCATATACGTCCGGTTATGTTGCCCATATATCTACTGTAGGAAGCATAGACGTCCGGTTATGTTGCATACACAGCAGCTTACACCACAGTCTATGTTGCCCATATATCTACTGTAGGAGGCATATACGCCCGTTTATGTTGCCTATATATATACTGTAGGAAGCATAGACGCCCGGTTATGTTGCATACACAGTTAGCAGCTTAGACCACATTCTATGTTAGTGGATATGTTGCCTATATATCTACTGTAGGAAGCATAGACGTCCGGTTATGTTGCCCATATATCTACTGTAGGAGGCATATACGTCCGGTTATGTTGCCCATATATCTACTGTAGGAAGCATAGACGTCCAGTTATGTTGCATATACAGTTAGCAGCTTAGACCACATTCTATGTTGCCCATATATCTACTGTAGGAAGCATAGACATCCGGTTATGTTGCATATACAATTAGCAGCTTAGACCACATTCTATGTTGCCCATATATCTACTGTAGGAAGCATATACGTCCGGTTATGTTGTATATACAGTTAGCAGCTTAGACCACATTCTATGTTGCCCATATATCTACTGTAGGAAGCATAGACATCCGGTTATGTTGCATATACAATTAGCAGCTTAGACCACATTCTATGTTGCCTATATATCTACTGTAGGAAGCATAGACATCTGGTTATGTTGCAGTTAGCAGTTCACACTCCCAGGACATGCTGCCTACAGTTAGCAGTTTAGATTCCCAGGATACAGTACTATTTTGTCTGCAGTGTTAAGTACATAAATAAGTGTTTCTTACAAATATTTTTATTAATATTCAATCTCGGTTATGCATAAGCTACATCACGGTGATACATTATTGACACTAAATACTTAGGTACATGTACAGTACACAGGTTGAATATATCCACTCTAATACACAAGGGAGTTTCATATTAATGCAAGTAAGATAACATAGCAACTAAACGCATAAATGGTCGAGTGGGTACGTAAATAATTTTATTTAAAGTCGCCACCGCATAAATGCATTTGGGCGAGTGTTCAAGGACTCTTACTTGTATACCACTGTAACCTATCATCACTGATGGGTTACGTGTTCGAGGTTATATGAAAAAGTTGGCGGTTTCTTACGAAGGTTGGTACATCAAGTACTTGTTAACCGCTGGAGCCTGCCCAGACAAGGTGTTGCTAGGTAAACTTACTGTCCCTTTATGTATATTGCAACTAGTAGAAATGATAAATTAAAATAAATCATAGCAACTTGCTTCGTTGTTATCTTGGGTATAGGTGTTCCACCAGTAGCTAGTTTCATACGACTGCTTTTGTCCTTCCGTGGTAACACGCTGGACTATTAATCCAGGGATCGCAGGTTCGATCCCCCGTCTGACCCTAATAAAATTAACAGTCTTTCAGATGGGTCATTAAACCGAGGTCTCGTGTTGGTGCTGTACATGGTCAAAAGTATAAAATTACTAATCTCTTCAGTAGTCGTGGCTCATATGGGCAACCGGTAGCGACGATAAATAAACGTAAAACACACACAGTTCATCCGAGCATCATTTAACTCTCACCTGGTTAGACCTACTGTACTTCTGCGTGTCACTGGAGTGGTAGTGGCTTGTTTATATGCCAATACTTTGTTACTATGTGTTTTACGTTTATTTATCGTCGTTACCGGTTGCCCATATGAGCGACGCCTCCTGAAGAGATTAGTCAGTTTAGATTTGTGGACGATAGTGCAATAATACAGACAGAGACCAATACCAGAATCTCCCCTGGTTTTACGTGCACGATGTAAAGCACCGATATGAGTCCTCGATTTAAAGTCCCATCTGAAAGACTGTTAGTTTTATTAGGGTCAGACGGGCGATCGATCATTAACATATATATATCCGTATATCACGCCGCACTGTTGGGTATAACACCATAGTTTATTACGTCGCACTGTTGGGTATAAGACCATGTTTTATTACGCCGCACTGTTGGGTATAACACCATGTTTTATTATGTCACACTGTTGGATATAACACCATGTTTTATTACGTCATATTGTTGGGTATAACACCATATTTTATTACGCCGCACTGTTGGGTATAACACCATGTTTTATTACGTCACACTGTTGGGTATAACACCATATTTTATTACGTCACACTGTTGGGTATAACACCATATTTTATTACGTCACACTGTTGGGTATAACACCATATTTTATTACGTCACACTGTTGGGTATAACACCATATTTTATTACGTCACACTGTTGGGTATAACACCATAATTTATTACAAACGGTTTAAATTCAACAAGTGCATTTACATAGGTCGGTGGAATTTCCCCTCTTGAGTGGACCCAAATCTATAAATCTGCTACGTTTTCACAAAAACACAAATTGACAACCGAGTTGGTCTTCCATGTTCTATTGAATCATATTACATATTTGCCATTGGAATGAGAGATGTTTTTGAAATGGTGCACATGTATATGTTACAGGAGTTTGAGATCCGAGCAATGTATTATAACCTCAGAGCCTGGTATTATATCAAGCCAGCGAATCTGTTACATGTCATAAGATATGGAATCTTCGCATACACATCCTAGGACCAATTATGAACACCAACAGTAAGTATCCACTATACCAGTGACCTTGGAATCTTCGCATACAAATCCTAGGACCAATTCTGAACACCAACAGTAAGTCTCCACTCTACCAGTGACCTTGGAATCTTCGCATACAAATCCTAGGACCAAATCTTAACACCAACAGTTAGTCTCCACTCTACCAGTGACCTTGGAATTGGCAATTTGTTGGAAAGCATAACAGACACGTTTTATTTCAGAACCAACACTGATGCAGCCAATCACGCGTGGCTAGTTACCCATGGGGCGATGGCCTGGATTCCCCACTAATTTCTGTCGTGCGAAAGTACCTTAAATCAGTTTGACCATATCTTGTTAACATTGGAAGTATAAAGATGGAACACTCGTATGTAGTGCAATTTCGTGTTTATTAACAGGAATATGACTTTAATCCTTGACCCGCCAATCACTACTAAAGACGCTTTTGCAAACAGCATAGTCAGATCAGACGGCACGTTCTAGATCAGACGGCACGGGATCTATGCTGTTTGCTATTCGGATAATGGAGCCAAATCATTTGTCCGAATAGCAAACAACATAGTTCCCGATAAGACGCGGCATTGCACTATGGCTGATCTGGATCTATGTTGTTTGCACATTCTGTCCAATTTATTCGGCAGGATAAGGGTTAACATTATATCATCATAATTAGAAATAAAACGTACGTCGAACACTTTATGAGCCGCCACACGACAAAACCAACATAGTCATGATAAAAGTCAAGAACGTATGCTAGAAAGATAACCATGGTAACAAACTGTAGCCTATAGTATCGAATACAACAACATGTACATTTCAAATCACAGATCCATCCGATTAAATTAATTTGCATAAATTGTACGTTCAAAAATTCGAAGTTCTCCGCTTCACGAAAATGTCTTACTTTACAAAATTGGCAGTTAGGCTACGCATTTATAATCATATTAATATTACCTAATTAGCATAATTTATGCATAAGTATGCTAATTAGGTACAAAATACATGCTCGTAACCTCTTGAAACTATATTCGATTTTATAAAGGTTGATATTTTTAGAAAGCTGAGAGCCAATTCGTTCATTTAGATATACAATGACATTCTCTCATGAAAACAAATAAGTACAATATTTATGTAATTTATGCAAATGAACGTGATCGGGTTTGTCAATTGAAACTTGGTGGTATTTGAGAATATTAGCAACAGTTTGGTACCATGTTTATATTTCTATCATCAGCAGTTCTTGAGTTACATGTTTTTATCAGCACTATGTTGTTTTTTTAAAACTTTATTTATTTTACAACGATTGCGAAACAAGCGTTATCACCTTTAATAACTTATATTAATCACTCTCTTTGGCACGGATGATTTATCAGCACTATGTTGGTTTTGTCATGTGGTGGCTCATAAAGTGTTTTCAATTGGTAAATAGATTCACTTAAGATGTATCATAGAAGGACTGATAATCTGGTCTCGTGTCGGTGCTGTACATCGTGCACGTAAGAGAACAATGGAATGGTTTCTGTCTGTGTCATTGCACTATCCTCCAAAAAATCTAAAATGAATAATCTCTCCAGGAGGCATAGCTCATATGGGAAACCGGTAGCGACGATAAATAAACGTAACACACACATATAATACCATTACCACAGTGATGGGTTCAGCAGTATATGCATACTGTATTTGCTTTGCACATATTATGTTCTGCTATAATAATAAACTACACTAATGGAGAGCTTGTTATCAGAAGCTGAACGAACGAAAACTACATAAATTCTTATAACATAAAATAAAAAGCATTGAAACCGATAGTATTAAGGGACAAATATATATATGTTGTTGGCTATACAAATTAATAAACATCAGTACCGTAGCCAGAGGTAAATTGCATCCGAGGCAATCTAGGGGGTCCGGGGGCATATTCCCTTTTAAAATTGTTGGCGTATAAAAGCTATTTCCTGCGTTTTCTGATTGATTTGGTTTAGACGTATAATTATGTACTGACCATTCAGCTCTCTAGGAAAGGGATATTATTAGCATTTTATTTATTTAATTTTTCATTTATTTTTGGGTTGCTTTGTACATTTTAACTGAGACAATTGCCTCGGTGTGCCTCAATGTGACTACGGGCCTGAACATGTAGATGCAGGAGAATACAAGAAAGCTAAACGATTATTCGTAATACCATGAGATGAAACAACTAGGCTGGCAGCGAACTTTAATGTTGCTTAAGTTCTGGCAAATAGCATTTTAACCCATTCAACCCCAAGTAACTGATGGGTTGAATGTCGCAACAGCAGTTAAATCTCTATGGCTGGAGGGAGATCACTTTTGCCTCTGAACAGTATTTCAGTCACGGGCGTGCAAAAGCACGACCGTCCGCAAGCCAGTTGGATGGGTTCATTACATGTAGAATTCGGGCAAATGATCACCGCCCATAACTAATCGATCACGGTACAGAGGCGCCCAACATCCATTAAAACGCACATAAATAGGAATTATATATTGTACACGCAATTTACAAGCACCTACGTCACACGCACATTGTACAAGCAATTTACAAGCAACTACGTAACACGCACATTGTACAAACAATTTACAAGCAACTACGTAACACACACATTGTACAAGCAACTACGTAACACACACATTGTACAAGCAACTACGTAACACGCACATTGTACAAGCAAACAGATTTACAAGCAACTACGTAACACGCACATTGTACAAGCAGATTTACAAGCAACTACGTAACACGCACATTGTACAAGCAACTACGTAACACGCCATTGTACAAGCAACTACGTAACACGCACATTGTACAAGCAACTACGTAACACGCACATTGTACAAGCAATTTACAAGCAACTACGTAACACGCACATTGTACAAGCAATAACACAATTTACAAGCAACTACGTAACACGCACATTGTACAAGCAACTACGTAACACGCACATTGTACAAGCAACTACGTAACACGCACATTGTACATTATACTCAATTAAAACATGCACATATATATATGAAAAAACATAAAATTACAAGCAACATGCAGTACGTTATTGTTCTTGGAACACACCCTATAAAGGCAATGTATCATTCACTAGGAATTATCCATATTGCATACATTTTGTACGCTTTATAGATTACGATCAATTAATTTACTAGGAATTATCCATATTGCATACATTTTGTACGCTTTATAGATTACGATCAATTAATTTACTAGGAATTATCCATATTGCATACATTTTGTACGCTTTATAGATTACGATCAATTAATTTACTAGGAATTATCCATATTGCATACATTTATGTACGCTTTATAGATTACGATCAATTAATTTACTAGGAATTATCCATATTGCATACATTTATGTACGCTTTATAGATTACGATCAATTAATTTACTAGGAATTATCCATATTGCATACATTTTGTACGCTTTATAGATTACGAGCAATTAATTTACTAGGAATTATCCATATTGCATACATTTTGTACGCTTTATAGATTACGATCAATTAATTTACTAGGAATACAATATGTACCAAGAACTGGAAATGAATGATGTAATAATCTGTTTAGTACGCCAAGACGAATTCAAAGAACAAGAAAGCAATACATACTATACAATCAACTCGGAAATACAATCAAACATATTCTAAGCACTCATTCACAATGGACGTACAGAAAGTACTTACTTAGCACATGTGGCTGCTAAATAGTGGTCAAATGTGTATAATATAATGTTAGTCAACTATACATATGAGCTATATTCTGTACTAATAAAATAACAACTTATTACTAGTCGCTCGCCCACATGGTTCGCCGTCGGTGAGGAAAATGAGCTCATTCAT
>CM026387.1:17552502-17577431 GCA_014843695.1 Archivesica marissinica
GTGTTGGGTTCGTTGCTATGGATACGCTATACTAGTGGATAATAGGGACTGTTTCAAGAGGTATGAAGAAAGGGGGCGTTTAAAGGAGTTCCAGATATACTTTGCATATAATTTGTCGCAAATTGCATCGCGCTCGGGGACGTTTAAACGGGGGTATACGGTAATTATTGAATTAAGAATTGTCCAGAGCTAGAATCTTTCGCGATTTTTAATTTACCAAGGTGGTCATTTAATACCCAAAGTCGGTGAAAAAATATATAAAAAGGGATCAAATTGGCCCAAAAAAATATATAGGTGGCTGACATTTAGAAAACGCCGAACCAGCCGATTTTGGCGGACAAATGTTTAGGCGATGTGTTGTGACCCACTTATAAGACGGGACCCCGAGTTTGAACCTTAAATGAGCTGAAAATATACCCGTCTTATAGGCGAGTAAGTACGATTGATGTCAATATGTTAGGTTTGACCACAACTGTCACACGATCTGGGACAACTTTTCTTCGAAAGGGGATATGGACACAGTGTGGCGTCCGTGGTCCAGTGGTAGAGCGTCGGACTTGGAATCCAACGGTCCCGGGTTCGATACTCGGTCAGGCCACGTATGTAGTGTCATTGAGCAAGGCACCTCACACACGGTGCTTACTTAGTACTGGTTAACCACTTAGGTCGGCTAAGTCTGCCCAGGAAAACATGTCTAGGTCCCCGCAAGGGGTCTAACATTAATGGAACATACATACATACGTTTTAATTTTCAATTAATTTACCTAGATTCCCGTATCTCTGGCCACTCGAAAGGGCGTGGAACAAATATGTATTTATATTAATTTACCTGTGTTCTAGAATCATACAAGTCGTACAGCCGACAACGTCGTGGTTTCCACAGTACATATCTATACTCTTTATATCATGCTTGGCACATCTGTCCGTCGGCACTGTCGGAAGCTCGGAAGTAAGAACTGCCGACTTAAAACTGGATTTATCTAGAAGTTGGTGTCCTTTTAATGGCGGAAATCGTGCGTGCATATCTGTACATGACTGGCAACAATAGCATTGGCACTCCATACAGTACTTTATTGCGTCTCTGTTTTTATTTACCTCAGCACAAAAGGTACATTTAATATTTACTATTTCATCCGAAAACATTTCACAACCGCCTGTAGCCATTTTATTACTATTCCGTTAAAGATCGACTTCAATTTTCGATTTCGCTTCAAAATAACTCCCAACAATACACGGAAACACGGTTTGGCTTATTATATAGTGCGCACCGTTTTGACCTACTTTCGCCAAAACGAGACTAGGTAAACAAACGGCTTCCGTATTAAAGCAGCATTATATCGTATGAAATAAAATATATTTGAAAAATTCAATATTTACGTATGGGTAGCAATGCTGCTACACATTCTAACATTATACTTTGTATGCTTATGTTCATTTGGTAAACATTGTTTATTTGCGATAAAGCAAACTCGAAACCGAAAGTAGGACTTTCCGAGTCGATCGGTCACGTACTTGTTTACAACCGGAACGCATCGCCCGCACTTGTTTACATTCGGAATGCATCGTCCCCATTTGTCCCACGATATCTTTTTTTTAATTAAATTACTTGATATGTTGATTCATACCTCTGTTAGCTAACTCTTTTAGGGACATTCCTACATCCCCGAATGGGGTTCGATAGATAGTCTTTCATGTTCAAAATATATTCGTTGCTTTCTACATCCTCAGTTGTTTCACGCATGCGGGCTGTGCGTGTTTACATTTCGTGTGTTCATAAACAAATTCGCGTATACGACGGTTTAAATTTATTGGAATTTTATCGTTTCTGAGCGACTATTTCGATTTTTGTAAACACACACACATTAGTATTTATATCTTACCCAAAACATCATTTATTACGATGTAATGCTGCTTTAAAGTATAATGTTACAAGAAACTGTACTAGATAATAACCCAAAAGGCCAAAAACTGCTATTGCATTTTCCATAGGTCACAAACTATCTTCCTCTAATGTCGAACCCCTCGCGGGGATGTAGACATTACGATACGCGGTGCCATTATATGTCACATTTGGGGTGTTTACATGACAAACATGCATTGTACCACATAATTCGAGAAACATTACATTTAATACATCAGAATATAGTATTGTATATATTGTTAGTGGATATGTTGCCCATATATCTATTGTAGGAAGCATCGACGTCCGGTTATGTTGCATATACAGTTAGCAGCTTAGACCACATTCTATGTTGCCCATATCTACTGTAGGAAGCATCGACGTCCGGTTATGTTGCATATACAGTTAGCAGCTTAGACCACATTCTATGTTGCCCATATATCTACTGTAGGAAGCATAGACGCCCGGTTATGTTGCCTACACAGTTAGCAGCTTAGACCACAGTTTATGTTGCCCATATATCTACAGTAGGAAGCATAGACGCCCGGTTATGTTGCATATACAGTTAGCAGCTTAATCCACAGTCTATGTTGCCTATATATCTACAGTAGGAAGCATAGACGTCTGGTTATGTTGCCCATATATCTACTGTAGGAAGCATAGACGCCCGGTTATGTTGCACATACAGTTAGCAGCTTAGACCACAGTCTATGTTGCCCATATATCTACTGTAGGAAGCATAGACGCCCGGTTATGTTGCCCATATATCTACTGTAGGAAGCATAGACGCCCGGTTATGTTGCCTACACAGTTAGCAGCTTAGACCACATTCTATGTTGCCCATATATCTACTGTAGGAAGCATAGACGCCCGGTTATGTTGCCTATACAGTTAGCAGCTTAGACCACATTCTATGTTGCCCATATATCTACTGTAGGAGGCATAGACGCCCGGTTATGTTGCCTACACAGTTAGCAGTTCACACTCCCAGGACATGCTGCCTACAGTTAGCAGTTTAGATTCCCAGGATATAGCACTATTCTGTCTGCAGTGTTTGTTAAGTACATAAATAATACAATAAATAAGTATTTCTTACGTGCATGTACAGTGCACAGGTTGAATATATCCACTCTTAATACACAGGGGAGTTTCATATTAATGCAAGTAAGATAACATAGCAATTAAACGCTTAAGTGGTCGAGTGCGTACGTAAATAATTTTATTTAAACTGTAACCTATCATCACTGATGGGTTACGTGTTCAAGGACTCTTACTTGTATACCACTGTAACATATCATCACTGATGGGTTACGTGTTCAAGGACTCTTACTTGTATACCACTGTAACCTATCATCACTGATGGGTTACGTGTTCAAGGACTCGTACTTGTATACCACTGTAACCTATCATCACTGATGGGTTACGTGTTCAAGGACTCTTACTTGTATACCACTGTAACCTATCATCACTGATGGGTTACGTGTTCAAGGACTTACTTGTATACCACTGTAACCTATCATCACTGATGGGTTACGTGTTCGAGCTTAGTCCACGTCTCTTTATATGAAAAAGTTGGCGGTTTCTTACGAAGGTTGGTACACCAAGTACTTGTTAACCGCTGGAGCCTGCCCAGGCAAGGTGTTGCTAGGTAAACTTACTGTCCCTTTATGTATATTGCAACTAGTAGAAATGATAAATTAAAAAACAATCATAGCAACTTGCTTCGTTGTTGTCTTGGGTATAGGTGTTCCACCAGTAGCTAGTTTCATACAACTGTTTTTGTCCTTCCGTGGTAACACGCTGCGTGTTTTGTTTTTTTACGTGCACGATGTAAAGCACCGATATGAGTCCTCGATTTAAAGTCCCATCTGAAAGATTGTTACTTTTATTAAGGTCAGACGGGGAATCAATCATTAACATAATATATCCGTAGCATAAGTTAATGGGCCTCATTCTATACTGACATCAACAAGAGGTCAGGGGAGGTAACTAGAGCCAGCGTGGGGCTACCAATAAACATACAATAGCATAAGTTAATGGGCCTCATTCTATACTGACGTCAAAAAGAAGTCAGGGGAGGTAACTAGAGCCAGAGTGGGGCTACCAATAAACATACAATAGCATAAGTTAATGGGCCTCATTCTATACTGACATCAAAAAGAAGTCAGGGGAGGCAACTAGAGCCAGAGTGGGGCTACCAATAAGCATACAATAGCATAAGTTAATGGGCCTCATTCTATACTGACGTCAAAAAGAAGTCAGGGGAGGTAACTAGAGCCAGAGTGGGGCTACCAATAAACATACAATAACATAAGTTTATGGGCCTCATTCTATGCTGACATCAAAAAGAAGTCAGGGGAGGTAACTAGAGCCAGAGTGGGGCTACCAATAAGCATACAATAGCATAAGTTAATGGGCCTCATTCTATACTGACATCAAAAAGAAGTCAGGGGAGGTAACTAGAGCCAGAGTGGGGCTACCAATAAACATACAATAGCATAAGTTAATGGGCCTAATTCTATACTGACGTCAAAAAGAAGCGCCGCACTGTTGGGTATAACACCATATTTTATTACGCCACACTGTTGGGTATAACACCATATTTTATTACGTCACACTGTTGGGTATAACACCATATTTTATTATGCCACACTGTTGGGTATAACACCATATTTTATTACGTCACACTGTTGGGTATAACACCATATTTTATTACGCCACACTGTTGGGTATAACACCATATTTTATTACGTCACACTGTTGGGTATAACACCATATTTTATTACGTCACACTGTTGGGTATAACACCATATTTTATTACGTCACACTGTTGGGTATAACACCATATTTTATTACGCCACTGTTGGGTATAACACCATATTTTATTACGTCACACTGTTGGGTATAACACCATATTTTATTACGTCACACTGTTGGGTATAACACCATATTTTATTACAAATGGTTTAAATTCAACAAGTGCATTTACATAGGTCGGTGGAATTTCCCCTCTTGAGTGGACCCAAATCTATAAATCTGCTACGTTTTCACAAAAACACAAATTGACAACCGAGTTGGTCTTCCATGTTCTATTGAATTATATTACATATTTGCCATTGGAATGAGAGATGTTTTTGAAATGGTGCACATGTATATGTTACAGGAGTTTGAGATCCGAGCAATGTATTATAACCTCAGAGCCTGGTATTATATCCAGCCAGCGAATCTGTTACATGTCATAAGATATGGAATCTTCGCATACACATCCTAGGACTAATGTATTGCTTGGAATCTTCGCATACACATCCTAGGACCAATTCTGAACACCAACAGTAAGTCTCCACTGTGACCTTGGAATCTTCGCATACACATCCTAGGACTAATTCTGAACACCAACAGTAAGTCTCCACTGTGACCTTGGAATCTTCGCATACACATCCTAGGACTAATGTATTGCTTGGAATCTTCGCATAAACATCCTAGGACTAATTCGGAACACCAACAGTTAGTCTCCACTCTACCAGTGACCTTGGAATCTTCGCATACAAATCCTAGGACAAATTATGAACACCAACAGTAAGTCTCCACTCTACCAGTGACCTTGGAATCTTCGCATACAAATCCTAGGACCAATTCTGAACACCAACAGTTAGTCTCCACTCTACCAGTGACCTTGGAATTGGCAATTTGTTGGAAAGCATAACAGACACGTTTTATTTCAGAACCAACACTGATGCAGCCAATCACGCGTGGCTAGTTACCCATGGGGCGATGGCATGGATTCCCCACTAATTTCTGTCGTGCGAAAGGACCTTAAATCAGTTTGACCATATCTTGTTAACATTGGAAGTATAAAGATGGAACACTCGTATGCAGTGCAATTTCGTGTTTATTAACAGGAATATGACTTTAATCCTTGACCTGCCAATCACTACTAAAGACGCTTTTGCAAACAGCATAGAGTCAGATCAGACGGCACGTTCTAGATCAGACGGCACGGGATCTATGCTGTTTGCTATTCGGATAATGGAGCAAAATCACTTGTCCGAATAGCAAACAACATAGTTCCCGATAAGACGCGGCATTGCACTATGGCTGATCTGGATCTATGGTGTTTGCACATTCTGTCCAATTTATTCGGCAGGATAATGGTTAACATTATATCATCATAATTAGAAATAAAACGTACGTCGAACACTTTATGAGCCGCCACACGACAAAACCTACATAGTCATGATAAAAGTCAAGAACTTATGCTAGAAAGATAACCATGGTAACAAACTGTAGCTTATGTTATCGAATACAACAACATGTACATTTCAAATCACAGATCCATCCGATTAAATTAATTTGCATAAATTGTACGTTCACGAAAATGTCTTACTTTACCAAATTGGCAGTTAGGCTACGCAGTTATAATCATATTAATATTACCTAATTAGCATAATTTATGCATAAATGTGCTAATTAGATACACTATAAACGTTCGTAACTTCTTGACACTATATTCGATTATATAAAGGTTGATATTTTTAGAAAGCTAAGAGCCAATTCGTTCATTTAGATATACAATGACATTCTCTTTCATGAAAACAAATGAGTACAATATTTATGTAATTTATGCAAATGATCGGGTTTGTCAATTGAAACTTGGTGGTATTTGAGAATATTAGCAACAGTTTGGTACCATGTTTATATTTCTATCATCAGCAGTTCTTGAGTTACGTGTTTTTATTAGCACTATGTTGTTTTTTTAAACTATTTATTTTACAACGATTGCGAAACAAGCTTTATCACCTTATATTAATCACTCTCGTTGGCACGGATGAAAGCGTAAATGTGGTCATTCATGTGGGAGGAAACCGGAGTACCCGGGGAAAACCCACCTGTCCGATCTGGCGACCACGGTACCATCTCACATACTTCCCGGTCCGAGGATCGAACCCGGGTCGCATTGGTGAGAAGCGATCGTGCTAACCAATCGGACAGCACTATGTTGGTTTTGTCATGTGGTGGCTCATAAAGTGTTTTCAATTGATAAATAGATTCACTTAAGATGTATCATAGAAGGACTGATAATCTGGTCTCGTGTCGGTGCTATACATCGTGCACGTAAGAGAACAATGGAATGGGTCTCTGTCTGTGTCATTGCACTATCCTCCAAAAAATCTAAAATGAATAATCTCTCCAGGAGGCGTCGCTCATATGGGAAACCGGTAGCGACGATAAATAAACGTAAAACACACACATATATTACCATTACCACAGTGATGGGTTCAGCAGTATATGCATACTGTATTTGCTTTGCACATATTATTTTCTGGTATAACAATAAACTACATTAATGGAGAGCTTGTTATCAGAAGCTGAACGAACGAAAACTACATAAATCTTATAATATAAAATAAAAAGCATTGAAACCGATAGTATTACGGGACAAATATGTATATGTTGTTGGCTATACAAATTAATAAACATCAGTACCGTAGCCAGAGGTAAATTGCATCCGAGGCAATCTAGGGGGTCCGTGGGCATGTTCCCTTTTAAAATTGTTGGCGTATAAAAGCGATTTCCTGCGTTTTCTGATTTATTGAGTTTAGACGTATAAATATGTACTGATCATTCAGCTCTCTAGCAGTCAACATTTTATACAGCAAAGGGATATATTTAGCATTTTATTTATTTAATTTTTCATTTATTTTTTGGTTGCTTTGGACATTTTAAACGAGACAATTGCCTCGGTGTTCCTCAATGTGGCTACGGTCCTGAACATGTAGATGCAGGAGAATACAAGAAAGCTAAATGATTATTCGCTATACCATGAGCTGAAACAACTAGGCTGGCAGCGAACTGAAATGTTGCTTAAGTTCTGGCAAATAGCATTTTAACCCATTCAACCCCAAGTAACTGATGGGTTGAATGTCGCAACAGCAGTTAAATCTCTATGGCTGGATGGAGATCACTTTTGCCTCTGAACAGTATTTCAGTCACGGGCGTGCAAAACCACGACCGTCCGCAAGCCAGTTGGATGGGTTCATTACATGTAGAATTCGGGCAAATGATCACCGACCTTAACTACTCGACCACGGTACAGAGGCGCCCAACATCCATTAAAACGCACATAACTAGGAATTATATATTGTACACGCAATTTACAAGCAACTACGTAACACCAATTTACAAGCAACTACGTAACACGCACATTGTACAAGCAATACAAGCAACTAGTAACAGCACATTGTACACGCAATTTACAAGCAACTACGTAAAGCACATTGTACAAGCAATGTACAAGCAACTACGTAACGCGCACATTGTACACGCACTTAACAAGCAAATACGTAACACGCACATTGTACACGCAATTTACAATCAACTACGTAACACGCACATTGTATATGCAATTTACAAGCAACTACGTAATATGCACATTGTACAAGCAATGTACAAGCAACTACGTAACATGCACATTGTACACGCAATTTAAAAGCAACTACGTAATATGCACATTGTACAAGCAATGTACAAGCAACTATGTAACACGCACATTGTACACGCACTTAACAAGCAAATACGTAACACGCACATTGTACACGCAATTTACAATCAACTACGTAACACGCACATTGTACAAGCAATATACAAGCAACTACGTAACACGCACATTGTACAAGCAATTTACAAGCAACTACGTAACACGCACATTGTACATTATACTCAATTAAAACATACAAATACAATTATATGAAAATTCATAAAATTACAAGCAACATGCAGTACGATATCGTTCTTGGAACACACCCTATAAAGGCAATGTATCATTTACTAGGAATTATCCATATTGCATACATTTTGTACATAGTATAGATTACGATCAATTAATTTACTAAGAATTATCCATATTGCATACATTTTGTACGCTTTATAGATTACGAGCAATTAATTTACTAGGAATTATCCATATTGCATACATTTTGTACGCTTTATAGATTACGAGCAATTAATTTACTAGGAATACAATATGTACCAAGAACTGGAAATGAATGATGTAATAATCTGTTTAGTACGCCAAGACGAATTCAAAGAACAAGAAAGCAATACATACTATACAATCAACTCGGAAATACAATCAAACATATTCTAAGCACCCATTCACAATGGACGTACAGAAAGTACTTACTTAGCACATGTGGCTGCTAAATAGTGGTCAAATGGGTATAATATAATGTTAGTCGACTATACATATGAACTATATTCTGTACTAATAAAATAACAACTTATTACTAGTCGCTCGCCCACATGGTTCGTCGTCGGTGAGGAAAATGAGCTCATTCATAATTAGTTACACTACGCCCAACATACTTACATGTATATACGAGTCTATAAAGGACTTCCCACCCGAAGGTACAACATACTTACATGTATATACGAGTCTATAAAGGACTTCCCACCCGAAGGTACAACATACTTACATGTATATACGAGTCTATAAAGGACTTCCCACCCGAAGGTACAACATACTTACATGTATATACGAGTCTATAAAGGACTTCCCACCCGAAGGTACAACATACTACATGTATATACGAGTCTATAAAGGACTTCCCACCCGAAGGTACAACATACTTACATGTATATACGAGTCTATAAAGGACTTCCCACCCGAAGGTACAACACACTTACATGTATATACGAGTCTATAAAGGACTTCCCACCTGAAGGTACAACATACTTACATGTATATACGAGTCTATAAAGGACTTCCCACCCGAAGGTACAACATACTTACATGTATATACGAGTCTATAAAGGACTTCCCACCCGAAGGTACAACATACTTACATGTATATACGAGTCTATAAAGGACTTCCCACCCGAAGGTACAACATACTTACATGTATATACGAGTCTATAAAGGACTTCCCACCCGAAGGTACAACATACTTACATGTATATACGAGTCTATAAAGGACTTCCCACCCGAAGGTACAACATACTTACATGTATATACGAGTCTATAAAGGACTTCCCACCCGAAGGTACAACATACTTACATGACTTCCCACCCGAAGGTACACCACACCTACATGACTTCCCACCCGAAGGTACACCACATTGTAAGTGTTCCAACCATACAGGTGTTTGGGGTTTAAAGCCGCATCAACAGCTTAGTTCATATGGAGACTCTCCCGGTAGAAGTGGCGTGAACATCCTACCAGTATTTCAGGCACGAACAGGCAAACGGCTAGAACCACCGACCATCCGCAAGCTAGCTGGATATCTTTCTCACATGAAAGAGTTCGTAGCCGCCAGTGGGATTCGAACATACACAGGATACGGGCAAGCAATATAAAGTTAACGACATTAACCACTCGGCCATCCCTCTCCAATAATACAATACACTATGGTCACATACACACCCAGCATGATAACACTAAACTATTGTAATAGCATTCCGGTATTTACACTGTCAGAATGCGTTACGACTCTGGTATCGCGGTATCACTGTAGCTCGAATATCTTCATCGTGTTACTGTGTCGTTGGGTGACATATAATGCATACTGCCATGGGTTAAAACATACTGACCGTGGATTCATCACACCACCTGGCGGTAGAGCTATCTCACCTATCTTCTTTCCGTCTTGTCCCAGTTGTACAACATTGTTAGACGTATATCCACATACAAACACGTTTCCTCTACCATCTGTACAAACTCCTGTTGCGTGTGTTAAATGAGAATCGGTAAATGTACTGATATGTTGTCCCTGTACATCGAGAGTGATCAATCTACTGTTGCAGATGGAGGATACATATACACTGTCACCACTATCACTGATAGCAATCTGCCTAATGCCGTTAAATATACTATTCCCGGAACTGTATTGTGTTACCGTATATAGCAGGCCACCTGTCATGTTATATATATACAGGGATCTATCATCGTCAGATACGTACAATCTGTCATTCTTGTAGGCAATACCGAAGCAGCAATGATTCATCTTCAGTTGTCGTGTACATGTCATTTGTTTACCGAGGGAGACAAACTGGATGAGTTTGCCGGTGTAAACACTCACTGCCACTTCTTGTTTACTGGTGCAACATACTCCGACAGGACTACCGGGTATGTCGCAGTGATCTATGTCAGACATATTTGTAATGCTTAAACGTTTCAGTTTGTTATTACTACAATCGGCTAATAACAGTTGTCCGTCTTCTGATAAGCACGATCCAAACACCCTGCACGTGGATTTCTCACCTGGCATCTGAATATTAATTTCTCTCGTTTGTTTGACTTTGTAGAGGTCTGTCTTTGGTTGAATATACATGGATGTCACACGTCCAAGATTTGTTTGCTGCTGAAAGAAGGCACGTATACGTGGGTCAACAGTAAACTCTATCTTCACATCGGTACAAGACTCCATTGCAAGTTTTATGCTATCTGCTTCTTCCATTTTCTTCTGGGCAGTTTTCATTGAGACAAACTGTTGGGCTTTGTTTCCGTCTGCTTTCCTCAAGTTGTCCGCAGCTTGTTTCATTATATCCGCTTCATTGACAGCCTGCTTTCTCTCCTCCTCTAAAATGGACTTCAATCTGAGAAATTCTGTATCCACTTCGTGTAGCGATTGTTTTTCAAGATTGTCATACAGTTCTTCCATTTCTTTTCTGAATGATTTTACTGATGCCACGGCTTCCGTCTTGGATTTGTTCAGCTCTTGCAACAGATGTTCCTTTGTTTTTCCAATATTCTCCACCGAGTTCTTTCTGTCAATCACTGATAGGTTTTATTGGCATCACCCGTCTCGAAAATGGTGTCGATAACGTCTGGTATCGAATTCACTCCTGTGCATGTCCTGCAAGCAAGGGTTTCGATATAATATTATACATGAGTACAATACATGTATATAAGTAAAAGTAGTAATTTTTATTAGTGTCATGCTTATTGTTTGTTTTCTTGACATGTAATAGTTTATTTAAGTTTAAACTTTATTTATTTTACAACTTATATTAATCACTCTCGTTGGCGCGGATGAAACCGGATATGTTGTCATTAGTGTGGGAGGAAACCGGAGTACCCTGAGAAAACCCACTTGTCCGATCTGGGGACCACCGGACCATCCCACATACTTCCCGGTCCGAGGATCGAACCCGGGTTACCGGTAGCGACGATAAATAAACGTAAAACACACAGAAATAACAGTGCAATAGTATTATTAGGCAGAACAAATAAATATTCTAAAATACATATTATTTGCTTTGGTAGAATAATTGGGCTGAACAAATTAATTTAATTTACAGAAAAAAGCGCTTTAACGTATGTTACGTCTGCCTGCGGTCCAAACTATTACATATTAGCGCACTGCACGCACGCAACGCACGCACGCACGCACGCACGCACGCACGCACACACACACGTGTAAGAACTGCGTATCGGGGTACTGCGTTTAGAACCTACGAACTGGGGACTTCTTTATTTATGTACCTAGGCCTTCAATATTGTACTATATACACTTTTATATAATACTATTACTGAAAGCGACTCGATACATACGTTTTCTCTAATACTGTAGAAGCCAATATATAATAAACGAACCGGGGCAGTGAGTGTTACAACCAACTGGGGTACTTGTGTAACAACGAAATGGGGTATTAGTGTAACACCGAATTGGGGTATTTGTGTCAGCGAAATGAGGTATTGTGAAAGGGGAAATGGGGTATTTGTGTCAAGAGATACAGGGGTAACGCATTCGTTGACGGAAATAAACTAGATATGTACTTTTATTATTGTGCTAGTATAATAGTAGAATACAAAAAGTAACATAACTCAAACATATACTGCAGTCAAACTCTCCACCTTTTCCATAATATCTGGCTTCAGTGAAATTGTATGCATAGACTATCAACACACAGAGACATTTAATTTCATATTAATTCAGTTGTTTCATTACTGGTATATTATATAATATACCAGTATTATGTTTTTAAGCCTTCTTTTGGATCTTAACATAACAAAACCAAAATTTTAAACTGGTGATGCCCATCTGCCACCAGTGTAGGCCTACATATTAATTTGAAAACTATAGGCCTATTGACATGGTTTATAAATAGGCAGAAACTGAAAACAAGACACATATTAATGCATGCCGAATTTCTGTTAGGAGTTTATAGATACAACAAGTTTAGACTATTAGCATTTTGTTTTTGACAATAGTATACAGTACAGCAGAAAAAGACAGCAGAAAATGCAAGAATTGCCTGCATGCGTGCATATGGTTGCCACTGGCAACATCTAAACGGACACTTGATCAAAGCACTACATCCACAATTCTCACTCGCGTAATATTCCTTCTATAATGTCCTAGCTAGGTAGTGCCTATTTCATGAATATTCCCGAATGAAAATTTAACGGTCACACTATTTTTCTAAAACAAAATATTTCCACAATTACACATTAAACAGTAAAACACTTAATTACACTAACTCATGCCATACTAGTAATGTTAATTATGTCGATTTTGATATGGATTTGAAGTAATTCCGGACAAAGTCTTTTACGTTAGACCAAGTTCTATTCTGTAATATGGGTTCCCTTTGCAAAAGGGCCATACTCTCATGCTTCCCTGGCAGTTTTCCACGAAGAACGTGTTGTTGGAAGCAGCCTAGGACAACGTCATTTTCACCATTTGTCCACGGCTGTCTGCGTGGTGGTTCTTTCTTGGTCGCTGTGAATTAAGAATACATAATCATATAAATCAAAATATGTAGATCTACATGCACAATACATTAGTACTCCGTTCGTACACGAAAATATATACACTAACTATTCATGTAACACAGGCTATGCATACTTAATCGAGACAGTGTCCAAGCCGAAAGTTGAATGCATTCATAAAAAAGCGCTAACCTATGAACTAAATAATAGTTTGGCTTTCTTCACGTATATATGACTCGTATCTTCATAAGGGTGAAATTTTTCAAAAATGAGATTTTGCGAGATTTATGTTTTTCAATCATTTACTTAGACAATCTTTAACATTTAAAATTAATTCTTGTAACTGGTCTATTTGTTCCATGTGTTTTGAACATGTATGTATAGCGCGAACGTTGCCATCGTTTTCAATGGCGTCAACAGTTGCATATTTATAAATGACATTTCTGGAAATACATTTGAGGTGGCGTCAGATATAGATATACATTTAAAAACATAGTTCTCTTACAGCTAACTGCCACGATCTTTGCAGTGGTTTTCTTAGTGGTCTTCTTTGGAACTCTGCTGTCCCCGCCGTTATCATCAGATTCTTCATCTTCAGACGAAACATTGCTGTTATCTAAATGAAATTAAAAATATCATTATTTTATTTGAAACTATTTCAACAAGAACGTATCACACTGTCAAAATGCTACGTGATTGATTGATTTTTTCCCCACAGTAGTTGATTTGGTTATTGTTACGTTTCACAATATTATGTCAGTTATGTAATAATTACCAGTATCATGTGCGCATATGCCTGTAAGTAATTGACAATTGTACCACATGGAACAGCGGTATGGGTACACATGAATAGCTACATAATTTCTCGACCAATGACTGCAGCAGTTATATGTCCGTATCGCGGTTCGAACCTGCACCCACTTATAAATGCATGAAACCAACATAGCTCTATGCAGTGAATCGTCAAATGTATTCGATTTAGTTCATGCAATAAGTTGGTATATGTTTGAAAAACAAATGAAGCATCCGAATTAAAATTTATTAATTACCGTTATCACATGCATACCTCCAAAATATTCGTTTTCGTTCAGACTTATATCTTCAATATGCGTTCCAGTCTCAGGTGGGATACCGCTCTCGATCATCAATAGAGGTTTGGATACTTTTGCCACCTGTACTGTAGCCTCTGGCAATCGGTAGAACTCCCTATGGACGCGGATATCATGACCAAGGTATTGCGCCAGTACATCCAGTTCGTTTTCTTGAAGGTTAAGTAATTGTGACATTGTGGCAATGTGCTTCCGTAACTTGGTTTACCGTAATCGTTCAGGTGCTTCAGCACCACAGGCTTTCGCGAAAACCCTCAGACAATCTGTTCCACGTATATGTGTGCTAGAAGTTCTTGTAGGAAATAGAAACATGTTCGTCGGATTGTCTATTACGTTTCTTTTCATAACAAGCAAATCCAGGTGTCTCTTTACCGTTTTGGTGAATAATACAGGTGAAATTCGACCTCTCTTTGCAATTATTTCCGTTCTGAAAAATACTTTGCATAACTCCTTCTCAACTTTCGAAAGACACCCATCCAAACTTCCCCCCGTGTTTGAAAGTTCTTTTTTGTCATAATCGTCCAGTGTCATTTTCGAGACTTCACCGGCCCGTCTTCTGTTGAACAAGATTAACTGTGCCAATGTTATTTCATTCAGTTTTGTCCAAGCAGCTATATCATCTTTTTCCGTAAGTACCGTAAGTACCGTGACCATAGTTTCTGCTTCTGAATTTAAATATTCTGATAAAAGCTTCACATCATTTGCCAAAGGTAGAACACCTGTGCCGGTGTTTCTTTTTGCATGATGCAGTGTTCTGAGAGCATTTGAACTGATATCATCAGTCCAGTTAATTTCAAACAACCAACATAGTTCTTCAGCACGGCATTGTAGGTCTTTATTTCTGGTTTCAATCCGCTTTTCGACGACTATTTTAAGACATTTTTGGAGAATATGGCCGATTTTGAGGGCCAGGGATGGCGTTCCATACGAATCCGTACCCTCATCATATCCCGCTACATTTTTACAACATGTGGCTATAAGATGAAAAGAACCAGGGTCAACAAAGTCTTCCAAATGTTTGTTTTCATCTCCAGATTGTTTTCGAAGTTCTTGAACTAATCTCGCTACCTCTCTGAGTTTTTGTCTTATATAATTATGCTGATCTTTATCGTGGCCGTGTTTAGTGCATCATTTCTCACCATACGCTAATATGGTTGAATCACTCTTCACAATTCTGGTAATCGTGTCATTTCGCATTGCTTCCGTCAGCTGTAATAATGTTGATGATGTGCCTCTTGCCATTGGCAACAACATCCGACTCGCAACAGTTAATGCCCGCTTCCTTCCTTTTTTATGGGTCGAGAATTTGCATGATCTATTGTGTCTCCACAGTTCTCTCTTTGGGTAATACGCGTAACAATAAGGACATGGTCCATAGTCGACTGCTCTGACGTTCGAGTGTCCCCTTGGACGGTATGAGACACAACGTTGGCCCTTTCTAGATTTAATTACCTCGAGGTTGTGTAAGTGATTGCCAATATTCCGTATTCGTTCATATACCCTTATTTTCTTCTGCAGGTCTGTTTCATTCTCCATTTGCAGTACCTCATCTTCTTCTTTGTGCATCGATAGCAAATGTTTTTTAAGTTTCCCACGTGGTTTTTCACAATACATACAGTAAAACTGTTTGTCATAATGCCTGTAGTCCTGATTATTTGCAAATGGAACTTCAATGTTGTCTTCCTTGTCGGAGTTACTTTGATTATTTATCAGTGAAGCTACAATGTTGTTTGGCGCACGGGCATCACTCACATTATTTTTCGCTTGAACATCAACAGAGTATATTGTATGAGCAGTATTTAATTGTGATAAAGAAGGGGATAGAAATTTCTGCATATTTGGAATCATTTCGAAAGTTTCAGAAGTATTTGAAGAATCAGAAATTATATCCTGATGGACCAGCTTTGCAGGCTACGTTATCGGAATAAATCGATGAATCTGACATCTGTTCTTTCTGTGGATCATAATCAGCATCTGCAAGGCTGTCCTGCAATATATACAAAATTGTTGTAAATTGAGGAATTGCTAATGTATTCAATTTCAACAGCGTAAATCTTACTGGTCACACACTAGCTTGTTTGCAAATCACATCTATTAATTGTTGGATTAAAGCCAGCACATTAGGTTTGCAAATACAAAATAATGAAAATGGAATGCGCTTGATATACTTATAAATTGTGTTATTGCAGTATATGTATCTATGCTGCGCTGTATTTTGATTTAATTGGCAAATTATAATATAAATACTTACATCGTATTACTCAGAAGAGACGTCCGACAGCGAGGCCCTGTCCGAGAATGCATTTATGGGACTCACACCTGCACGCTCTGAAAAAGGAGCAATTGTGCGGATAATTAAACATGTCTGATTGGTAGACCATTGAAAAACATCAAGAGAAAATACAGTTGTACGGACACCTTACCACATTTTTTTTATTAAACACATATAGGTATAATAATTATGCTGCGCCATCAAACCACGAGTAATTATTAAAAATGGTGGTATATAAGTGATATAATATGATTTCCTGGATTACCACAGGATCTTATGTTCATTAAGTGTCTGGTCAGTATTGAACACCAGTGAAAACTAAAATTCAATGCTAGAAAACATAAAAAGCGAAAACGATATGCAGCGTTACTGTTCATAAATATACATGTACATGAGACGGTGCTGCGTCATTAACCAAATCGGAACAGAGATAGTAATGTGAACTGTGTTTTAAAATGACGTGCTTTGTACTGTGTAAATAAATAACTATTTAGTATACATACCCTGTTCAAATGCGTTAATTTCTGTTGCTGTTGTTGGGTTGCCCTGTGCCCGGTGCGAAGCAACTGGTTTGCAACTATTGTCTGGAGATGCATTGTCACCCGTCGTGACATCTGAATGGTAAAGAAGTATATACTAATAATTACACTTGTGATTAGTACTGAACATGATATTAAAACACTGAAATAATTACAATATAGATACTATGTATAATGTGCTGTGCGAACAAACTACAATCAAAGTTATTCTACATGGTGATATATGAGCGATATAGTATAATTTACGAGACTCCAACAGCATCTTGTGTTCGGCGTATGGACTTCATCACTCGGTAGAATCACGGCTGTGTCAAGTGTCTGACATTCTATGCCAGGACAACACATCATCTTAGTGCACATTGATGGATGGAAGGATGGATGTTACAAACGATATTTTGACTATATTTGAACTGTACAATGTTCCATGGGACCATGGCTTTAGTGTTGTCACATATGATTTGTCGTCTGAATGATCAATAAGTACATAGTAGTAATGACATGAGTGACCAGTATTGAGCACCCGTGCAAACTATCCAAGCTTAGAAAACATAAAAAACGAAAGACACACGGCATCATTGTTCATACATATACATGTACACAGGACTTCCCCGGTTTGCCACACACAGTGTATAGATTTGGTAAATGTCTCGCTGTCATTAAACAAATCGGAACAGATATACATGTAGCAATGTGAACTGTTTTAATAGTTAGTATCCATACCCTGTTCAAATGTTTTTATTTCTGTTGCTGTTGTTGGGTTGCCCGGTCCTGGTGCGAAGCAACTGGTGAAGGTTTGCAACTATTGTCTGGAGACTCATTGTCACCCGTCGTGCCATCTGAATGGTAAAGACGTATATATAGTCAACAACGTGTGCATGAGTGAACGACGACGTGTTGCATAACGTGGTCACGACCACTATATCTTGTATCTGTGTATGTATGTTCCTTTAATGTCAAACCCCTCGCGGGGACTTAGACATGTTTTCCTGGGCAGGCTCAGCCGACCTAAGCGATTAACCAATACTAAGCAATGTGTGTGAGGTGCCTTGCTCAATGACACTACATACGTGGCCTGACCGAGTATCGAACCCGGGACCGTTCGATTCCAAATCTGACGCTCTACCACTGGACCACGGACGCCAGTGTAACGGACTACCACCGTTATGCTGCTACTAACAATTGCACATCATAATAATGGAATTCTATCAGGAAAGAAACAATATTCCACAGGCAGAAATCCACACCTTAGTCATACCAGCTATTATTTTTCTCCCGATTTCGCATATATTAAATTCTATGCCCCAAGTTGTGTTCAAGCAAAGATGGTGGAAGTTCAATTCACTGCGCTTGGTTCAATTTGGTTGATGTTTAAAAGTGCATAACTGCCATAAGATACATGTTGTTCGCGATAAGGTATTTTTGGTTAATCTATTCCAAATCCATTATTTAACATCGAGAAAATGTGTGTACATTTGCTGATTTATATATTCGCTAAAAAATGTCACAACTAAATCAAATACTGAAGATTTGCCATAGTAAGGTTACACAAAAATAAAACATAACGTGTTCATTCTAGATAGTGCCATTTATGCAGAAAATTGTCAACATTCTTTGTTTGCCTGTTAGTAAATTTATTATTATTTGTAACTTATTTGCTTTCAACCTTTCTACTTAAAATAACTGGGAATCACTCCATCTACGCGGTTTATCTTTTTTAAAGATATTTCTTGTTTCCAGAATTATTATGTTCTTGGATTTTAATGTATATCTTTTAGATACGTGGTATACAATTAAGTCTCTTAGTTTATATTATGAAATTACCTGTTTTTGCTAGCCTATTCCCTGAATTTACACCATTGCCCTGAAAAACAGTACACTATACAATAACTGTAACAAGCAAGATAAATATCTTACCGTACATCCACTTATTGCACACAGACAACTTTCCGTTGCATGCAACTGGACGTTATGCTATTGTGGAAAATGCTGTGTACATACTATACATACATATATACATACGTAACGTGGTGTATATTAAGCCATTATGTGAGATTTAGACAGCCCGCTTAACGCTGTCAGTAGAGCATTCGTCCTGTAAGCGAGAGGCCCCGGGTTCGAGTCACAGGATAGAGAAGCATTATGAAATGAAACACGATATGCTTAGATGATTAACATATTGGTATATAATATCAATAAAGAACAACACATTACCAAACGTAGTTAAGTGTGTATTTGGTTTACTATACCTGTCTCCATGGAAGCGTTGCAACGCCATAGTCGTACCGTATCTCTTCCCCGCATGTAATGGTACGCTTGGCAAAGACACAGAGACGAGGCACTCTGTCCACCACTACGACTTGCATGGAACTGTTGCACGCATCATCATCTTCCGCGGCATCATTTATCATGCGTCCAGTCGAAAAAATGTTGTTGGTCGAGTCGACGCTGTAAATTGAATATGTACATGTCGGACCATGGACGCTCAACCATCTCCGTTCTCTGTTTGAGATCCGTTTCGTTATTATATTTATTTATATAAACAAATAGGTGATATTAATAGTATATTATCAACAATCATACAAGAAGTCATTGAATATTAAGTGTAAAATAATGTTTTACCACAACGTTTGCTCCTGGTATTTGAAGAAAAACATGAATGAACCGAAGCCAGCTTGTTCGTATTCCTTCTCGAGGCGACAGGCATATTTGTACTTCTTTATGAGATCGCCATCATACTCTAACAGAAATGCCCCTTTGGCAAATTCCTGTGTAGTAAATACCCCGTGTCCTATAAATATAGTGATTGTTTGGGTTATTAATTAGTGTAGGGGCCTCCGTGGCCGAGTGGTTTAGGTCGTTGACTTCAAATCACTTGCCTGCTGCAGGTTCGAGTCCCACTGTGGTTTCGGATTTTCTTGTGAAGCTAGCCAGCTTGCTTGCGGAAGGTCGGTGGTGCTACCCGAGTGCCCACCCGTGACTGAAATACTGCACGGTGGCGCACTCGGAGTCTTCCTCCACCAACAAAACTCGCCCAGATTGGTTCGCCGGTGGCGAGGGTATATAACCTTATTAAAAAAAGTTATTAATGTGGATAGTAAAAACGTTAACTGGCAAAGCAATCATGTCAAAATAATGATAAATGATGGTTCCAATGTGACCAACTATCAGATAAAGATAAATAATGGTTCCAATGTGACCAAATATCAAAAGGTAAAATAACATTATTTTGGAAGCAGTACAGGTAAGAGTCTTACCAATATAGTCGTCAATATATCTGACATTAAAGCCACCCTGTTTCACTTTTCCCCTACATATGTGTTCAGCAATTTCGTATTGCTTTCTCTTTTCATCGCTAAAACAACAATAAAACTAATTAGTACATTTATTGAAATGTTGATGCTTGAAAGTCTGGATAGAAGTTAATCAGATTAATTGTTCCCCAATCGTAATATTCAATCCCAATTAAAATCATGTCAAGCTTTACAATATTCTATATTTAACATACATATGCAATAAACTGTATATTGGAGGGGGGGGGTAAACTGGTTTTGTCTAAGATATTGTTTCTTTTCACAGATAGTGTAGATAAATGTATTAGAAACTCAGGAAATGCTTAAAACAAAATATACAATTCCCAAAACTAATATTACGGGTGTTCCGGGGGTGGGGGTCACTATTTGTGAATAAATAACTGAAAATTGGGTATCAACTTTAAGGTCATATATTTTGTATAAATGGGCAGTGTTATATACTGGTGAGCATCTATCGCAAGGTATATGGATAGATCTTCAAATTAATACCAACCATGAATAAATATGGTAGTTTGACCTGACCTTGACTTTTTGAAATAACACGAAATTTGGTAGAAATATTGGGTATACTTCATCTATTTAAAATTATTTTAGAGCCCATTGGTACGGATAACCCCATTTTGTACACATCAGCATGTAGATACGGGTCATAACTATCGAATAAGAGCATAATCACATATATAGGTGGAATATTGGGGCTCAGGGGAGCGGGTACGGCAAGCCCACCCACGTAACATTTATCATATTAGAACATATTTTCACGATTTCGACACATTGCCAGGCGATTCAAGCCCCGGTGGGTAGACAACCTATACGTATTATACATAGCCACGTAGGTACGGGTCATAGCTATCGAACAAGCCCATAATCAGATCTATGGGTGGACAATTGGGTTCAGGGTAGGTCGATTGGCAAGTCCACATTCAAAATCCAATCATATTTGAGCATTTTATGACTATTTTGAATACTTCAAGACTTAGTAAATAATTGTTGTTCATAGCAACATTATATATTAAGCTACAACTGATTACAAATATTATAAAACATACCTTAATTTTATCCTTTTACTACGGATCCTCGCTGAAGACATGTTGAAATGAAAAGCGCGCACGCACGCACGCACGCACGCACGCACGCACGCACACTCTTGTACAGCCATCTATCCGAGGACCTTGACACACTTATGCGCTTCGAGGACCAAGAAGTTGGAATGGATCTATACTTTCAGAAATTTAACACACTGTTGCTCTCAGAGCCTATATATCATAGTCTCAACTCAAATCTTCATACGTCCACACATATTTTCATATCAAGCAAGTGAAATTTAGTCCATGTTTCTATTCAGCCCGAGGAATGTCAATATTTATCAACTGGCTGAGGACTAAAAGTGTGTCAATGTTAATCTTCTAACCGAGGACATGTAATAAAATGTAACACATTCTACATGTGCCATCTAACTGAGGACATTATATATATTAAGGTAAGTAGTTGTTTCAGTTGGTCGACAAGCGCAACATTTGTGTTGCCTAATAGCACAACCTTAGTGTTGCCTTATCCCTGTCATAGTACACTGTAATTTATGTCATATCGCAAGTTTTGAGTCAATCGCCCCTGAGATACAGTTGGAAAATGGTGTTTTAACATCAACAAACAAACACCACTTTAATTTATTCCAGTATATCGATATTGACAGTAGATGATGTAACACTATAAATGGCTGCATTCAACAGTTAGCTTCATTGAAAGTTAAATTGTATCAGACTACTACTGTATTGGATTTCGGGAGTAACTGGGAGGCCTGACTGCTGGCCACAGACTTGTGAACTGTCCATACAGCTGGTGACACCATTACCACTTTACTAGCTATATTCTACTTTATTTGTTTCACAAGTAAAACAAACAAACAAACGTGCACATCCGGGCAAATAGCTTGACTTAGCCATGTGGTTCTACTCGCTGTCTGGTTGGAAGGAATACAATACAAAACATATATTACAAACTTTACAATATGTTTATTGAAGTAACCTTTGAAAACAACAACAACAACATTTATTCAACATTAAGCAAAACAACTAGATTGTTTTGGAAAAAACGTCCATAACTCTATGAAAAATTAATTGAGCGAAACGTGAAGATGATATGTAGAAATAAGTTTGATACTGATCATTATGTGTATCTTTGAAATCTGACTACAGATTTAGCAGAAGTAGTCCGGATAAATTCTTCATTCTTCAAAGGCCCATAACTGTGTGACAAATCACCCGAGCGAAACACAGACGATATGCACAACTAGGCTTGGTACTGACCATTCGGATGCGCTTTGTTATAAAAATGTTCAAAAGGCCGTAAATCCGCAAATATCATCCAACTGGAACTGGGTTAATATATGCACAACTAGACTTAATTCTGATGCATCCTCCCAGGTTTGGTGAAAATCCAAAAAAGGGTTATGAAGATGAAGCGCAGACAAGTTTGTGCTATAAAAATCTTCAAAGGGCCGTAAATCCATCTAACCGGAACAGGGTTACAATATGCACAACTAGACATCATACAGATGCATCCAGCCAAGTTTGATGAAAATCCAACAAGGAGTTAGTTATGAAGATGAAGCACGGACAAGCTTTGTTTTATAAAAATGTTCAATGGACCGTAAACCAGCCCAAAATCATCCAACCGGATTACAATATGCACAACTAGACTTAATTCTGATGCTTCCTGCAAAGTTTGGTGAATATCCAACAAAGGGAGATGAAGAGTGGACTAGGTAAACCGGATAGACAGACGGCAAAAACAATGTCTTCCCATGTATGGGATTAACCCTTTCATCATCAAGTAACTGACATGGACTGGTCCATGTTATGTTTAGACCAATTAAGTGATCTGAAAATTACATTCTGACCAGTACATTTATATCAAAATGGGTAATTTTGTTTAAAAATAGTAAAATTACTAGCAAAAAGTGCAGATCCTGATTAGACAGCTCGTTATGAGCCGGCACATCTGGATCTACTCTTTTTGCAAACCTATTTAGAGGTATGTGGTGTTGAAAGGGTTAAGAACCACCTTGTATTTGAAACCTTTTATCTATGCCAATAGAATTATTAATAAACAGTAAAAAACAACAGTTGCTTCTCTTTTACAATTAAACTGGCCAAAACACATGATCAGCTTAGTAAACTATAAGCACAGTTATGCACTCGTAAACCTTGTCAACATCTAAACACCTTATATATTCAACATTAAAATAAAACCATGAAATGACTACAGCATGGTGTGTATCAGGGCTTCGCATTGCAGGTATACAGTTCCGGATATTACCAATAGCATGCCGTAGTCGGGCAATATCTGAACGACTGCTACTTAAAAACTACACAATCACTATTTAAGATCTATGGAACCATATACATTCCATACGAAACCCTGATAGGAACGCACATAGGAATCCTTAAAAGTATACTATCCTTGTGTGACCATCTTTTATATGTCAATATAAATGTATATAACATACGGACGTCACTAAGAAATGCGGACGTCAATAAGAAATGCAACTTGGAAAAGTGTTGTGCATTAAAATAGACCACAACCAACTGAATACTATATTAATAGTACTGTAGCCACTAATAATAATAAGGAAAGTAAGTCACATTAGTATAACATTCATTTGTCACTTTTCATTTTTAACTTCTGTCAGTATTGCCAGTTCACCCAACAATCGTCGCTCATGCACACAAGACATTTTCACAGGAATGTTTAAGGCTATATGCAGGAATTAGTCTCAAACAAATTGTTGCTATTATCGCATAACAAATACATTACACTTTTTGGTGATTTTTAACATAATATTTTATTTGTTGCCATGATCGACGGCTCAACACTGGTTCCGATCTTATTGTTTGTACACATTCTGCTTTACCAGGTAGTTTTCGGGTAACAAGATGCTTCTGGAGATGCTTTTCAACTGCTGCCTTTTCAGCATTTGTCCAAGGTCTCTTCTCCACTTTCGATGTCACTGAACATTTAAGAAAGTTCTAAAGCTTAAAACAAAATTGTTGGCATTCTTCATTTGTAAACATATATATCACCTTAA
>CM026387.1:17578431-17618477 GCA_014843695.1 Archivesica marissinica
TGGCTACTCGCGAGGTTGTACACGTGTATATCGTTTTGTATTCCTGTATACATATACACTACAGATATATGGTATGGCTACTCGCGAGGTTGTACACGTGTATATCGTCTTGTATTCCTGTATACATATACACTACAGATATATGGTATGGCTACTAGCGAGGTTGTACACGTGTATATCGTCTTGTATTCCTGTATACATATACACTACAGATATATGGTCTCGTTTCACGCGAGGTTGTACTTGATGGTATACGTTCGTTTATCATCTAACGTAGATTCTATGTCAGCTGTTTATGTTTGCTTTGGGGTCGAAAGTCACACCGTCAGCTATGGTCAGATGATGATTCTCGTCATCTATGGTCAGATGGTGATTCTCGTCATCTATGGTCAGATGGTGATTCTCGTCATCTATGGTCAGATGATGATTCTCGTCAGCTATGGTCAGATGATGATTCTCGTCATCTATGGTCAGATGGTGATTCTCGTCATCTATGGTCAGATGGTGATTCTCGTCATCTATGGTCAGATGATGATTCTCGTCATCTATGGTCAGATGGTGATTCTCGTCAGCTATGGTCAGATGGTGATTCTCGTCATCTATGGTCAGATGGTGAGTCTCGTCATCTATGGTCAGATGGTGATTCTCGTCATCAATGGTCAGATGGTGATTCTCGTCAGCTATGGTCAGATGATGATTCTCGTCATCTATGGTCAGATGGTGATTCTCGTCAGCTATGGTCAGATGGTGATTCTCGTCATCTATGGTCAGATGGTGATTCTCGTCATCTATGGTCAGATGATGATTCTCGTCATCTATGGTCAGATGATGATTCTCGTCATCTATGGTCAGATGATGATTCTCGTCATCTATGGTCAGATGATGATTCTCGTCATCTATGGTCAGATGATGATTCTCGTCATCTATGGTCAGATGATGATTCTCGTCATCTATGGTCAGATGATGATTCTCGTCATCTATGGTCAGATGGTGATTCTCGTAAGTTATTAATATAAGTTGTTAAAACCTGCTTCGCAATCGTTGTAAAATAAATAAAGTTTAATCTTGATATAGATGTAAATTAGAAGATGATCTCAAAGGACGGGTTATGTACATGCGTTATGTACACTGCTGCACATAGTTTCACCAATGTGGTTTCCAATTCCAGTTATCAAACTGGACATGACCAGGATCTTTTTTATGTATCTCGGTTCCTGGCATGACCTCGGTTATCTCGGTTCCTGGCATGACCTCGGTTATCTCGGTTCCTGGCATGACCTCGGTTACCTCGGTTCCTGGCATGACCTCGGTTAACTCGGTTCCTGGAATGACCTCGGTTATCTCGGTTCCTGGCATGACCTCGGTTATCTCGGTTCCTGGCATGACCTCGGTTATCTCGGTTCCTGGCATGACCTCGGTTATCTCGGTTCCTGGCTTGACCTCGGTTATCTCGGTTCCTGGCAGGTTCCTGGCATGACCTACGCAATGTCATCACATTGCCACACACATTATTACAAAAGAAAAAAAAGAAAAACAAAGCGGCATACTGGCTACATTTTCTATCGTAATATGGTAAATTGTCTGTTTGAGTTACTGACGCACGACCAATTGTATGTGGGGAAACAGTGCGGAAGACTGGATGATTTATCGTTTACCAATTTACTTAAGCCAGATGAAATATGTACAATCCGATAAGGGCCGTTGTCTAATGTTGCTATAACTTGTGGCCCGGACAATTTGTAGCACGTGTAGCATGCTGTGTTTTTGTACTTATGATTTGTATGTCATAGCATGACGAATATCTTACGGAGGATGTTGCACATAGCACTGGTTAACCAATGTTAATATAGAGTATAAAATACTGCCATAAGACAAACACACGAGAAGTGAAGTGAGCAGTAATGAGCACATATAAAAACCGTAGCAAACCAAATATGATCGATTAGATGAGAGGTGAACTGGTAGGCAATGATTATTTACACCTAGATAGCATGCAAGTGGAATACAATTAATGCAACGCGACATTGAGGACGATACCATTACACTAAGATATAGTGAAACACGCTCTTATGTTGACTAAGTGGTTGTATCTCATTATACTGTACCATCTCACATACTTCCCGGTCCGAGGATCGAACCCGGGTTGCATTGATGAGAAGCGAGCGCGCTAACCACTGCGCTAATCGGCAGGCCCTAAGGAAGATTAGTTTAGAACAAATTATGCCACCCTCTATACATAAAGAAATCTATCGTTTGGGGTTAGATAGAAGTAGCTGAGGAATACCCTGAACTAGTGTCAACAGTATCATCTAACATATTTCTCACATGAGATGGTACGGTGGTCGCACGATCGGACAGGTTGGTGGTTTTCTCCGGGTACTCCGGTTTCATTCCACACAAATGACCACATTTGCGCTTTCATCCGCGCCAACGAGAGTGATTAATATAAGTTGTTAGAACTTGCTTCGCAGTCGTTGTAAAATAAATAAAGTTTAAACTTGTTAACATATTTCCTGGATGGATCGAACCAGGGTTGCATTGGTGAGAATTGAGCGTGATAACTGCTGTGATATAGCATAACATTTATAAACTGTGTGAAGAAATAACTGGAATGTTGCGTGCAACGGCTAAATTAATGCTGAACTCTAATTTCCTAAAGCATGACACATCGACATAGGTTACAAATAGTTGCTTACGCTGTGTGGTGGTATACATTGGAGGGTAACCGCTGTTGCCAAACAAGTAATGGAAGTAGTTGTACGTTTCTTTCTTATACCATTATTACAATATCTGGAGAACTGAAGAGAAGAATTGTGCGGTACCTGACCTCTATGGGAATCGTAGAGATGTACGGTACGGTACGGTACCTGACCTCTATGGGAATCGTGGAGATGAGATGTACGGTACGGTACCTGACCTCTATGGGAATCGTAGAGATGAGATGTACGGTACGGCACCTGGTCTATATTGAAATCGTGGAGATGAAATGTGCGGTACTGTACATGACATATATTGAAATCGTGGAGATGAAATGTGCGGTACTGTACATGACATATATTGGAATCGTAAAGATGAAATGTGCGGTACTGTACATAACATATATTGGAATCGCAAAGATGAAATGTGCGGTACTGTACATGGCATATATTGAAATAGTGGAGATGAAATGTGCGGTACTGTACATGACCTCTATGGGAATCGTAAAGATGAAATGTGCGGTACGGTACCTGACCTCTATGGGAATCGTATATATGAGATGTACGGTATGGTACCTTACCTCTATGGGGAATGATATAATATGAAATGTGCGGTACTGTACCTCGTCTATATGGGACTCGTAGATATGTAATGTGTGGTATGGAACCGGGCAGATAGGGAAAACCAGAGAAACGACTTGGGCGGTTCGGATCCCAGGGGCATGTTGGAATGTACACACTGGAATACCCAGATACAGACTAATCGTACCGGGCATAATCCAATGTACACGCTGGAATACCCAGATACAAGCTAATCGTACCGGGCGTAATCCAATGTACACACGGGAATACCCAGATACAATCTAATCGTACAGGACGTAATCCAATGTACACACTGGAATACCCAGATACAAACTAATCGTACAGGACGTAATCCAATGTACACACGGGAATACCCAGATACAAGCTAATCGTACAGGACGTAATCCAATGTACACACGGGAATACCCAGATACAAGCTAATCGTACAGGACGTAATCCAATGTACACACGGGAATACCCAGATACAATCTAGTCGTACCGGGCGTAATCCACGGGTACATGCTGCAGGTGATTCTTGATCGCCCATTATCCGAGACATAGTCTGCTGAAATCAATCGCTTTTATAGCACCAGATCGTACATATCAGATTTAGTTTAAACATATTTTATTCAGTTCATTCAATATATATATACGGTATATAAATACAACAGGATATCTGAAATGGATTGGAAAACAAGCTGAGAGCTTATGTAAATTCCTTTCCATGAGGATGTTACACTATACAGTTGTTAGCATTGAGAGCGGTTAGTGATACATGACGGGCATTGTCTTGGGTTCTTTAGATTTGATCTTAAGATTATGTTGACATCACTAACAGCCGAAATATAGATAGAAGTTTCCGTTATTTCGTTTCACATGATTGTGTCATGTTTTCAGAATGTAGAAATGGAGATGTGTGAAGCTAGGTTGCAATGTTGTAGTGTTTTACCTTTCAGTTTCCGGAAGAAGATATATATGTAGATGCATATGTCGTGGTGTTTTCTATCACCGACAAGTCCACGTATGCATACGCTACTCAACTTTTGAAATATCTAAGAAACGATGTGGGTACCGATAGAAGCACATTTGTTGTGGCCAATAAAACAGATCTTGTCCGAAAGAGAACAGTGGAACGAAACGGTATGTAATGTATTTCAGTCAGTGATATTGGATTGCGTAACTATGTGTATTATATACCGACACCAACATGAAGCTGTGCACTTGCTTTAGAGGTATAATTCATATCCATTTAGAACATAATATAGGCACATTTTGACGTCTACGTGCATACATATTGGGTAAATTAGTGCAATGTGTGATGGATTATGTTCTTCACTCATGATAGTAAATCCATAATTATATGATTTGTAACGAAAAAGTAACGCTCAATAAAAAAGTGCACAGTTTGTTATGGTGTCAGTATACCTTGTGCGACTATTAGAATGAGTATGGTATATGGCTTAAACAAACTAGGTCAAAAGGTTAACCAACAGGGAAAATATTTCGTCTCTCTCAGTGTGTTGAACGGTGGCCTAATGAATGTATTACCACCACTGCCCTAGTAATGACTCGTTCAAATATCTGTCACAGAGATGGCCTGATATAATGACGTGTGGCACAAAATACAGCGGTGTGCATGCCATGCGTGATTGCAGCATCGCCTCTGTTATTGTAAAAGTAAAGTAAAGTGTTTGTTTATTATAGTGTCACCCCTATATAAAGGGCCAGCCATTTATGACTTATGAGACACCTCTTTTTATGAACATCATTACTTCCCGAATCCTATGCTTGTATGCCAGACTGGTAGACACATCTGTAACCATTATTTAACTAGCTGGCGGCTCACCAACCAGCCATGTCAGAACGAACCCCTGGCGCGTTTAGAACCTTCGACTTCTCGCTCCGTATGCGGACGCCTTAACCATTAGGCCACGGAGGCGGTATTGTATCTGGAAAGCTGGACTGTGTAATGATTACCCAGTGTGTTTCATCTTATTTAATAATATGTTATTGCACCTTTTTCACAATCGATACAATTTACAATTACATATCACTATAATTTGATTGTATATATGTTGAGGGCCTCATGGTAGATTAACTTTTGTTAAATGAGTACTCTCGTTAAATAAAGTCTTTATTATTATTATTATTATTATTAACATTACTGTCACGTTTATAACATACATATATCCTGGTATATCCATATATACATATACATGACATTTTCTTCAAAGTGCAAAAGGATCGAGCATCACGTTTTGAAAACATTAGCAACAGCGCTTTCCAAAAGGTCAAAATAGTTGCTATCAATTTGTTCGGATGTATGTACGTGTAGTACTAATATAAGTAAGTATTTCAAGAACAGTATTCCTTAGAATGAATACGAAAATGACGGGATACGCTTAACAGAATACTAACAATGACTATAACTATATTGCGTTTGAATCCCCTCAGTTCGTCCATATGTCTGCAAGCTACGTGTCTCTGTCATTGTCTTGAAAATAGATAGCTGGAATGTCATGCTAGTTGGCACATATGTGTCCTAATTTCACAATCCCTTGCTTTGGCAATAAGAACACAGTCATTACAAAATTTGAAACATTTTATGTAACATGGGGGCTTCATAATAAAAAAAGACTTTATTTTACGAGAAGTCCTCAACATATATACAAATGAAATGCAATCAAAAGATAGGACTATAAGTGAAAACATCACATTGGAATTGAATATACTGACACCAAAATGAAACTGTGCACTTGCCTTAGAGGTACAACTTAGAGGTACAACTTAGAGGTACAACTTAGAGGTACAACTTAAATCCATTTTAAATAAGGCAAATTTGGATGTCAACGCACATAAATATTGGGCAAATTAGTGCAATGTGTGAAGGATTATTCACTCATGATAGTGACAGTCATAATTCTAAAATTTGTAACGAAAAAGTAACGCACACTATAAAAGTACACCGTTTCTTATTGGTGTCAGCTGTACTGGTAATCCAGGTATCACAGGTTCGACCCCCCGTCTCACCCTAATAAAATGAACAGTCTTTCAGATGGGACTTTAAACCGAGGTCTGGTGTAGGTGCTTTACACCGTGCACGTAAAAGAACCAGAGGAGACTCTGGAACGGGTCTCTGTCTGTATCATTGCACTATCCTCCAACAATCTAAAATGACTAATATCTTCAGGAGGCGTCGCTCACATAGGCAACAGGTAACGACGATAAATAAACGTAAAACACACATTGGTGTAAGCATAGTAATGCTTAAGCTGACAAGTAGACAAACTATATATAATGGAATATGACGACAGAAGGAAGTGTCTAGCAAGAGTAGAACAAGAGTAAATGACACAATATCTAAAACAAACTATATATAATGGAATATGACGACAGAAGGAAGTGTCTAGCAAGAGTAGAACAGGAGTAAATGAAACAATATCTAAAACAAACTATATATAATGGAATATGACGACAGAAGGAAGTGTCTAGCAAGAGTAGAACAAGAGTAAATGACACAATATCTAAAACAAACTATATATAATGGAATATGACGACAGAAGGAAGTGTCTAGCAAGATTAGAACAGGAGTAAATGAAACAATATCTAAAACAAACTATATATAATGGAATATGACGACAGAAGGAAGTGTCTAGCAAGAGTAGAACAGGAGTAAATGAAACAATATCTAAAACAAACTATATATAATGGAATATGACGACAGAAGGAAGTGTCTAGCAAGAGTAGAACAGGAGTAAATGAAACAATATCTAAAATATTGCAGATTTGAAATCCTATTGATGGCCACCATGGCGGATTTCTTGAAGCATCTAAAAACAAATAGCAGACGAGCGCCTCCTCACAACATTCCAACTCACTCAATATCTTTAAAACCCGATATTTAAGATGGAATAAGCCAACATAAACATAGAAATATATGCACATACATAATAGATGAGCTTCCACGTAGTGCTGAATACAGTACTTAACATGTAGTGTTTCTTTAATTAATATGTTTTCTATGTCATTGTATATATGTTGACGGCCTTATTTGTATTAGCCATATGTTATGTAAGCTCCCTCGTAAAATAGTTTTTATTATTATTATTATTTATATTGCTCTCTTGTTTAGAGAAACGTGTTAACTATGTGATATTGCTATACTATTATATATATACCTAGAAGCAGGGGTAATAACAGACTAACTTTGCTATGTTGTTATCTACCTACCACCCCGCCTGTCAAACCACCCGAAAACGACCGCCCCTCCCGTCAACCTACAACCCCGCCTGTCAAACCACCCGAAAACGACCGCCCCTCCCGTCTACCTACAACCCGCCTGTCAAACACCCGAAAACGACCGCCCCTCCCGTCACCTACACCCCGCCTGTCAAACACCCGAAAAACGACCGCCCCTCCCGTCTACCTACAATCTCGCCTGTCAAACCACCCGAAACCGACCGCCCCTCCCGTCTACCTACAATCCCGCCTGTCAACCACCCGAAACCGACCGCCCCTCCCGTCACGTACAATCCCGCCTGTCAAACCACCCGAACCGACCGTCACTCTCGTCTACCTACAATCCGCCTGTCAAACCACCCGAAACCGACCGCCCCTCCCGTCTACGTACAATCCCGCCTGTCAAACCACCCGAAACCGACCGCCCCTCCCGTCTACGTACAATCCCGCCTGTCAAACCACCCGAAACCGACCGCCCCTCCCGTCTACCTACAATCCCGCCTGTCAAACCACCCGAAACCGACCGCCCAGCCCGTCTACCTACAATCCCGCCTGTCAAACCACCCGAAACCGACCGCCCAGCCCGTCTACCTACAACCATATCCATATTAACTACGATCAGTGTTCAAATGACTACATTTATTACCATGCTAGAATCAGAAACAAATGTACTAATTTGAACGCTGATCTCTTTCGCAGCCATTTAAGTGAACACTTCTCTGGTGAATGTGGGACTTCTCGCGAAGATGCTGAACACTATTTGTTCCAATGTAATAGATACTGCCATCTAAGATGTATCTTATTCCAAGCTACTCGAATATTTCATCCTCTTAATAAATCTCATGGACGAAGAAAACGAATTAATGTTCCTCGAAGTACAGCTACTTATAAAGGGCACTGAACGATTCAAGCGAGAATAACTATTATAATTAAAACGAATTAATGTTCCTTGAAGTACAGCTACTTATAAAGTACACTGAACGATTCAAGCTATTATAATACACATTATTCCAATTTAAGAATAATTTCCATTTCTCAAAGTTTATCAAAGGTTTAACCTTAATATCAGTAATGACTGATATTTAAAATCGACAATGCTCATATTGTCGCATTTATTGAGATATCTCTGTCTTTTTAACTTGAGCGATATTGTTTTGAGGTTTGGGTTTTCAATTATGGCACCTATTAATCTTTGTATTCAATTCTTATTCTTCATTTTTAATATTCTGTTAGGAGTATCCCATCATTTTCTTATTCAATCTAAACTCAATTCAATTATTCTTTATTAACTCAGATCATTTACATGACATAATTTATTTATGAGTATACATGTAATTAGTTAACAGATGTTGCGACACGGGTACAATACGTTTCTTGAACAACTACATACTACATACATCGGAACAAATTGATAACAAATTTGACCTTTTGGAGAGGGTTGTTGCTAATGTTTTCAAAACTTGTAGCCAAATCCTTTTGCACTTTGAAAATGTCATGTATATGGATATTATCAGGATTTATGTATGTTATTAATGTGACAGTAATGTTATTGTTATATGTAATTGTAAATAGTATTGAATTTCGTCATTATGAAAACAGTTGCAATAAAATATTATTAAATAAATATTAACTACGGAATGTTATTATTTACCTATCTATGCAGGTTAACTACGGAATGTTATTATTTACCCATCTATGCAGGTTAACTACGGAATGTTATTATTTACCTATCTATGCAGGTTAACTACGGAATGTTATTATTTACCTATCTATGCAGGTTAACTACGGAATGTTATTATTTATCTATCTATGCAGGTTAACTACGGGATGTTATTATTTACCCATCTATGCAGGTTAATTACGGGGTGTTATTATTTACCTATCTATGCACGCGTAATAACACTTTAACTATGGGCTGTTGTTATTTATCATTCCAGAGGCACGTGTAATGGCTTCCTGCTACAACTGTAAATATGTCGAGACGTCGGCGTCGCTCAACCACCACGTGGATAATCTCCTCGTCGGAATTCTCAGTCAAATCAGGCTCAAGCTAAACCCCGACAAGTTGTTGCAACAAGTCGAACAAGACGGAGATAGAAGAGTTAAACATAGACACGGTTCCCTAAAGTCCGCAAAGGGCATTCTGAATAAACTGTTCAATAGACAAAAGTCGCTGTCATGTGACCACTTATACGAAATTTGATTCTAGTTGTAAATATGTTATGGCACAGACATTACTAATGAGATAGATATTTAGATTATTCAAGTGAATGTAGTAGTGATAAATATTCCAAATAGATTACATTAGGATAATGACAAGATAGAGGGAGCTGTGTGTAATGCAGGGAAGCTATCAAATCAGTAGCCATTTATAGCTTAAACGGACTGTGCAGGCGGAATACTTAACCTGAATATGTAAATGAAATACATATTTGTTAAGCGAAATACATACACGAATACGTAACCGGAATACATACACGAATACGCATCCGGAATATATACACGAATACGTAACCGGAATACGTACACGAATACGTAACCGGAATACATACACGAATACGTAACCGGAATACGTACACGAATACGTAACCGGAATACATACACGAATACGTAACCGGAATACATACACGAATACGTAACCGGAATACGTACACGAATACGTAACCGGAATACGTACACGAATACGCATCCGGAATACATATACGAATACGTAACCGGAATACATACACGAATACGCATCCGGAATACATATACGAATACGTAACCGGAATACATACACGAATACGCATCCGGAATACATACACGAATACGTAACCGGAATACGTACACGAATACGTAACCGGAATACGTACACGAATACGCATCCGGAATACATACACGAATACGTAACCGGAATACATACACGAATACGTAACCGGAATACGTACACGAATACGTAACCGGAATACGTACACGAATACGCATCCGGAATACATATACGAATACGTAACTGGAATACATACACGAATACGCATCCGGAATACATACACGAATACGTAACCGGAATACATACACGAATACGTAACCGGAATACATATACGAATACGCAACCGGAATACATGTACTTGAACAGAGCATGCAAACGGAACAGACAAACAGACTACTTAATAACGGACTGTTTAACTGGATTGCTTAATCCGACGATACATCGCAAAAGGCAAACACATGCATTTCTTACATATTAATAGCATTACTATTACAAATTCTTCAGAAATAATTCGAACTAACTTTCAATCAAATGTAGGATTTCATATAACGGTCAGCCACTCTCCTGTTTGTTTATTATTGGAGTCTATTCTAAGCGCTTATTTCTGTCGTTTAGAGTTTATTTGATCAGATTAGTCTAAAAATAAATATACATAAATAAAATAATGTCGGCTATAACGGTAAATATGTACAATAACATTTTGTTATTCAGGATACACGCTTTGTATTACGCATTGGCTGCTGACCCTATTGACATTATTTTGCTATGTCAACAAACGTGGTATACGACGTTTGTTTATTAGTTGAAATACTCAGATTCTGCCAAGAAATTTGCTTTTTCACCGATGTAGTGTCGCTTTAAATGCTTAAACTATTTATTATTGTAATATACCCTTACAAACTGGGTTTGAAAACAGTTAAAATTGTCCAATTCTGATTCCCTAAAGCTTTCGTTTTCGTTTAGGGTTGCTACTTTGGACATGCTTTGGAATTAATTCGAGTCGGTCTTAGAAATAACAACGACTTTTCTGTAGTTGAAAAGACGAACCTTTTCCTAAGTAACGTACACATACTTCACGAAAGTATTCATGAATATAATGAATATACTGAATGTAATGAATACAAGATCTCAGATCTACAAAGATATGTATACATAGCTAATAAAATGGTTAATATAGTTCATATATTAATGTCAATGACATATCCAGTAGTCTGTATGTCTGTGTATATGCATGTATATGCATGGGTGTATGTATGTATATGTGTGTATATGTATATATGTATACATGTATATGTATATACATATATGTATATATGTATATGTGTATATGCATGTAGGTAGGTATGTATGTATTGTGTAGCTGTGTGTATGTGTGTAGATGTAGAAATATACACACATAATATATTATAGTGCATATATGTGTAAAAGTTCTATGTTCCATTTCATCTGTTCATTTTGTTATCAATTGTCTGTGTTTATTATGTAAATGTATCTCATCATATGGTGGAATAAAAGATATCTATCTATCTATCTACGTCAGTCCTACCCTCTTCTCAGATTATAAAATGCAAGGAGATACAGTTAGTATATATACGCTAACTAATTTGACTAACACATTGACATTTGATATATCGTACCTCATCTCTGTGATGCGTTATGTTCTTCGTGTTACGACCCGTTCCTACTGCCGACCAGATCATCTACATCGTCCCGATCGCCCACATTCCCTGACCTAGTTCAACCAAGTTCCTACTGCCGACCAGATCAACTACATCGTCCCGATCGTCCACATTCCCTGACCTAGTTCAACCAACTGCTTGATGAGGCTTGTACACGACTTCTTCCCGACCGCTACTCGATGGTACACGACACTCACACAACCATTCAGGACTCATCAACGACATCCACCCGACAACCACTCCGATCATTACTCGATTACCCCGACCCATACACGATCATTACTCGACCAGTCCGACCCATACACGATCATTACTCGATTACCCCGACCCATACACGATCACTACTCGACTAGCCCGACCCATACACGATCATTACTCGATTACCCCGACCCATACACGATCACTACTCGACCAGTCCGACTCATACACGATCACTACTCGACCAGTCCGACCCATAGTCCGACCCATACACGATCACTACTCTACTAGTCCGACCCATACACGATCACTACTCGACCAGTCCGACCCATACACGATCACTACCCGACTAGCCCGACCCATACACGATCACTACTCGACTAGCCCGACCCATACACGATCACTACTCGAATAGCCCGAACCATACACGATCACTACTCGACCAGCCCAACCCATACACGATCACTACTCGAATAGCCCGACCCATACACGATCACTACTCGACCAGCCCGACCTCCACTCGATCTCTAACCAAGTTAGACCATACCAGATCGACCTGAAGTGATCGGGTATTACTCAAGTAGAAGCCTAAATTGGTACGACGATCAAGATCTCTACACGGTTGTTTCTCGATCAATTCGGCCTCTAATCGACAAATACCCGATAGGTTCTCGACCGCTTGACTGGTCGATCACTACTCGAATTATTTTGACATGGCAAACATTTTCGGGTAGGAAGCCGAGCAAGGTAGACTACCCCTACCACTCATGCCGAGAGAGAGCCAGATTAGTCTCCGATAGCTTGATTCGGCTTGATCGAGTTGATCTGATCGACAATGGGGACCTACCATTAGTCGTGTGGACTGCACATACAAATGTTACCAAGTCACGTGAATATTGGCGCTATAACGGTGATACTTCCTGTTGAAATGTTACTGTCACTAGCTCCTGTTTCCACTTGCTATGAAAGTAGAGGGAATAACATGTGCATGATATGTCATACAAGTCGGTGTTTTCCAGCAAAACAAATAGTTTTATTTCACAAATCGTAAGATTTATTTGGACCGCCCCGAGACAAAACAAACAACGAGAATTGGACATTATGCAGAATACACGGTTAAAGTGGACGTCAATAACGGCACGTTATATACCAATTAACGCTTACCCGCTCCTGTATAGTTTATACAAATTTATTTTAGCTCGATTGCGAAACAAGTTCTTTCAACTTATATTAATCACTCTCGAGACCTCATTCCTGATGGAATCCATCGCCACGAGGGAGAGAGAAGAGGCAATGTGGAATTTAAATGCCTTGCCTAAGGGCACAATCGTAACGGCTCTAGCGGGGCTCGAACTCAGGACCTTTCGCACCTGAAGCGAACGCGCATCCACTGCGCTATCACGACCTCCTGTATCAGTGCCAATGTGAAACTATATGCTGTATCCATTTATAATAAGAGTTATCTGTACATGCATCGACATGCACGAGAAGCTGAACATTATAAATAATGTCACACAAATTACAACATGCTATTTCTCATATATAGGTTTCAAACATTCGTACATACACATGCGTACATACACATTCGTACATACACATGCGTACATACACATTCGTACAAACACATTCGTACATACACATTCGTACATACACACTCGTACATACACATTCGTACATACACATTCGTACATACATATTCGTACATACACATGCGTACATACACATTCGTACATATACATTCGTACATATACATTCGTACATACACATTCGTACATACACATTCGTACATACATATTCGTACATACACATGCGTACATACACATTCGTACATACATATTCGTACATACATATTCGTACATACACATGCGTACATATACATTCGTACATATACATTCGTACATATACATTCGTACATACACAGTCGTACATACACAGTCGTACATACATATTCGTACATACACATGCGTACATATACATTCGTACATACACAGTCGTACATACACAGTCGTACATACACAGTCGTACATATACATTCGTACATATACATTCGTACATACACAGTCGTACATACACAGTCGTACATACATATTCGTACATACACATGCGTACATATACATTCGTACATACACAGTCGTACATACACAGTCGTACATACACAGTCGTACATATACATTCGTACATATACATTCGTACATACACAGTCGTACATACACAGTCGTACATACATATTCGTACATACACATGCGTACATATACATTCGTACATACACAGTCGTACATACACAGTCGTACATACACAGTCGTACATATACATTCGTACATATACATTCGTACATACACAGTCGTACATACACAGTCGCACTCCCTATCAAGAACTGAATAGGGAGCAGAGAACTAACAGTAGACTTTGTGAATACATGCAGGTGTTAGTTATTGAAGTTGTTGTGTTATTATTTCTAATGACCAGCTGTAGCCTTCTTATATGTAACGTTGCTATATACATCAACATAATCATTAAAGATTGCCACAGCCTTCAGAGCAATGCCGTTTAATGTGGGTCCCTTTACTTGTCATTACGTGCCACATTCTAACCGAGACGTGTGCCTCATTCGTCTCAATGTGTCTACAGACATGAGGTATACATGTTTACTCACAGCTACATGATGCTTTGCTTTGCGTTTGTTGTGACGTCAGTTATGTTTAACCCGATAGAACAGTTATATACCTTAGCATTTAGGTTACATATTGGAGCAACCTTTCTCCGCCTAAAGTTAATAAAACCAGTCTCAGTATACGTCTAGAAATCCGAAGCGTTGAAATTATTAAACAGTAAAAATGTTAAATAATGATTCGTTATGTCGTGGGTATGTTAAATAATGATTCGTTATGTCGTGGGGTATGTTAAATAATGATTCGTTAGGTCGTGGGGTATGTTAAATAATGATTCGTTAGGTCGTGGGGTATGTTAAATAATGATTCGTTAGGTCGTGGGGTATATAAATATTGATTCGTTAGGTCGTGGGGTATGTTAAATAATGATTCGTTAGGTCGTGGGGTATGTTAAATAATTATTCGTTTGTCGTGGGGTATGTTAAATAATGATTCATTATGTCGTGGGGTATGTTAAATAATGATTCGTTAGGTCGTGGGGTATGTTAAATAATGATTCGTTAGGTCGTGGGGTATGTTAAATAATGATTCGTTAGGTCGTGGGGTATATTAAATATTGATTCGTTAGGTCGTGGGGTATGTTAAATAATGATTCGTTAGGTCGTGGGGTATGTTAAATAATGATTCGTTATGTCGTGGGGTATGTTAAATAATGATTCGTTATGTCGTGGGGTATGTTAAATAATGATTCGCTATGTCGTGGGATATGTTAAATAATGAATAGTTATGTCGTGGGGTATGTTAAATAATGATTCGTTATGTCGTGGGGTATGTTACATAATGATTCGCTATGTCGTGGGGTATGTTAAATAATAAGTATCAACAGTGGTATATCGCAGAATAACCCGAGTTTGAAGTTCTTATGCGTAGAAATATATCACGAAGGCCTTCTGGACTGGTAATCCAGGGATCGCAGGTTCGATCCCCCGTCTGACCCTAATACAATTTACAATCTTTCAGATGGGACTTTAAACCGATGGCTCGTGTCGGTGCTTTACACCGTGCACGTAAAAGAACCAGAGGAGACTCTGGAATGGGTCTCTGTCTGTATCATTGCATTATCCTCCGAAAAATAAAATGACTAATATCTTCAGGAGGCGTCGCTCATATGGATAACCGGTAGCGACGATAAATACATGTAAAACACACAGGAGAATTATGAAAATGCTAATCTTAAAGTTGCCAAAACGCGATTTCCCGGAAAACGTGTAGTTTCGACTTTTTGACATTTCATCGACGAGATAGCGCTATGCAGGTGCGACCAATTCATCATAACTCCATGCATGCAGATCGTGATACTCTCGGCACGTGCAAGCATGCAGATCGTAATACTCTCGTCACGCGCAAGCATGCATATCGTAATACTCTCGTCACGTGCAAGCATGCAGATCGTGATACTCTCGGCACGTGCAAGCATGCAGATCGTAATACTCTCGTCACGTGCAAGCATGCAGATCGTGATACTCTCGTCACGTGCAAGCATGCAGATCGTGATACTCTCGTCACGTGCAAGCATGCATATCGTGATACTCTCGTCACGTGCAAGCATGCAGATCGTAATACTCTCGTCACGTGCAAGCAGGCAGGTCGTAATACTCTCGTCACGTGCAAGCATGCAGATCGAAATACTCTCGTCACCTACAAGCCAAAATTGAAATGAACCGACAATTTCATTTGATCATACCAATATATTAATTAGGAGGTGATTATCCTCCTTGGAAATTAGCTAAGCTTACGATAACAGCTGGTACCGTTCTAAGTACTAACGTTCTGTGCATCAACCTGCTACTGCACGGCGAGTCAATAAAGTACCAACGTTCTGTGCATCAACCTGCTACTGCACGGCGAGTCAATAAAGTACCAACGACCTGTGCATCAACCTGCTACTGCACGGCGAGTCAATAAAGTACCAACGTCCTGCGCATCAACCTGCTACTGCACGGCGAGTCAATAAAGTACCAACGTCCTGTGCATCAACATGCTACTGCACGGCGAGTCAATAAAGTACCAACGACTTGTGCATCAACCTGCTACTGCACGGCGAGTCAATAAAGTACCAACGTCCTGCGCATCAACCTGCTACTGCACGGCGAGTCAATAAAGTACCAACGTCCTGTGCATCAACCTGCTACTGCACGGTGAGTCAATAAAGACATAAATATTCCTGCTAATACGTTGTAATCATGAACAACATGTATCATCTTGCTACAAGCCGTGAGTCACGAACCAACCTACATTAACCTGCTACAGTGTGGGAGTTACTAACGATACATCAACATCAGCATGTCACAGCGAGGGGGAACAAAAAACGGCATACACGAACCTGCAGAACGACGTTCATTAACACGTCATTGTCACAAACAAAGACTCCCCACTAATTGATAGTTCTCTATGTGAATACGGTTGTCCGTGTCCGAAGCATTTCTCGGTACACGTACTAGTTGCCATCGAGTAACCATACACATATGTTACACTGATCAATAACAACTGGCGTTGTACGTCTACAGAAATAATGATTTACTTTTGCGACAGAGTTATTAATACGGCTCTCTTCCTAATTTCATTATCTAGTACAGAAATGTCACATATATATAGCAACAGAAAGTAAAGTACATATGTTGAATGAAGCAGTGGATAAAGTCGATGACTTCGTATCACATATTCATCACCGCTGTTGGGTTAGAGTCCCACTGGGGTGTAAACATCGTTCATTTAATGCTCGGTGCTATCCAGCTCGGTGGTTCTACCTGAGCGTCAAACCGTGCATGAACAACCACTCGGAGGGACACCCGGGGCCTTCCTCAATCGATACTAGCTGGATAGTCGACATATGACTGACTTAAGTATTTTGTGCGACTTTTAAGCTCAAACACAAACCAACAATCAAACTGAACGAAGGAACGGACGATGCAAAACGAGAGAATGGCAATGCTACATGATGTAAGAAATACTCTATTTTCAAAATATATTTCCCAAGACAGAGTTCTGAACTCTGGTAAACGAACGTTCAAGATATGGCCAAACTTTGCAAACAATCGAATAACACAGAAACAAATCAAGCTGTAGACTGTCATTTAGGTTGCTGTTACTGATCCGAGCTGAATTCGATTAAGCTATTCAGTGCCACACCTTCATCCCTCCATACGAGAGCATGTGAAAAACCTCAATCACACCACAATGAGGACATGCATAGTCGAATCACAGCCAGAAGAGTTCTAATCCAAAAAGAGAGAAACTCAATTAACAGTGAGCCTAATCTAGATGGTCTTGTAAATAGGGTGGCCAATTTGTGGCACATCCCTCCGTAAGTTGGATACTGCTCTGGACTTGTAACTAAGTAGATGAAGACATTTGTAAAAGGGTAGTCTGCCAATTGCCATGAAGTAATCCATAAATATGTACATACAGTGATACTGTTACGCAGACATGTTAAGGTTGATGTCATGACGATCTATGGCAATGGGTGATGATATAAGTCAGCGATATGCTCATCAATGTCGTCTCCCCGTAACTAGGACACACTATTTATGATGGCGCATGAACTGAACCCAAACCAACATCAATGTTTGACGACAAAGGAAACATAACCCAAACCAACATCAATGTTTGATGACAATGGAAACATAACCCAAACCAACAAAAGAACAATCATCTCCGAAACATTATTTAAAAATTGAAATGACAGTGAGGAATGCACATGTTGATGCAACATTCTTGGATGATTGTGTAGTGCCGTGGGTAGTGCCGTGGGTAGAGCCGTGGGTAGTCCCGTGGATAGTGCAGTGGGTAGTCCCGTGGGTAGTGACACACACACACACACACAACACACACACACACACTCTTGTATAGCCTTCTATCCGAGGACCTTGACATACTTATGCGCTTCGAGGACCAAGAAGATGGAATGGATCTATACTTTCAGAAATTTAACACACTGTTGCTCTCAGAGCCTATATATCATAGTCTCAACTCAAATCTTCATACATCCACACATATTTTCATATCAAGCAAGTGAAATTTAGTCCATGTTTCTATTCAGTCCGAGGACTGTCAATATTTATCAACTGGCTGAGGACTAAAAGTGTGTCAATGTTAATCTTCTAACCGAGGACATGTAATAAAATGTAACACATTCTACATGTGCCATCTAACTGAGGACATTATATATATTAAGGTAAGTAGTTGTTTCAGTTGGTCGACTAGCGCAACATTTGTGTTGCCTAATAGCACAACCTTAGTGTCGCCTTATCCCTGTCATAGTACACTGTAATTTATGTCATATCGAAAGTTTTGAGTCAATCGCCCCTGAGATACAGTTGGAAAATGGTGTTTAACACCAACAAACAAACACCACTTTACTTTATTCCAGTATATCGATATTGACAGTAGATGATGTAATACTATAAATGGCTGCATTCAACAGTTAGTTTCATTGAAAGTTAAATTGTATCAGACTACTACTGTATCAGACTACTACTGTATCAGTATCAGACTACTACTGTATCAGACTACTACTGTATCAGACTACTACTGTATCAGACTACTACTGTATCAGACTACTACTGTATCAGACTACTACTGTATCAGACTACTACTGTATCAGACTACTACTGTATCAGACTACTACTGTATCAGACTACTACTGTATCAGACTACTACTGTATCAGACTACTACTGGTATCAGACTACTACTGTATCAGACTACTACTGTATCAGACTACTACTGTATCAGACTACTACTGGTATCAGACTACTACTGTATCAGACTACTACTGTATCAGACTACTACTGGTATCAGACTACTACTGTATCAGACTACTACTGTATCAGACTACTACTGTATCAGACTACTACTGTATCAGACTACTACTGGTATCAGACTACTACTGGTATCAGACTACTACTGGTATCAGACTACTACTGTATCAGACTACTACTGTATCAGACTACTACTGGTATCAGACTACTACTGTATCAGACTACTACTGTATCAGACTACTACTGGTATCAGACTACTACTGGTATCAGACTACTACTGTATCAGACTACTACTGTATCAGACTACTACTGTATCAGACTACTACTGTATCAGACTACTACTGTATCAGACTGTATCAGACTACTACTGTATCAGACTACTACTGTATCAGACTACTACTGGTATCTGACTACCACTGGTATCAGACTACTACTGTATCAGACTACTACTGTATCAGACTACTACTGTATCAGACTACTACTGGTATCAGACTACTGTATCAGACTACTACTGTATCAGACTACTACTGTATTGGATTTCGGGAGTAACTGGGAGGCCTGACTGCTGGCCACAGACTTGTGAACTGTCCATACAGCTGGTGACACCATTACCACTTTACTAGCTATATTGTACTTTATTTGTTTCACAAGTAAAACAAACAAACGTGCAAATCCGGGCAAATAGCTTGACTTAGCCATGTGGTTCTACTCGCTGTCTGGTTGGAAGGAATACAATACAAAACATATATTACAAACTTTACAATATGTTTATTGAAGTAACCTTTGAAAACAACTAGATTGTTTTGGAAAAAACGTCCATAACTCTGTGAAAAATTAATTGAGCGAAACGTGAAGATGATATGTAGAAATAAGTTTGATACTGATCATTATGTGTATCTTTGAAATCTGGCTACAGATTTAGCAGAAGTAGTCCGGACAAATTCTTCATTCTTCAAAAAATTCTTCAAAGGCCCATAACTGTGTGACAAATTACCCGAGCGAAACACAAAGACGATATGCACAACTAGGCTTGGTACTGACCATTCGGATGTGCTTTGTTATAAAAATGTTCAAAAGGCCGTAAATCCGCAAAAATCATCCAACTGGAACTGGGTTAATATATGCACAACTAGACTTAATTCTGATGCATCCTCCCAGGTTTGGTGAAAATCCAAAAAAGGGTTATGAAGATGAAGCGCAGACAAGTTTGTGCTATAAAAATCTTCAAAGGGCCGTAAATCCATCTAACCGGAACAGGGTTACAATATGCACAATTAGACATCATACAGATGCATCCAGCCAAGTTTGATGAAAATCCAACAAGGAGTTAGTTATGAAGATAAAGGGCGGACAAGCTTTGTTTTATAAAAATGTTCAATGGACCGTAAATCAGCCCAAAATCATCCAACCGGATTACAATATGCACAACTAGACTTAATTCTGATGCTTCCTGCAAAGTTTGGTGAATATCCAACAAAGGGTTTTGGAGATGAAGAGTGGACTAGGTAAACCGGATAGACAGACGGCAAAAACAATGTCTTCCCATGTATGGGATTAACCCTGTCATCACCAAGTAACTGACATGGACTGGTCCATGTTATGTTTAGACCAATTAAGTGATCTGAAAATTACATTCTGACCAGTACATTTATATCAAAATGGGTAATTTTGTTTAAAAATAGTAAAATTACTAGCAAAAAGTGCAGATCCTGATGAGACAGCTCGTTACGAGCCGGCACATCTGGATCTACACTTTTTGCAAACCTATTTAGAGGTATGTGGTGTTGAAAGGGTTAAGAACCACCTTGTATTTGAAACCTTTTATCTATGCCAATAGAATTATTAATAAACAGTAAAAAAACAACAGTTGCTTCTCTTTTACAATTAAACTGGCCAAAACACATGATCAGCTTAGTAAACTATAAGCACAGTTATGCACTCGTAAACCTTGTCAACATCTAAACACCTTATATATTCAACATTAAAATAAAACCATGAAATGACTACAGCATGGTGTGTATCAGGGCTTCGCATTGCAGGTATACAGTTCCGGATATTACCAATAGCATGCCGTAGTTGGGCAATATCTGAACGACTGCTACACAATCACTATTTAAGATCTATGGAACCATATACATTCCATACGAAACCCTGATAGGAACGCACATAGGAATCCTTAAAAGTATACTAGGAATCCTTAAAAGTATACTATCCTTGTGTGACCATCTTTTATATGTCAATATAAATGTATATAACATACGGACGTCAATAAGAAATGCAACTTGGAAAGTATTGTGCATTAAAATAGACCACAACCAACTGAATACTATATTAATAGTACTGTAGCCACTAATAATAATAAGGAAAGTAAGTCACATTAGTATAACATTCATTTGTCACTTTTCATTTTTAACTTCTGTCAGTTTTGCCAGTTCACCCAACAATCGTCGCTCATGCACACAAGACATTTTCACAGGAATGTTTAAGGCTATATGCAGGAATTAGTCTCAAACAAATTGTTGCTATTTAATAAATAATAAATATCAACCGTGGTATATCGCAGAATAACCCGAGTTTGAAGTTCTTATGCGTAGAAATATATCACGAAGGCCAAAGGCCTGAGTGATATATTTCAACGCATAAGAACGACAAACGAGGGTTATTCTGCGATATACCACGGTTGATACTTATTATTTCGATTCTAACACGACTTACTTCTAATAATTTTAAAGGAGTATTTTCTTCAAACGCCGCTGCATTTGGCTTTTGAAATTTCCTCCCGCGTAAAGGGGTGATGACGTTATTTTTTATAGAAAATATCAATCTAGTGCATAAATGAACAAAAGTTGTAACTGATCAATAATTTTATTTATTTTGTCAAATAAAACTGTACAGAATAGTAACTGAAACGTTACTTAACAGAAAAACAAGATGGACAAGAGATTATCTGATTATAAAAATAGCTCACTTCCGTGAATTCCAACGGTATATTTTACAAACATCGCGTGACTTTCATTCATAAAACTTTACACGCTTTGTATAAATGACGTAGCCAAAACACGGTGCGCGTGCAGCATAGTTCAAGGTAGGTATATTGCAGAATAACCCGAGATTGGTTTTACTCTAGACGTATGTATGTTATTAGCTGGGTCGTGTTAGAATATCGCATAACAAATACATTACACTTTTTGGTGATTTTTAACATATTATTTTATTTGTTGCCATGATCGACGGCTCAACACTGGTTCCGATCTTATTGTTTGTACACATTCTGCTTTACCAGGTAGTTTTCGGGTAACAAGATGCTTCTGGAGATGCTTTTCAACTGCTGCCTTTTCAGCTTTTGTCCAAGGTCTCTTCTCCACTTTCGATGTCACTGAAAATTTAAGAAAGTTCTAAAGCTTAAAACAAAATTGTTGGCATTCTTCATTTGTAAACATATATATCGCCTTAAAAGACTTGATTTGGACCACCTGGTTTAACTTTTGGTTTTCTTTTGCTCTGGCAGATGATGGCTTGAATTTGTAATTATTGTCATTTCTATGTGTCATCGCAGTGATTTTACCTTGATTAATAATGTTTTCTGTGATGGAGTTAGTGGACCTCTATGCAAGCTGAACAATTATATGCATTTTGAACAATATTGGAGCCCAGGGTGAAGACTTTGATCCCGTAAAATTTATTCAAACACCCTGGTAGTTTTTGCTACTTGTTCTAAGCCAGCGGCTCTGATGTTGTTTTTGTGTGACTGCTGGCTGCAGGCCTCATCATGTTGTGTCACGTTTGGCACCTTGTCCGGCTTAGCATTGTGATCACCTAGCTTGACGAAGAGAGTTGGTATATTTGCTTGTCGTTTATCTGTGTGTTACTGCGCTCTACTCTCGGTGCTGTGGGTGGGCTACAGTGACTGGCACTTCCTGGGCTTCATTAGTTAATTTTATGAAGTTTTTTCTTATGTTTACATGCAAGATTGATCAGAATATCTATGTCCGTTCAAGAGTTAGAAAACAGATAAGCTTTTATTGAGGACATCCTGCTGTGACATTGATAATGGGCTCAAAGACACCCAACCCATAATCCATTCACACGTTATGTTGAAAGCAAATTCCAATGCCAATGAAGACACTAATAACAATGTACCCGCTTCCTTCTCGGCAGGGGGATAGAATGATAAAACAATTACAGTTGCAAACGGCATACTCATTTGAAAGAGAAATAGTGTAATAAAACAACGAGGGCATTATACTGCAAATTCTATTTCTTAATTAGTTAACAAGTAACTTGCACCATCATCATCTAGTTGTCTATATAAAATTAATAAAAGAGAATTTGATCACGAAAGCAGCCACTTGGTGACAGTTGAAATACATAAAACATATTCTAGAAAGAGTGTTCAGACTTTTTCCCGACCAACAGACAATCTCATACTGAGAGTTCCATGGTAGTCATGATGAGCGGTGGACAATCATTGGTCTACAAAGCAAGTAGCCTACTACAAACTGAAACAATTAGAAACAAGTCGGATAACATTAGACCTTTGAATCAAAACTTACCTGATTTACCAGGTTTATTTGGGACCACAATTCTTTTATTTATATCAGCAATCCCATCGTCTACATTATCTGCAAATATTATTTTTATTGTTATTATGCAAGTTTCTCTATAATTTCTTTGATGGGCCAATCTGGCCATTTTTTCCTTTTATAGACAGAAGCATTAACATATATAAACATTTCCTAATTTTATAACCAGGCTGACATTGCAATAACCTCCCTGATATGCATGTCACACACGGTTTTGAGATTGTGTGTGCATTTATTTTTCAATGCACAACAGACAATTCTCTTTCCCAGCCCAGAGAAAACGTGTGAATTGCCATCTGATACAAAGTTCCATACCAGCTGGGCAATGACAAATCATCTCATCAGGGTGAACATATGTGCCAAGTTATTTGAAATCCCTACAACTAATGGACAAATTATGCTGCAATATATCAATAATTGACCATTAACCTCAGAGTGTGACATTGACCTAGTTAATTCCCCATTACATGACAAAGCAACAACCCACACATGAAATATACCAATATTTGACATTTAATGTGACCTCGACTTTGACCCGTGTCTTGGAATTGACATATATTCTTGGTGCGGCGAACATTTGTGCCAAGTTTATTCAAAATCACCTACATGCATGACAAAGTTACAGCCTGGGCACAAAAGTGCGACTGACGGACAAACAAACCGACCAGCGCAATACTATTACACTGGTAGGGGACTAACAACAGAAGTACAATGCGATATTGTAAGTTCTCAGGTGAAATACATGCATATTTAAAATGAACAATAAATATTGTAAAATATTGTTTATTTCTCTTATTTACTCACTCAGATCTAATAAGCTGTATCAACAACCATAGCATTATGTTAACATGAATTTAGCGTAGGCAGTAGCGGGTGGCAATATTACTCACTAGATCCATGTAAAATATTCCTGACACTACGTTGATACAATAATTGCAATGCACAGCTCAACCCTTCTACAACCTTTCGTTGTCTGTTTTATACCTTTATCAATAAAACTATTTTGAACATGATTACCTCTTTTTCTCTTTTAACCTTTTGCACCAATGGCAAAATTCTATGCACATAAATATAACAAGAGACATCAATACATATTGCATTAGTTACCTTCATGTTCAGAACTGCTATCATCTTCCCCAGCTTCAAATGACACATCAATGTGTTCTGCAAGTAAATTTATACAGATATATATTTCAAATGTACAGTACCCTTCAATTTTTTCTTTACATATCCTAAAGTTGCAATGCCATTTAAGCACTAAAGTACAGGGGTGTAAAATTATTCAAAATGTCACTTGCCCTTAAGGTCTAGTAGATGCAAAATCTTACTCGCCCTTACTGGTTTGCCACTCGCCCTTATATTTTATACATATATTTCAATATTCACTCTGTTTCGCCTTTAGTAGGCTATATATGCTACAGAACATGTATATGTATATCTGAATATTCGATTAGGAAAGTATTCGAATATTTGATCATGATTCTGTCAAAACCTACTTTCTGTATCAGTATGCCAGCCTTCTTCCGGTACGGCCGTGTAAATATGGCGACGACTCACAATCAGTTATTGTTATCATCATCTACGTTCTATTTAACACCAGTCACCTCGCTATAATTCGTAAACAATTGGAATTATATAATAGTTTTACATTTAAATGTGCGGGCTACAAATGCATTTTCGCATGTGCTAACTACATGTAACTGGCCGTCTGCTAGGGTTCTTGTTTACAACTGTTCCCGAACTTCCGGTACCACGCAGTCGCTCAGACGCTTTTATTCAATTCAAAGCGTTTATGAAACGATCAATGGTATTTAATAAATAAACGGGTTTAATAAACGGAGAACGGCGCATAATGTCAACTTTTAATGTTCACGATGATCCAAAATTCACTCGACCGGCCGGACGACCGTCTACACAAAGCTACTCGACCGAAGTATGTCATAAAAGAATGAGTGAGGGTCCATGAAAGATTTTGATCGATTCCGTAACTCCAGTTTAAATGGGATCGCAAAAACGTACAGCCATCCATCCATGAGGTATTCCATATGCTGTTGGTATTTAGTTGGTTTTCAGGAATGTTATTAAAGATATTTGTATTGATGACATCTTGAGGACTTGGAACTAGATTATACATCAACAGTGCGAGGACTCTATCACATTATGACTTGTACAGAAGTCCAGCAATAGAAACCATCCAACAGTACTCCATTACATGAAAATAAGATTCTATCATAACACATATACATTGGAACTCGTACAGTGTGAGAAGCATTATGCTACATAGTACAAGCTTGTTTTCCAAAGCCATAAATAGATCATACGTAATCAAAATGCAACATTTGTTAACATCAAGTTATTTTGGATTGCATGAAAGATTTTCCAAGAAATTCATTATATTCGTAAGCTAAATAATCAATTAATCTTTAACCCTCTACTCCACAGAGACACCATTTGATGCATCTATCCATTCCATGATGTAGACACCATTTGACGCATTCATATAAATACCCCTCCCCCGAAATTAAGTAACAAACATTGAACATGTGAGAATCAATATTCCATGAAAAATCATCTATGACAATAGTGTCATTTGCATTCAACATCACATACTGTTCGTGCAGGAAAATCTTTACTTGAATATAAAGATCGATCAAAGTGGATAGATTTATTCAACCTTTAGTCATACTGAAAATGTCTGAAATTTACTTCTTGAAGTTAAGAATCATGCCTGTGGTAGTGTTTTTTTCTTTAAAAAAAATAGCTATGGACATTAGTACAACACTTGCAAAACAAAAGAATGCCATACCTTCAACATCGATCTGTATTTCATCAAGGCTTTTGCCTTTGTGCTTTTGTATATTCCCACTCTCTACTTCTAGCAGAAGTTTGCTGATTTTTGCGAGCTGTATTGTGTCTTCAGGGAGCCGGTAATACTGCCGGTGAATTCTTATGTCATGTCCCAGAAAATTTGCTAAGCTATCCAACTCATTGTCCTTTAAATTCAGTATTTGCGAGATAGTGGCCACATGTTTCCGCAGGGATGTTGATGTGATATGCTCCGGATGCTCGGCTCCACATTCAAGCGAATACATTTTTAGTACATCTGAACAGCGTAGTGGTGTTTTGGACTTTCCTTCCCTAGCAAATACATATCTATTTTCTGAATCAATTCCTGCCAATGACCTTGTTGTAACGAGAGCTTCCAGCTGATTGAAATGCCGCTCTGTCAACAATACAGGCACACGTCTACCTCTTTTTCCACGTATTTCGACTCTTCTCAAGCTCTCTGCAAGTTTTATTTCGAAGGCAGTCAAGCACTGTGCTATTTCCTCCTGCATTTCTCTCTGCTGCGTTACCCCACTCCTATATTGAGACATCTCCATACGTTCAGTTTCCCCACCTCTCCTCCTATTAAAGAGAACCAATTGGGCAAGAGTAACAGAAGCAAGTTCCCTCCAAGTTTTCCGGCTTGGACATTCGTTCAATGAATGGCACAGGTCTGAAGCTTGTGTCTGAAGATGCTTGTTAAGTTTTTGCAAATCACTTGCAAAGGGAATTCTTTTAGCTTTGTTGTATTTTTGCGCATGCAAATTTTGCAATGCTACACTCGATATTTCTGTTGTCCATTCCTCACAACACATATGTATAAATTCTTCTGCCGTCTGTTTCAGATCCTGTTTTCCACTCATTATTGCTTTTGTCTTCAGGATGTGTCCACAACTTTTCAGCGACTGGCCCAGCTTCAATGCAAGAGAGGGTATTTTATAGTGTCCAGTGTCTTCATCAAACCCGGCCACATTTTTCACCGCAGCAATTACTGATGGAAAAAGAACTGGGTTCATGCAATTCTGCATGGTCTCTATCTTTGAATCTATCTGTCTTGCACTCAACACAAACCGGCCGAGCTCCCTCATCTTTTGCTTAACATATTGATACTGATGTGACTGATCAGAAATCTTTCCATAAAGTTTCTCTCCAAATCTTACAATTATTTCATCATGTCTTGCAGTAAAAGCTATATCATAACTTGCCATGCAACCAGTAATGTCTTTTATGAATTTTTTGTTTTTGCTTATGTCTGGCGCTAGTAAGGATGCCCCGGCAGCTTGATGGCGAACACCTTTGATGGAGCTAGATGCCGTTTTTGATGGACAAGTTTTGGCATGTCTCCAAAGCTCATGCCTTAGAAAAAATCCAAGGCAATTTTCACATGGCAAATATTCACAAGCATTATAATAGTTTGTTGCACCAGGTCTCTTGTACGGAATGATAGTTCCTTTTTTTTCATCTACAGCCTTTCTGTTGAATAAAAAGTCTCCCCTGTTCATCAGTTCCCGCCATTTGGTTCTCCGTTCATTCGACTTTAATGGTAATGTAAGAGTTTGTATGACATCCAGCTCCGATTTGTGCATCTGTTCTAAATGACGAGGTAATTTTGCAACCAATTTCATGCAGTACAAACAGCAATGCGTTTTGTCCCATACTCTATTTCCTTCAGTAGTGATTTTTGCCCTGCCGACAGTCAACTTCTCACTTTCAAGTGATGTTCCAGGAACAGGATACAACAGTGTTTTCTCTTTTCTCACATATGAGATGGCTGGGAATGGATCTAAGATATCCGAGACTTCACTTTCACTATTAGAAACAATCTCCTCATCTTCACTACTGCTAATTGGTGGCATATAGTCACTGTCACCATCTGTGTCATCAACATCTTCGTTCACGGAATCAGTACAAGAAGCATCTAAAATAAATATATAAAACTACAGAATAAAATGCAGACAAGCATATTTTCGTTTAACATTAAAACATTCCTTTGACCATGCACACGGGGTCAAGGTCAAAAAACGTACAGCCATCCATCCATGAGGTATTCCATATGCTGTTGGTATTTAGTTGGTTTTCAGGAATGTTATTAAAGATACTTGTATTGATGACATCTTGAGGACTTGGAACTAGATTATACATCAACAGTGCGAGGACTCTATCACATTATGACTTGTACAGAAGTCCAGCAATAGAAACCATCCAACAGTACTCCATTACATGAAAATAAGATTCTATCATAACACATATACATTGGAACTCGTACAGTGTGAGAAGCATTATGCCACATAGTACAAACTTGTTTTCCAAAATTTCTCATATTGCATGTAGCTTCCAAATATTCCATTACATTCTTACACACTGAAATATGCTTAGAACTGATAAATGTATGATACATTGTGCATACCATGACTGAGCACAGTAACCGAGCTGGGACATGCTAGCAATGGTTCAACATCAGACTGGCAATGTGGTGGCTCAACATCAGACTGGCAATGTGGTGGTTCAACATCAGACTGGCAATGTGGTGGTTCAACATCAGACTGGCAATGTGGTGGTTCAACATCAGACTGGCAATGTGGTGGTTCAACATCAGACTGGCAATATGGTGGTTCAACATCAGACTGGCAATGTGGTGGTTCAACATCAGACTGGCAATGTGGTGGTTCAACATCAGACTGGTAATGTGGTGGTTCAACATCAGACTGGCAATGTGGTGGTTCAACATCAGACTGGCAATGTGGTGGTTCAACATCGTGGTCAACATCAGCTGGCAATGTGGTGGTCAACATCAGACTGGCAATGTGGTGGTTCAACATCAGACTGGCAATGTGGTGGTTCAACATCAGGCTGGCAATGTGTTGGCTCAACATGGTCCTCATAAAGTAATCGCTCCTTTTCTACATCAAATGGATCATCATCTGGAATATTTATTTGATTGAAAATCAATATTTATGCTGAAAGTAAAATATAGCTACAGCAGCTATGTGTATTACTAATGTTTGTGTGAGCAGATCTCTTTATGTACATGGATGTCTTTAATAATATAGCCTATTTAAGAAATCACCTGCTTTTAACAAACAACTTGTCTCAGGTGCTTTTTGTGTGCACTGATTTAATGAGTTTTTAAAACAGAAATTGTAATACATTATGGACAACACCCGCAATGTTTAAAGCTGATAAAATGTAATGGGGATACTTTCACACTCATAATATACTTAACATGTTGAGAAAAGCATAGCATACAAAATGGGAAAGTACAAATGCGATAAAACTGAACAATAGAACAGTGGAACATTTTGTTGAGAAACATTTACATTACTGTAAGTATTACTAATACACCAAAGAAATACTTAACAATAACTAATAACAACAACAATCTGAAATACATAAAGCCTCCATATGGGTCCGAAAATGTCATTTTTACATTCTAGTATTATACGTTGGGCTTTAAACATATATTAGTATGTAAAAAATCATGTTCTGTGACCAGGTATTTACGGCTATTCAATTACCAGAATAATAATAATCACAACACAAACTTAAATTTACGGCTAGTAAATTTATATCAGTTGTTTACATTTTGGAAGAAAACGCATTCGGCAACTTTTCCGATAAAATTATTTATCGGAGCAGTACACGAACGTCTCCGGAAACACTTCGGGATACATACGAAGAATGTTGAACACGTTTACGGAATATGTGGGAACGAATTATTTTCAACAAGCATTGATTTGTAAACAAACACCCACTGAGTTCAATCGCATATAATTCATGTGCTTCTCTATCCGCCGAGGTTTGTGATCTTGCAGCAGTGACACATATGGCTATCCTACCTAAATATGTTGATTTCGGACCTCAATTCGGATGTAAAAACGACATTTTCGGACCCATATGGGGGCTTTAACAATAACTTATAATAAAAACAACAATTTGTAACAAGGGCATCCATGGTTGTGAACTTGTCTTTTTTTGCACATTTTTTATATTTTGGGGGTGAAGCCAATGTGAGCTGAAGATCAGGGTCTAAGTTTTATGCTTATTGGTTGTTCTAAAGAATGTTTTGTGTGAATGTGAGCTTAGTAAGCCATAATATATAACCAAAACATGACAATATTTATGTTAAAACTTCTCCGTTTTCCTACACTCAGCCTTGTATTTAAATTTAACTGAAAATAAACTGGGGAAAGAACAGTGCATAAAATCACCTAATTCAGCCACACGATCATCTGCCTGTGAATAAAACATCTTGTTAGAAATAAACCTGTATTTGTTTCTTTATGTTTATTTTCTTGAATACATAATATACATTATATAATATTATGAGACAGCAATAAAGTATCTACATTGACTTGACGGAAGTATGTCCACGACGGTTTCACAAATTTAGCTAAAAATGTCAGCAACACATTAAATAGCCATAATTACCGTATTCCTCCAAGGAAGATTGTTTTCTCCGTAGTCATATCGCAATTCGTCATCTTTATTGATGTCCCTGGTGGCAAACAGGCACACCCTTGGATAGTCATTATTAAGGATGATCATTTTCATTCTTGAGTTGCTTCGTTTCACTGGAGCATCATTCACAAGTCGGCCTAACTGGTTGCTTGTTGAACCGTCAATCCTAATAATTATTTAAAAGATATCCTAATAATTAAACAAGATAGCCCAGAGGACTCTAGGCTGCTCAACCAAGTCCTGGAGGGACCCACTTTCCAAAATGAGCTACAACTGTTGTGGTATTGGAAAAACTGGTGGCCCCTGGGGGCCGGGCAGGGCCAATTCTGACACAAGGGTCACCATTTGAACTATCATGATAGAGGTCCACTAAACAATACTACATGCCAAGTATCAAAGCTCTAGCTGTTATGGTAATGGTATTGGAGATTTTTGAAGGTTTTCCTATATATTTCTATAAAATGGTGTGCTCAAGTGAGCTGAAAACTCAGAATTAACCACAATAAGGTAACAAAGAACCCTGACTTACATGCAAAGGAATAATAATATTGATTTACCCCATTAAATACACTATAAGAAAACCAGCTATCTGAAATTCTACAACACAAGGTAAAAACAACTAGAAGTTCATATTTGCCTACAAACATAAAGGAGTATTTCACATATTCTGGATGTACACTAAGAAGTAGAAACTGGTAAATTCTGGGTATACCTGGTCATGTTTGGGGTGGGTGTACACTGCTGATTTACATATAATTTGCACTCACCACTGATATCTGTCCTTATATTTAAATCCAAACAGGAAGTTATTGCCCCGATTGCTTCTTATGTTGGCTTCTTCTGCAGATATCCGCTCTCCAGCATATTCCAACAAGAAATCTCCCTGCTTGAAACTGCATAAACTGAAAACTCCTTGACCTGAAAAAAAAATCAGGCATGAACAAATGTCAGTATAGAAGAAGTATTGAACTCTTTAATTCAAATTCAATAGGACTTGGTTGCTGTGGTCAATGGTCTTTAATACACCAGTGATAATAAGTGTGTCTGTCCTCATTTGTTAATAATGTCTGATTTCAGTTAGTTTAAACAGTATTTATTAATGTACTCAGCATGTTATTGTTTATATATATATATAGTTTACATCAATATTGGAAAACAGCTTCAAGAAAAGCTTATGCCAATTACGGTCCATACTGTGGTGTGTGATATCCTCACTTGCATGTCTTTCTAAAACACCAATGTGTCTATCCTCATTTGTCACTAATGACCTCAGTTGACTGTGATGTGTGATGTCCTCAGTCTTTTAATCTGCTTAGTTGTAATCTCAAAAGTATTTATATGCTATAAATCCTATACTTTAAATTAATTTTTTTAGCAATGGGACAGTTGTCCGATTTTGTGCCAACAGGTATTTTTCACGATTTTGTGCCAACTCTTGGAGATTAAACCTTGCATATGCTTTAAGCATATGAATATGTTTAATGCAATAAATGTATTGTTGTTGTTGTTATATGGTCATCTAGTTATATATTATTTGTGTCTGGTCTATAACTTTGTTATTCATTGTGGGATTTTGAATTACGGACAAGACAGGATTAGGGAGCATTGTATATTTCTAACTTCTTGTTAATTTTTGGAACTGTTAAAATAAATCTTCCGCACATGCATAAGCCTAACTACGTGCCTGGCAACTTGCTTTATATTAGTCAACTGTACTGTAGTAAGTACTGTACATATTCTGTGAAGCAATTAACAAATTTTCAGCAGTAAGTAAAGTTTAGTAGTACTAAACTCACCACTGTTTCAGTGTTAAAGGATGGAAATACATAAACATTGCAAACACATCATAGAATATTGGACACTATGATCCAAAAGAAACAAGTTGAATTAATAATAGCATTAGAATTGCAATATGATGTTTAGGCCCAGCTACGCGCCTGACTTCCTATCAACACTTTAGTAATAGCTGGTGACAGTAGTCATTCATAAATTCAACCAAACAAATGGTAAAGTTAAAATGTATGTATAAAATATTATGGATTACAGGAAACACTTTACAACAAGCACAATTTTGACTTGCCATTATGCAGTTTGGTATTTATCTAAATCCAAACTATTACACATGTACTGGGGCCTCCGTGGCCACGGTCGTTGACTTCAAATCACTTGCCCCTCACCGCTGTAGGTTCGAATCCCACTAGGGTGTCGAATTATTTCATGTGAGGAAGCTATGCAGCTGGCTTGCGGAAGGTCGGTGGTTCTACCCGGGTACCCGTCCGAGCCTGAAATACTGCTCGGAGGGGCACCCGTGGTCTTCCTCCACCAATAATAGCTGGAGCTCGCCCGCCCATATGGTTCGCCGGTGGCGAGGTTAAATAAAACTAATACACACAGGCGATGATACACATGTACGCACCAATAAAATTTGAAACAAATCTCTGTTCGAGGCCATCTTGGTCCAACCCAGCTGCAGAATAATACTTGGCACAATCAGTGGGTGACTGTCGTTTCTATTAACAGAAATGAATAATCATGAAACTAAATATCATATTTTAACAGTGTTGGTCTACATTTTCAAAATATATACATTTTGTGTCAACATATTGTACCTCTAAGTCAAAATATTGTACCTCTAAGTCAATCGGAAGATATTCTAAGAAGTATGACCATATTGCGCAGATTAGTCGGAAACAGTTTGGAACATTGACATATAGTATATTATGACATTTTGGTAGTCCTTCATCTTCTCCTCACTATTTTTTTTTCAAGCCAAAACTGTAGAACAAGATTTTAGTCGCCAGTAGATTTCATGAAAAACAAAACAATTGAACAATGATCTTCATTTGTAGCAAGTCCAATTTATATAATAGCAAATATCCAATTATAATGTCGTATGATCAGTCACTCTTTATTCAATATATGAAAAACTAAGGACTGTATAGCAAATCAGATATAATAATAATTCTTTTGTTTATAGAGAATAAAAATTTACATGTTTAGCCATAGGCCAGTCTTACACATGATCCTCTGTTGAGTGAATGAATTGTTCATTTTTTCTTAGTGAATGAAAGAATTTATTATCCTGACACTACCATAATAATGCTGACCGCAAGGGAGGTGTCAGTACCATTTCTTAAAATCATCTATGGTATGACTTGGCCGGGGATCGAACGGTTCTCACAACCTCCTACTCTAAAAGCAGACGCTCTAACCATTTAGCTATCAAAGTGGTTGAAGAGATATATGATGGTGCTACGATTTTAAAATTAGTAGCCAAATTTTTCAAATTTCTGAAAACATACATTTTCAAATAATTTTCGAACAAAAAGCAAAAACACAATCCTTGTTCAAATATTTCTTTGAAACTTAGTAGCCATTCGCTATTTTGGCTACTAGTGCCAATGCTAACATAGCAGATGACCTGATATTAATAGACAGACAGACAGACAGATTCTTTTATTTCACTCAGGTACATTTGTACAACATGAGGATATAACGGAGTAAATTTATACAGATACATAATGGTCCGATACACGAGTGTAATCATAATTATAAGGTACATATGTTATGCATTATTAATATAATATATAATTATATTAAAGCTCGTTTATAATGATTCCATTGTGGGGGAAAAGATAGCCCTTTATCTGGAAAAGTGTCTCATGATACATTCCTGGTTTGAAAATAATGTAGCCGAATATCACAATATTTCTGCACAATAAAAATAGTTCCAATGAATAATTCATAATAGCCTATGTTGTAGTCCAAACAAAACACAAAACACATTGCAGTTATATTACCTTCTTCGGAATTTTGCTTCAGTATTAAGTATATTCTGTGAATTTACCAGAGAGACTGAGAGATTTACGAGCATTAGTAATTTTGTGCAAAAAGTCATTGTGTACTTAGTATTACACACTGGTCAGTCAATTTCATGTTTAACATTTTACACATGACATCAGGAACACTGCAAGTGCTGTATGTATTCAAGCTGCTGTAAAGCTTATATATATGTATTGTATTGTTGAAATATGCACATGTGCCTTTGTGACAAATTGTCTAATTAGTAATAATAAGATCAATGTTTTTTCAATGGGTACCTGGCAAAATGAGAATAATATAATGTTAACATACTTGTCTTTTATGGAGGACTTGCGACTGTAGACTCTTCATCACCTGCAAGTGATAAAAGACACTGAAATGTTACATTTCTCCTAAATTTTGATGAACTCATAACCAACAGGCATGCCATACTGGAGATTACCAACTAGCTCTGCCAGACTATATAACACACATGTAAACTAGAAATATGTCCAGTACATGGATACGTCTGCTCCAACCTGACATCAATATGTTCACTGTGTAATTAAATTACATCTGTGATCATAAACTAATGTACAGTAGGGTGCTGTATTTGATCAGGCTTTGGTTTTGTTCAGAAAAGTTTGTTTACGTTGTGAAATAAAAAGTATATGTAGATTCCATGAGTAAACAAGTACGATACACGTATATTTTGGGAGTAATTGGGTATCATGGATTTCCCCTGCATATTAGTCCGCTAATTTCTTAGTTTCAATTGGGTTTTCTGCCCAAAAAAATGCGTATTTACACGTGTATGCCACAGGTAAAAGAACGTGGCTTTGCTATTTGAAACACATCTAACAGATGAAAAATAAATCTTATAGAACTAACTTCAACACTGAAAGATCAACATTCAGCTCACGCTGCGGCCGATTTCTCTTACAAAGTACGATTTTACACATCAAAACGTTGTGCAGGGGGTAGAAAAAATGATTTATTGATTAAATAAACCTAACTTTCAAGTCTGATGCTAAACCGTTTATGCACACCGGCTTGTCAACTTCCAAAATGTAACTAGCTTTTTTTAGTCTGAAGTAATCAAACACATTTTGCGACATTACATAGCGACTCACGGGCTCATAAAAATGAAACAAGGCCGTTTTTTCCACAATTAAAAGTGCATACATGTAATATAATTGCTATTAAAACCTACCCTAGTCACTGTCGTGTTCTACTTGCTGTACTTGGTGCAAGATTTGCGATTCCATATTTTAAACAGTCAATTTCTTTAAACAGCAGTGAAATGAAATGTGATCAGCTACATTTGGTAATTATCGTACTACTTTCAATCGATGGCATAAGCAATATGTCAGAGAAAGTGCATGTACGCTAGATTTAAAAAAAAATAAAAATCATCCGTTAGAAGTGTTTCAAATATCAAAGCCACGTTCCTTTTACCTGTGGTGTACGATGCTTATCTCTACCGGTCAGTATGGCTCATTTGAAACTAGAATTAAACAACATGAAATACTTACTGCGATTTTGCCTCTTGATAACGTAGCCATCCTGTTTAGTGTTAGGCAATGGCGAACCTAAATTTGAACAATAGCATGTGATAGTATTCATGAGTATGATGAAAATGCATTTGTTAAACTTCGAAAATTATATTTTTAACTGTTGTGACGTGAGGATTTCGGGACCAGGCTAGCTGTCAGTAGAGCATCAAGGCTGGTATTCGTGAGGTCAGAGGTTTGATTCCCATTTTGGGCATTCTTTTTCTGACTTTTTATCTGGTCATTTTATAACCAAAGCCTTTTCCAAAGTAGATCTAACTAGCACTGTGGCCCATAATATGGCGTACTTAAGACGTTAAACATCCATTTAAGCATTTAAAATGTCTCAAATATATTTAATTGATGCTGCAGTAGAAAAACAAACCTATTATAGTCCAATTGATAACAAATTATTTGTAAGAAAACACTGCAAAACCTTTAAATTCCTAAATTTTGAGTTGCTACAAATATGCAATTGGCGATGTCAAATATCTGTCCGGTAATGTGGCGCAGTTTCAAAAATGTATTTGGTTTTTGTCTATTAATACACATAAATGATCCCAAACTTGTGAAATATATTTTCAAAATATGTTTTCAACTCAGAAAAGGTTAAACATCACGGAATTTTAATCATTTAAAGTAATTTCAAACTCTTGGCATGTCTAAAAGCTAAACATAAGTAAAATAAGTTTAGCAACACTTTTTGCTTTGCTATGAAAATGTATGTGTATATGTACATTTAATGCGCTGGTGATATATTGATTAGCCTAGCATACAGGTGTCCAAATCAACATGTTATACCCGTGCAGTTCAGAATGCGTGCTTGTCACGTGCGATGTTAGGCAAGTACACAGGTAGCCCTTGTTTACATGTTTTGGTCACTGTGTCTTTACGTTTGTCATCGCATGCCACGTGTATTACACCAATTTGAAGAAAACCGCCGAAACTTACGAAAGAAAAAGCAACGGGGCGATGCCGTTAGAGCGACGTAACCAGGCTATAGGGATGTTACAAGGTGGAATGGGTGTTAGGGCCGTTTCCCTGCATTTCGGCGTTTCTCCAAGCACGATTTCCCGTCTCCGTGATAGCTTTGATGAGACTGGGTCAGTTCAAGAGCGCCCACGTAGCGGCAGGCCGAGGAAAACTACGGACGTTGAAGACCGTTACGTCAGATTGACTTCTAGACGTAACAGATTCCTATCGGCACCGAAGCTAGCGAATCATCTCCATACGACATCGCACGTACGCGTGACACCTCAGACCATTAGAAACAGGCATACAAGCGGAATACACGGCCGAAGACCATACGTCGTCATATCGTTGATACGACGTCACGTGGAGTTACGATTGAATTGGGCTACGGCACATCGCATATGGACGCAACGCCAATGGAACAACGTTCTATTCACTGACGAATCGAGATTCTGTGTTGATTTTGCCGATATGGCGGAGAAAGGTTGAACGGTTTGACGCCAATAACGTGCTATAAAGAGACCGTTACGGAGGTGGGAGCGTCATGATTTGGGGCGGCATATGCAAACATGGCCGGACAGATATTGTTGTGGTGTGGGGAACTTTAACATCTGTGCGTTATTGTGAAGAAGTGATCAATCCCGTTGTGGTACCATTTCTACATCAACGTAATGGCATGCTTCTACAGCAGGACAACGCTCGTCCACACTCTGTAAGGCATACACAGGACACTCTGCGACAAAGCAATATCCAGACTCTTGATTGGCCAGCGAAGTCGCCAGATCTCAACCCAATCGAGCATTTATGGGATGAACTCGGGAGGCTTGTACGTGACAGCGCTGACGTCAACAACGTCAATGATTTGGAAGCAGCTCTTCGCGAGGAATGGCAAAACATTCCAGCCCAAACAATTAAGAATCTGATTGGCAGCATGAGAAAGAGGTGCACAGCTGTGATTGGGTCAAATGGCATGCATAACAGATACTGACATGCTGGGACTTTTGTCGTATACCCCTACCATGTTGCCTGCTGTGTGATGAGTAATGATTTCCTCACAGTGACAATAGAATTGCATACAATGATTGCTTATACGCTAAACCTAATGTTGTACTATGTTTTGTAACTATATTTCATAAACCATGAAATATTTAGCTGTAAACTATAAGTGTTGCTAAACTTATTTTACGTAGTATAGATTTATCTATGATGCATAAATTTGGCAATTTGGGGGTGGAAGGTATAGTTTGTCTGAACTACACGCTCACAAGATCTTAATTTAATACAATTATTAACTGAAATACAAATTATGGTGTCAACAGGTCTTTTACAAGGAACAAAGTATAATGGATGCTTAATGTTCATGCAAAAAAATTGTTAAATAGCGGTTTTGATAGCTCGATATTCCACCTAAACGTCCGCCTATCGATGCATGATGAATTGAAGTTTTGAAATATCTCTTAATTTTGTTCGACAGGTCTGACGTCGCTAATGTAGAGTTGTTCATTTGTCATCGCAGGCTTAGAAAAACGTCACAAACGGCCATTTTACGCGTTATTTCAATGCAACGCCATTGTGCGCCACATTACTGGACGAGCCATATTAGGGAAGCTTACGATATATACTGTAGCATTATCCTGGTGATACCAATTACTGTGGACCTAGGCTTTCATTTGTTAGCTGTAATGAAATACATACAATGTAGCAATATCAGCATAATATTTTTTTTTATTGATAGATAATCATTTGAGCTGATAATTATCATGATATATTTGACACTGTCGGAGATATGCATAATTCTGAACAATGTTTTCTAAGCATGGTACCTTATTTATTTTTTGGTATATACCAATTACCAATTAATTTGTCTTGACATTCTACCCATTATTTTAAACTCCATTTATTGTGCAACATAATACACATAGTAAGGCTACAATGTGTAGCAGAAAACATGCAGGAAATTCTGTTTACAATAAGTCTCAATCATGGTATTTTTTGATAATTTCAACAAATTGAAGCTAAATAAACACAAAGAAGATAGAGAATGGTTTCATTCTGTTGGTCTGCACTCATTTAAAAAATGAGTTAGATAATTGGCAACAAAATTGATCAGTTACAAAATATGTGGCATCACTGTTAATTGGTATTCACCGATAATAGGGTTATGGAGGATAATTATACATGTAAGAAATTGAAACAATATTATAATTTTATTATAATTTACCATAATTACCGGTAAGTAAAGTTACATATATGATACCTTGATTATAAGTTGACATTTTATTTCTA
>CM026387.1:17623085-17636044 GCA_014843695.1 Archivesica marissinica
TGGCTGGACGGTACATAGTATCTATCTATCTATCTATCTATCTTTGTCTGTCTGTCTGTCTGTCTGTCTGTCTGTCTGTCTGTCTGTCTGTCTGTCTGTCTGTCTGTCTGTCTGTCTGTCCGTCCGTCCGTCCCGACCGACTTAATGGGTTCGGATTTGACCTGGAAGTTTCTACGTAGGAATCCTAATGTTTGGTTTGCTTTCTTAGTTGACCTTTTTATGTGAGTGTTTACATGTCCCACTCCAACTCCCACTCTTCTAATCTCTTAAGATCGTTTTGGAGTGTGACCGATTCATTTGCAGATGATAGATAGACTGCAGTATCATCTGCTACGATACGGACTTTGGAACTGATGTTTTGTGGGAGGTCGTTTAGATAGGCTACGAAAAGCAGGGATCAAAGTATGGATCCCTGTGGGACTCCAGAGGAATGGCATCTCAACTAATACCATTAAGGACAACTGACTGGAGTCTATTATCTAGAAAACTCTTAATCCACCTTAATGTTTGACCTCTGACTCCATAGTCATGCATTTTAGTAGTACTTTCTCTTGCCTTACTGAAGTCTAAAAGGATGAGATCTACCTGATGCTTATTGTAGACAGAGGTAACCAAGTTATTGATTAGCATTACTAATTGGGTCACGCATGACCGTTTTTCTCTAAAACCATGCTGCAAATGGTACAGAATACTGTGGTTAATGAAGTGTTTTACTATCGAGGAGGAAACTAAGTATATGTTCTAGAACATTGCATAGAACACATGTCAGTGAGATAGGCCTATAGTTGGCGGGGTGTGACTTGTCCCCTTTTTTGTAAATGGGAGCAACATTTGCTGACTTCCACTGGGCCGGCAGTGATCCGTCGTTGAGGGTATGGAGGCCATTCCAATGCCATGGATTAATATAGTTAATATGGTGCGTGTGACCTAAATGTTACTAATGCATTCAATTACTTATGTACATTGTATGCTTTATTGATGCCAAGCACATTGTGGGGACCATGACATGTTTTTTGGACATGCTTAGCAGACTTAAGTCACTAACCAGTACTGAGATGCCTCACTCAATGACACTATATGTGCCCCAAGCTAGTATCAAACCCGGTACCCTTTGAATCCAAATAAGACACTCTACCACTGTAATGTCCCCCCCCCCCAGTAGATATACTTTCCGCTGCTTGGCATCTTTTCGGGAAATGTAGCAAGTTAGCTTTATTTAAACTTATCAGACATTTTACCTTTATGAACAGGAAGCACATTTCCAGCGGGTGTTCAGCCTTTTAGCCGCCCAGTGTTCTCTTGGTGTAAGTTAATCAAGAGATTTAATCCTTCGCCTTATTAATTTGTATAAGTAATTGTTTAATATGCAGCGATAGTACTAGCTATATTGAGTTCCGTATAAATTTAATGATTCGTACTCAAAAAGGTTCGAACCACTGTGTCAATCGGTTTCTTTATACGTAAAGAAAAAAGGTTGTATAATTTTTGGTTGATAAATAAAGTACTTCTAGTTAACATTTGTATTTCATTTTTGATAGTAATTTAATTAGGATCTGGCTATGTTGATGGTAAGAATAAACTTGTACATGTAAGTTGTGGATTGTATTTTTATGTCTGTTTTTTTGTATCTTGCCGTTTTTTTACCATCAGTCGATACAATATATGCAAACCAAGCGCATCTGGTGTTTTGATTGTATCCAGTTAAACTTAGCTGGTCCAACGAGGAAGCAGTCTCGGGGGTTCGGTAACAACCACTGCACCACTGGACAATGGACGACACACTAAGTAATTCTCTGAACCATATAACCCATATACATTCGTAGGAACAGATATTGCGTCTAACTACTGGTACATTTCAAGATTATGTGACACTTGGGTGTGTCATTCCTATACGAGTAATGCATATTTACGTTTGTTTACCTGTTATTCTCGTTTTGGCGAAAGTAGGTTAAATCGGTGCGCACTATATCATAAGCCAAACCGTGTTTCCGTGTATGTTACAAGAAATTGTACTAGATACGTGTGACCCCACTGGGAAATTGGTTCAGGGTCGTTGTACCCTAGAAAGTAGTTTTTGCAAACAAGCAGACCATAATTTGATGATGTTTTACTGTAGAACCAGAGACTGTTTGCATAAATTTCTTATTGTGTTTGTGGTGCATCTGTGGCATTTGTGTTCATTTGAAGAAGACTTTTTGTGAATTTATTTCAGTACTACTTGCTCCAGAGCATTGATGAGTAAACAGCCCTACATGACAGCTATGATCCCTACCCATTCCATTTTCAACCGGTGTTTGTTTACATTTGAAAATTGTGAAAAACTTTGATGGTGATGCCATGACTTAGTTGTGTCTAACAGCAAGTAGCAGCCCTGGAGTTTACAGAACTGCATGCGGTAAAAGTTGATTCTTGTTTGGAACTGAGAATTTGACTGTGACAGTTCATCGATTTACTATAGCACGAAGAAGGAGAAAATACAGTGGTGTGCATCCTATGTAATAACCCGAAAGGTCAAAAACTGCTATTGCATTTCTATAGGTCACAATTACTATCTTCCTCTAATGTCGAACCCCTCGCGGGGATGTAGACATTACGATACGCGGTGCCATTATATGTCACATTTGGGGTGTTTACATGACAAACATGCATTGTACTACTTAATTCGACACACATTACATTTAATACATCAGAATATAGTATTGTATGTATTGTTAGTGGATATGTTGCCAATAATGTTATCTACTGTAGGAAGCATAGACGCCTGGTTATGTTGCATATACAGTTAGCAGCTTGGACCACATTCTATGTTGCCCATATATCTACTGTAGGAAGCATAGACGTCCGGTTATGTTGCATATACAGTTAGCAGCTTAGACCACATTCTATGTTGCCTATATATCTACTGTAGGAAGCATAGACGCCCGGTTATGTTGCCCATATATTTACTGTAGGAAGCATAGACGCCCTATTATGTTGCCCATATATCTACTGTAGGAAACATAGACGTCCGGTTATGTTGCATATACAGTTAGCAGCTTAAACCACAGTCTACGTTGCCCATATATCTACTGTAGGAAGCATAGACGACCGATTATGTTGTATATACAGTTAGCAGCTTAGACCACAGTCTACGTTGCCCATATATCTACTGTAGGGGGCATAGACGCCCGGTTATGTTGCATATACAGTTAGCAGCTTAGACCACATTCTATGTTGCTCATATATCTACTGTAGGAAACATAGACGTCCGGTTATGTTGCATATACAGTTAGCAGCTTAGACCACATTCTATGTTGCTCATATATCTACTGTAGGAAGCATAGACGCCCGGTTATGTTGCCCATATATCTACTGTAGGAAGCATAGACGCCCTGTTATGTTGCCCATATATCTACTGTAGGAAACATAGACGTCCGGTTATGTTGCATATACAGTTAGCAGCTTAAACCACAGTCTACGTTGCCCATATATCTACTGTAGGAAGCATAGACGACCGGTTATGTTGTATATACAGTTAGCAGCTTAGACCACAGTCTACGTTGCCCATATATCTACTGTAGGGTCATAGACGCCCGGTTATGTTGCCTATACAGTTAGCAGCTTAGACCACATTCTATGTTGCCCATATATCTACTGTAGGAGGCATAGACGCTCGGTTATGTTGCCTACACAGTCAGCAGTTCACACTCCCAGGACATGCTGCCTACAGTTAGCAGTTTAGATTCCCAGGATACAGTACTATTTTGTCTGCAGTGTTAAGTACATAAATAAATGTTTCTTACAAATATTTTTATTAATATTCCATCTCGTGGTTATGCATAAGCTACATCACGGTGATACATTATTGAAACTAAATACTTACATACATGTACAGTACACAGGTTGAATATATCCACTCTAATACACAAGGGAGTTTCATATTAATGCAAGTAAGATAACATAGCAATTAAACGCCTAAGTGGTCGAGTGCGTACGTAAATAATTTTATTTAAAGTTGCCACCGCATAAATGCATTCGGGCGAGTGTTCAAGGACTCTTACTTGTATACCACTGTAACCTATCATCACTGATGGGTTACGTGTTCAAGGACTCCTACTTGTATACCACTGTAACCTATCATCACTGATGGGTTACGTGTTCAAGGACTCCTACTTGTATACCACTGTAACCTATCATCACTGATGGGTTACGTGTTCAAGGACTCTTACTTGTATACCACTGTAACCTATCATCACTGATAGGTTACGTGTTCGAGCTTAGTCCACGTCTCTTTATGAAAATGTTGGCGGTTTCTTACGAAGGTTGGTACACCATGTATTTGTTAACCGCTGGAGCCCAGACAAGGTGTTGCTAGGTAAACTTTCTGTCCCTTTATGTATATTACAACTAGTAGAAATGATAAATTAAAAAAAATCATAGCAACTTGCTTCGTTGTTATCTTGGGTATAGATGTTCCACTAGTAGCTAGTTTCATACGACTGTTTTTGTCCTTCCGTGGTAACACGCTGGACTGTTAATCCAGGGATCGCAGGTTCGATCCCCCGTCTGACCCTAATAAAATTAACAGTCTTTCAGATGGGTCATTAAACCGAGGTCTCGTGTTGGTGCTGTACATTGTCAAGTCTAAAATGACTAATCTCTTCAGTAGGCGTGGCTCATATGGGCAACTGGTAGCGACGATAAATAAACGTAAAACATACACGTATATTACCATTACCACAGTGATGGGTTCAGCAGTATATACATATGTACATACTGTTCGACGTTTTGCTTTGCACATATTATGTTCTGCTATAATAATAAACTACACTAATGGAGAGCTTGTTATCAGAAGCAGAACGAATGAAAACTACATAAATTCTTATAATATAAAATAAAAGGCATTGAAACCGATAGTATTAAGGGACAAATATGTATATGTTGTTGGCTATACAAATTAATAAACATCAGTACAGTAGCCAGAGGTAAATTGCATCCGAGGCAATCTAGGGGGTCCGGGGGCATATTCCCTTTTAAAATTGTTGGCGTATAAAAGCTATTTCCTGCGTTTTCTGATTTATTTGGTTTAGACGTATAATTATGTAGACCATTCAGCTCTCTAGCAGTCAACATTTTATACAGGAAAGGGATATTTTTAGCATTTTATTTATTTACTTTTTCATTTATTTTTTGGTTGCTTTGGAAATTTTAAACGAGACAATTGCCTCGGTGTGCCTCAATGTGGCTACGGGCCTGAATATATAGATGCAGGAGAATATAAGAAAGCTATACCATGAGCCGAAACAACTAGGCTGGCTACGGAACTGAAATTTTGCTGAAGTTCTGGCAAATAGCATTTTTAACCCATTCAACATCAAGTAACTAATATGGACTGGTCCATGATATTCTTAGACAAATAAATTAATACGAACATTACATTTGGACATCTATCAAAATCGGTAATTTTGTCTACAATATTAATATTACAGACAAAAAGTACAGATCCTGATGAGACGACTGCTCTCGAGCCTATTTTGGTGTTGAAAGGGTTACTATTCATAGGAAAACAGTGATCACCACCCATAGCTACTCGACCACGGTACAGAGGCGCCCAACATCCATTAAAACGCACATAACTAGGAATTATATATTGTACAAGCAATTTACAAGCAACTACGTAACACGCACATTGTACATTATACTCAATTAAAACATGCACATATATATATGAAAATACATAAAATTACAAGCAACATGCAGTACGTTATTGTTCTTGGAACACACCCTATAAAGGCAATGTATCATTTACTAGGAATTATCCATATTGCATACATTTTGTACGCTTTATAGATTACGAGCAATTAATTTGCTAGGAATTATCCATATTGCATACATGTTGTACGCTTTATAGATTACGAGCAATTAATTTACTAGGAATTATCTATATTGCATACATTTTGTACGCTTTATAGATTACGAGCAATTAATTTACTAGGAATTATCCATATTACATACATTTTCTACGCTTTATATATATACGATCAATTAATTTACTAGGAATACAATATGTACCAAGAACTGGAAATGAATGATGTAATAATCTGTTTAGTACGCCAAGACGAATTCAAAGAACAAGAAAGCAATACATACTATACAATCAACTCGGAAATACAATCAAACATATTCTAAGCACTCATTCACAATGGACGTACAGAAAGTACTTACTTAGCACATGTGGCTGCTAAATAGTGGTCAAATGGGTATACTATAATGTTAGTCGACTATATATATGAACTATATTCTGTACTAATAAAATAACAACTTATTACTAGTCGCTCGCCCACATGGTTCGCCGTCGGTGAGGAAAATGAGCTCATTCATAATTAGTTACATTACGCCAAACATACTTACATGTATATACGAGTCAATAAAGGACTTCCCACCCGAAGGTACAACATACTTACATGTATATACGAGTATATAAAGGACTTCCCACCCGAAGGTACAACATACTTACATGTATATACGAGTCTATAAAGGACTTCCCACCCGAAGGTACAATATACTTACATGTATATACGAGTCTATAATGGACTTCCCACCCGAAGGTACAACATACTTACATGTATATACGAGTCTATAAAGGACTTCCCACCCGAAGGTACAACATACTTACATGTATATACGAGTCTATAAAGGACTTCCCACCCGAAGGTACAACATAATTACATGTATATACGAGTCTATAAATGATTTCCCTCCCGAAGGTACAACATACTTACATGTATATACGAGTCTATAAAGGACTTCCCACCCGAAGGTACAACATACTTACATGTATATACGAGTCTATAACAAGGACTTCCCACCCAAAGGTACACCACATTTACATGTATATACGAGTCTATAAAGGACTTCCCACCCGAAGGTACAACATAACTACATGTATATACGAGTCTATAAAGGACTTCCCACCCGAAGGTACAACATACTTACATGTATATACGAGTCTATAAAGGACTTCCCACCCGAATGTACACCATACGTACATGTATATACGAGTCTATAAAGGACTTCCCACCCGAAGGTACAACATACTTACAACAAACACAAACCCACCAATACACAATACATGTATATACGAGTCTATAAAGGACTTCCCACGAATACACAACTACATGTATATACGAGTCTATAAAGGACTTCCCACCCGAAGGTACACAACTACATTACATGTATATACGAATCTATAAAGGACTTCCCACCCAAAGTTACACCACACGTACATGTATATACGAGTCTATAAAGGACTTCCCACAGGAAGTTACACCACACTAACATACATGTATATACGAGTCTATAAAGGACTTCCCACCCAAAGTTACACCACACTTCATGTATATACAGTCTATTCCGAAGGTACACCACATTGTAAGTGTTCCAACCACACAGGTGTTTGGGGTTTAAAGCCGCATCAACAGCTTAGTTCATATGGAGACTCTCCCCCTAGAAGTGGCGTGAACATCCTACCAGTATTTCAGGCACGAACAGGCAAACGGCTAGAACCACCGACCATCCGCAAGCTAGCTGGATATCTTTCTCACATGAAAGAGTTCGTAGCCGCCAGTGGGATTCGAACATACACAGGATACGGGCAAGCAATTTAAAGTTAACGACATTAACCACTCGGCTACCCCTCTCCTATAATACAATACACTATGGTCACATACACACCCAGCATGATAACACTAAACTATTGTAATAGTATTCCGGTATTTACACTGTCAGAATGCTTTACGACTCTGGTATCGCGGTATCACTGTAGTTCGAATATCTTCATCGTGTCACTTTCATCATGGGTGACATATAATGCACACTGCCGTGGATTAAAACATACTGACAGTGGATTCTTCAGACCACCTGGCGGTAGAGCTATCTCACCTATCTTCTTTCCGTCTTGTCCCAGTTGTATAACATTGTTAGACTTACGTCCACATACAAACACGTTTCCTCTACCATCTGTACACACTCCTGTTGCATGTGTTAACTGAGAATCGGTGAATGTACTGATATGTTGTCCCTGTACATCGAGAGTGATCAAACTACTGTTGCTGTAGGAGGATACATATACACTGTCACCACTATCACTGATAGCAATATACCTACTGCCGTCAAATATACTATTCCCGGAACTGTCTTGTGTTACCGTATGTAGCAGGCCACCTGTCATGTTATATATATACAGGGATTTATCATAGTCAGATACGTACAATCTGTCATTCTTGTAGGCAATACAGAAGCAGCGATGATTCATCTTCAGTTGTCGTGTACGTGTCATTTGTTTACCGAGGGAGACAAACTGGATGAGTTTGCCGGTGTAAACACTCACTGCCACTTCTTGTTTACTGATGCAACATACTCCGGTAGGATTACCGGGTATGTCGCAGTGATCTATGTCAGACATATTTGTAACGTTTAAACGTTTCAGTTTGTTATTATTATAATTGGCTAATAACAGTTGGCCGTCTTCTGATAAGCACGATCCATACACACAGCACCTGCACGTGGATTTCTCACCTGGCATCTGAATATTAATTTGTCTCGTTTGTTTGACTTTGTAGAGTTCTGTCTTTGGTTGAACATACATGGATGTATTTTCACATCCAGTCATGGATGTCACACGTCCAAGATTTGTTTGCTGCTGAAAGAAGGCACATATACGTGGGTCTACAGTAAACACTATCTTCACATCGGTACAAGACTCCATTGAAAGTTTTATGTCATCTGCTTCTTCCATTTTCTTCTGGGCAATTTTCATTGAGACAAACTGTTGGGCTTTGTTTCCGTCTGCTTTTCTCAAGTTGTCTGCAGCTTGTTTCATTACACCCGCTTCATTGACAGCCTGCTTTCTCTCCTGCTCTAAAATGGACTTCAATCTGAGAAATTCTGTATCCACTTCGTGTAGCGATTGTTTTTCAAGATTGTCATACAGTTCTTCCATTTCTTTTCTGAATGATTTTACTGATGCCACGGCTTTCGTCTTGGATTTGTTCAGCTCTTGCAACAGATGTTCCTTTGTTTTTCCAATATTCTCTACCGATTTCTTTCTGTCAATCACTGTCTGATAGGTTTTATTGGCATCGCCCGTCTCGAAAATGGTGTCGATAACGTCTGGTATCGATTCCACTCCTGTGCATGTCCTGCAAGCAAGGGTTTCGATATAGTATTATACATGAGTACAATACATGTATATTAGTAAAAGTAGTAATTTTTATTAGTATCATGCTTATTGTTTGTTTTCTTGACATGTAATAGTTTATTTAAGTTTAAACATTATTTATGTTACAACGATTGCGAAGCAAGTTTTAACAACTTATATTAATCACTCTCGTTGGCGCGGATGAAAGCGTATATGTGGTCATTCGTGTGGGAGGAAACCGGAGTACCCTGAGAAACCCCACGTGTCCGATCTGGCGACCACCGGACCATCTCACATACTTCCCGGTCCGAACCCGGGTTGCATTGGCGAGAAGCGATGGCGCTAATATGTAAACAGTAATAGTTTGGACCACAGGCAGATCGCAGGTTCCATCCCCCGTCTGACCCTAATAAACAATTTCAGATGGGACGTTAAACAGAGGTCTCGTGTTGGTGCTGTACACCGTGCACGTAAAAGAACCAGAGGAGACTCTGGAATGGTTCTCGCGTCGCTCATGGCAACCGGTAGCGACGATAAATAAACGTAAAACACACACGCCATTCCGCTCTAGAAAACCTCATATAGTTCCAAGGGTAGTCGCCATCAAACCTCTAGTATTACCCGGAGTTGGGATATTCGCAGCTGCTTGGTTAATGATTAAGGAGACACACACTTGCTTAATCTTGTCTTATGAAAAATAAATTGTAACATTGTTTGTTTGTTGGGGTGTAAGTAGTATATACGTCTCTTTGGGGCCATGGACTGCGCATGCGCGGCGGCAATTTTGGAATGACATCATTCATCATCATCGGATGACAGTTGACAGGTCATTAACATAATAAGTGTTCATCAAAAGAAAGCAATTTAATGTCTCTTTGGGGGTCATGGACTGCGCATGCGCGACGGCCATTTTGGGTTCTTAAATAATTATAAAATAGGTATATATCACACATCAAACGAACTTTAGTCGTGATAGCGCAGTGGATGCGCGTTCGCTTCAGGTGCGAAAGGTCCGGCGTTCGAGCCCCACTGGAGCCGTAAACGATTGTTCCCTTAGGCAAGGCATTTAAAATTCTACGTTGCCTCTTCTCTCTCCCTCGTGGCGATGGATTCCATCAGGAATGAGGTCTCGAGAGTGATTTATATAAGTTGAAATAACTTGTTTCGCAATCGAGCTAAAATAAATGTGTATAAACTAAACGAACTTTCAAGTATATACGTCTCTTTAGGGTCATGGACTGAATTAATGACATATTAATGTCAAAATGATACATTGTTTTCCTAATTGACTCCATCATCATGTATGTACGCACCATTAATAGCGGCTAACCAGTACTAAACAATGCGTGTGAGACTCCTTGCTCAATGACACTACATACGTGGTCTGACTGAGTATCGAACCCAGACCGTTCTATTCCAAACCCGACGCTCTACCATTGGACCACGGGCGCCACACATTATGGACGATGGGAAGAGGCAATGTGTTCCAGCTTTCTAACAAGATATTGAATTTGCATCAGTATTGTAATCTTTTGCAAAATCCGCTCACACCAAAATGTTTATAATTAGACGAGTAACATTAATATAAAACTCGTTGCCTTTCTTGTAAAACAAGAACAGAAACCAGCTCGACTGAACAAAACATTATAAGCTTGATTCAAGCTCTCAATCAATACACTACTTCCTTCGCGTATACCACGCAAAGAACCAATTTAAAGGAAGGCGCACTTGATTTAAACATAGCGGTAACACCGCATTTTACAATGAAGACCGATTAAATGTTTTGTTAACGTTTTATACGAAGATTCATACTCTTGCACTTAATAATGTTCGCATTCCATCTGCGCAAGCGTACGGTGTTCCGTTAGGGCCATCGCGGTATATAGAGGGAAATCAGGAAGGCGATGGCACGATGGTACGATGTCGATGGCACGATGGTACGATGAAGATGGTACGATGCCGATGGTACGATGTCGATGGTACGATGGTCAACGCCATCGTACCATCGACATCGTGCAATCGTACCATCGACATCGTACCATCGGCATCGTACCATCGTACCATCGACATCGTACCATCGACCCATCGTACCATCGACATCGTGCCATCGTACCATCGACATCGTGCCATCGTACCATATATATATGTTACACATTGTAGAAAATCTACTATAAAATGCACCAAATGTCTCCATTTGGATATATACATAGCTCTTTTTTGTGGGAGCATGCATGCCCCAGATCCCTACCTAAATACCTAGACAAAATATGTCCCATAAAGCGACCCAAATACAACCTGACCATCTTAAGAAAAGCTTGTGTAAACTTTCTGAGGGAGCATGTCTCTATAAGGCTAATCCTTTTTCCTATGGTTTCAGCTACTTAGTTTATTCAATTTTATTTTAGCTCGATTGTTCTTCCAACTTATATTAATCACTCTCGAGACCTTATTCCCGATAGAATCCATCGCCACGAGGGAAGAAGAGGCAATGTGGAATATAAATGCCTTGCCTCGTAACGGCTCCAGCATAGCGCGAAGTCCGGGCCTTTCACACCTGAAGCGAACGCGCTACCACTGCGCTATCACGACTTCCACTTTCAAGCCACTTAAGGATTGAATATATACATGCAGAAAATCACTTAAGGATTGAAGCGCGGATTTCGATGTTCATGCGTGTATATTCAGTTTATACAAATATATTGAAGCTCGATTGCGAAACAAGTTCTTACAACTTATATAAATCACTCTCTAGACCTAATTCCTGGTGTAACTCCGGGCCTTTCGCACCTGAAGCGAACGCGCTACTACTGCGCTATCACGACTTCCACGACCGTGTATATTTACATTCCGACTGCTGTCGTCTACGATGAATCAATACCAGTGCAAATGTATTCATAAACTGATGAACACCATTAGGACCTAACGCACATAATAATACTTGGAGCTTGGGAATCGGGCTACTTTTTTCATTCATTAAAACATCCAACGGCCGACTTCCGTTCTATATTTCCAAGCGCGTAGCTACCCGTACGCAAAAACGCAGCTGCAAAGTTTTGAAAAGGTTGAAACATGTCGTTGATCAAATTATCCATAGATACCTCAGGTGGCAGGAAATCGCCTTTACGATGTAAAAAGAATTCAGAGGGAGCATGCCCCTGGACCCCCTGCCTAGGTTGCAATTTCAGTGTTCCCATTTTGCGTACACATAATTTTGTTCCGGCTACTCCCCTGATTTCGTACGGCACACTATGTAAATATCGCAGACAGACACAATTGAAAATAGAACACTATACATGTATAACATTATTTTTATTATAAAAACTTTCATGCTCCGTATCACACAGACGCTTTCTCATCCTTCCGTGGCACGATGTACGATGGTACGATGGCACGATGTCGATGGTACGATGGCGATGGTACGATGTGTTATTATCATCGTGCCATCGTACCATCGACATCGTACCATCGACATCGTGCCATCGTACCATCGACATCATACCATCGCCATCGTACCATCGACATCGTGCCATCGCGTTACATTTTTTATATACCGCGATGACCCTAACGGAACACCGTACAAGCGTGTTACTGTTGTTTGCATAGTAAATAATTATTTAGAATTAAACTTCTGTGACCATTATAAATTTCCATGAATTCGTACTCGAAGTTCGAGCCCCGCTGGAGCCGTTACGATTGTGTCCTTAGACAAGGCATTTAAATTCCACGTTACATGTTTTCTCCCTCGTGGCGATGGATTCCATCAGGAATGAGGTCTCGAGAG
>CM026387.1:17637044-17664846 GCA_014843695.1 Archivesica marissinica
GTTTTATTGTGAAGCCGGTCCTAAGGCATGTGACAGAAAGTACATTTTGACAGAAAATTATACAGGGGGTGAGCAAATTGCACAGCTACAGTTGTTAGAGAAAATGTGTCGGTGCTTAATGTAGTGTTGACAGCTAAGGTCACATTACGACTCTCCAACTGTTATTCGTGGGGGAACACCTCGGCTTCCCAACTGAGCAGTATTTCAGACACGACCGGGCAGCCGGGTTAATCCTCCGACATTCGCAAGCCAGTTGGATAGTTGCACCATATCAAGGTATTAGACACACCGTGGTACTCGCAAAGGTTAACGACACTCACTGATAAGACACAACTTGGTGATTAAAATTTATATTAGCTTAATTTGTTCAACAAACTCTTACAACTTTTGCCTAACCACTCTGAAGACATTATTACTGACCCCACCGTTATGGGAAGATGAACGAGGCAGTTGCTTTACGCGACATACCTAAGGACACAACCATTGTGGTTCTTGTAAAATTCGAACTCTGGGCCTACATGGTCGAGTGGTTAACGGCATTGATTTCAAATCACTTGCCACTCAACGATGCATGTTCGAATCGCACTGGGGTATTGAATTATTGAATGTGAAGAAGCTATCCAGCTGGTCTGGGGAAGGTCGGTGGTTCTACCCGAGTACCCACCCGTGCATTAAATATATTCCGAAGTGTAACAAAGTACCATGTCCGTTTCGGACACTGAGCGACGTCTTGGGAATAGTGACAAACCCAGCAGCTTTAATCAGTTCAAGCATATCATACTTTCCCAGGTTCGTTACTCTCTGACTGTTCTAGTCTATAGTCTCTAGTGGCCTATGTTATCTGAGAGATTACGCTATATGATAAATCTTCCCAGACACTCAAGGTAACCTGCGTGTACAAAACAGAGCCTGTTGGATAGGAAGGACTACCTATTCTAAGTCCCCATCCAATCAGTGTTCAATTGTTATTTAAGGGCGTGATATAAACTCAATTGGTATTTCCAGACGTAGAAGGAAACACGATGTAAGACGCGCCCGCTGGATAAACAATTTGATACATAGTGTTACGGAAGCGACATATGGTATTCATCCACCAACAATAGCCGGAAAGTTGCCCTATGATCTAAGCTGTTGGGTGCGACGTTAAATCCAAAAAACAAACACATTATACTCGAACTCATATTCAATCGGGCCTTAGGCGGCATATTAATATGTTCAAAACTGTAACTTGTACACTCACACACACTCTCACCCATCACCATCTTGCTATCTAGTAATAGTTACAAGGGTACTTGTATACAAGTCTATTAGTTTATACACATTTATGTTAGCTCGATTGCGAAACAAGTTGTTTCAACTTATATAAATCACTCTCGAGACCTCATTCCTGATGGAATCCATCGCCACGAGGGAGATAGAAGAGGCAACGTGGAATTTAAATGCCTTCCCTAAGGGCACAGCCGGGACTCGAACTCCGGACCTTTCGCACATGAAGCGAACGTGCATCCTCTGCGCTATCACGACGTTCACGACTATACAAGTGTACCTCCTAGCTCTAGTGTGAGAATGGGTTGGGTATAAACTCAAATACTATCAAAGCACCTAAGTTTTGCTGTCCTCAAAATCCATACACTAATATTTACATAGCTATTGCATTTCCCTTCGATGAACATATTGTCTAGTGAACTTCCTCCCAAATGATATGCAGCTGACATGCGCACACGAAGTCACGCGCATTCGCAATGTTGGACAGCATTTCTTTTGATGTTAATGTCGGGTCTTACAGTTCACGCTGTTCCGAGTGTGATTTAATTTACAGTCCGGCACGCGGAAAGACATCGCAAATCTGGCCTAAATGCATGTTAGACGCAATGCGTGCTATTTCTTCACTTTATGTCATTTAAAAGAACAATTAATATAAATATAAATAACGAATCGCTTGTTTTCATTCGGGTGTTTAAAGTTAGCGAGCAAGGAGGCCTATATGGTGTGTTTAAGGCTAACTTTTAACATAAATATGTAGTTCGAATCCGAATAGAAACTAATAACTCCTGGTTCATTCCTTAGAACATTACAGCACATAGATATGATAAAATATAATACGGTATGATACGGTTTCGTGATATTTTATATTACTTCTTATCAGCTAATCTAATTTTTCATCCGAAACCTCCCGGGTGTATGGAAAACGTGTGGTAACAACGCGGTTTCTGTAAGATATTTGACAGGCACAAGTATAGACACCGGAGCACCAGACATTGTAAAATTATTCCTACGATTCATAGCAATCTGGGAGTTGATCGAAGTGACAGTAAAACTCGCAGCCAAATCATGTGAAATTCTACAATTCTGAACACAGAAGCAATGGTATCGATGGTACATAAGAAGGCAAGATAACACTAATTTTCACAGACGGATCTGTAGTCCAGTGGTAACACGTTGGACTGGTAATCCAGGGATCGGAGGTTCGATCCTCCATCTGACCCTAATAAAATTAACAGTCTTTCAGATGGGAATTTAAACCGACGTCTACATAAAAGAACCAGAGGAGACTCTGGAATGGGTCTCAGTCTGTATCACTGCACTATCCTCCAAAAATCTAAAACGACTAATCTCTTCAGGTGGCGTCCCTCATATGGGCAACCGGTAGCGACGATAAATAAACGTAAAACACACACACACATTTTCTTTTATCACATGTCCTTGCTTGTAATCAGGGCAATACAGTCATCTCATAATGTCTTATATGTACACGTGTATAATAACACCACGGGGTATTCTGATTGGTTGAGAGAATAATCCTTATAATTTGTAAATTAAACTGTAATGTATGCATATTTCTAGGTGAATTGGTATATAACGTTAACGATAAGACAAATACGATTTAAAAGAGGTCTCGATGCAATTATAAAGTTGTTTAAAACACAAATATAATGATGTATTGCGTCGTGACGTCATGAAAATGTAGTGACGTCATGACAATTTACGCTGACATTTGGCACCCGATGATTTGCCCTGGACCACAGGCACCAGACACAATTTTATTTTGGCCTATGGTCTAAAAGTAGTATAAGGGAAGTAACTCTTATAAAAGATGCGTTTAGTTTTGAACGGAGTTAACTCTCTTAGTTTATACAAATTTATTTTAGCTCGATTGTGAAACAAGTTCTTTCAACTTATATAAATCACTCTCGAGACCTCATTCCTGATGGAATCCATCGCCACGAGGGAGAAAACAGGTAACGTGGAATTTAAATGCCTTGCCTAAGGGCACAATCGTTTACGGCTCCAGTGGGGCTCGAACTCCGGACCTTTCGCACCTGAAGCGAACGCGCATCCACTGCGCTATCACGACTAAAGTTCGTTTGATGTCTGATATATACCTATTTTATAATTATTTAAGAACCCAAAATGGCCGTCGCGCATGCGCAGTCCATGACCCCCAAAGAGACATTCAATTGCTTTCTTTTGATGAACACTTATTATGTTAATGACCTGTCAACTGTCATCCGATGATGATGAATGATGTCATTCCAAAATGGCCGCCGCGCATGCGCAGTCCATGGCCCCAAAGAGACGTATATACTACGGCCCCGAGGTTATAAAACTTTTCTCCAATCTCAAACTCAGACTCAAGCTTTCTGATTGGTTCTGCTGGGTGTAGATCTCAGACTCAACCAATCAAATTTCTTGAGCTCGAGTTTGAGATCCGAGAAAAGTTTTATAACCTCGGGGCCTGGTGTAGATTTGTTTTAATGAAAATTATTAATGGATTACGCATTGAAAATTATTAATGGAATACGCATTAAGTGGTCAAATATAACACTATAAAATATCCTCGCCATTGCTACTCACACAGATGTGGTCCACCACGTTATTGTGGTGATTGTATGTTATATAATACATTGTGGGGGCTAATGTCTGAAGTTCATAATAATATAATAGTATGCATGTACCGTACTTACTCGCCTATAAGACGACACCCTACTTTGGTTCTGTAATCTGTGGATTTGGCATGCACTCGCATATAAGACGGGTTGATAAAATTGACATCAAGTGTTGAAGACATTTTCCGATAATTGATTCATAAGATTTTTTGTGACCAATAACATAATGTTACATAATCCGACATAATGGGAGACCGGTCGCGACAGTAAATAAACATAAATTAAAAAAACAAAAACAATTAGAAAGATTTTAGATGTTATTCTTTATTTACGTCTCATCAATGTACAACAAGCAACATTCAATATAATAAAAACATATCGATGTACATTGCCACTCAATAATGAATTATATATATATAGAAATGTCACACAAACTTGTGAAATTATCAACAAAATATGTTTTGTCCAGTTAGGCCGGGATAATTGATATGATTACTTTTGGTTACTGCGTCGGGTAGTTTTTTTTGAAAGTGGCACATATATTCCAAGTGAGTTTTAAAAGAAATATTGCAAACTGACGTCGGCGAATTGAAATATTTTATAGTTATGGTAGGGTTACAGGGGCATACCCAGCCACTTTTGATGTGGACTCCAAACGAGCACCGAAGGTGCGAGTGGTTTAGTGGGGTATGGGGGCATCCCCCCAGACAATTTTTAAAACCTGGACGTCATTTGGTGCACTCTGACGACTCTGAGAACTAATTATATTCCGATAAATACACTTGGAAAACGTATGTTTTTTATGCGGCAATTTGTAAAAATGTCTGAACTATAATGTACATCAGTGCATCGTCTGAGTTTCATATCTTTAGCTGGGTATGTGTATTAAAAGGGAGTGCATCTACATGTACGTAGATCTACCTGCTTGTGCCTATACGTGTGCTTTTACGTGCAAAGAACTGCTTAGTACTGGAGCTTACCAGGAACACTGTTAACGTACTGTTGAAAGGTGGCGTTAAACTCAACCAAACTGCACATGCATATAGATCTACGCTGTAATTATTAATGTACTGGTAAATGAGGGTTGAGATTTTAATAGTCCGTAGACCTACATAGATACAGCCAGTTGAACGCCATAAAGGTCTTTAAAGAAAGTCAAGTGTTCTCTCCTTCCTGGAGGCACATGTCATTACAGTGTCAATGTCAATGTGTTCGTGCCTATAGCTATGTAGCATGGCTAGGCCAGAGAGACGCTCAGTTGTCATAGTAGATCGTAAATAGTTCTTAGCTCTACGCATGACACTGCACGACCTCTCAGCAGTAGCTGTAGATACAGGCATGGTAATTAGTACAACCAGACATGTATATATATCTGGGTACAAGGCCCTATTCGTGTTGTCTATGGCGCTCTTCAGATCAGCTGGCCTGTCTGCCACAAGGAGCCACCGTGTCCTCCAACGTGAAACTTCACGACGAAAGCTATCATCTGTGAGGTTTGTGCTGTAGGCGTCGAACACGCTGCCCTCCTGCTGTGGCGTAAAGGCCTGAATCATGGTCGGGAGTAGGTACTGGGCCAGGAAGCGGTCATTGGCCGATAACAGGCGCTCCTCAATCGCGGTTACCAGGTGGTCTAGGTTCCAATACGATGACGTCAGAGTTTTATTCTAGCCTATATACATTACCACATGTAGTCTACTAGTCTGTATAGTAGAAACTCATTTCGCTCGCTCGTACGCGCGGTTTTCCGTTTTTTTTAAAGATTTGTGTTTGTTTTGAAAATGATGTGGACGGCACTGCGTACTTGCGTATAGGCAGTTACGCGCCTGGGGTTATCAAAGCGAGGGAAAATATATTTTCAACCTGTATTCCGTATAGGTTTGGTACATAATTCAGAAAAAACTAAAATTAACATTTTCTTGGCCTGCACATTGTAGCAAACCTCTCTTTCTACTTATATATATTGTCCGGTATAAATGCTCTAACCAGGGTCTATCCTATCGTAGACTCGCTGGAGTTGTCTAGGGGGTTTCTCTACGTCCTTCAATAATGCTCTAACCGGGGTCTATCCTTTCGTAGACTCGCTGGCGTTGTCTAGGGGGTTGCTCTATGATCCTTCAATAATTTTATAACTCAACACAGTCTATCATTTTCCTTTGTATAATATAATTTATAACAATCGCCTTTAATTTATATTATTACATGTATGATATATTCGTAATATCTCGTATCTTATTGTTCGCCTCACTATTTCCATATGTTCATAATAGTCCCATATGACTATATTAATTTCCTTCCTTCATCAAACTATTCCAATATATATATTAGCCAAAACAATCATTTCTTAAACGGCCTAATTATCTTCCGTTCACGTATTTAATACGACTTTAATATTTAAGAGTTAATACTTCTTTAAATATTAATTTTTGTAACTATCATAGAAACAGTTTATATCTTAAAAGTGAGTTACATATATTCCTTAAATGCCTCCTTGGCAGGATAATAATGCACTAATTTCTTCACCATTTCTCATTTCCTAAATAGCAAAATTAACATCTATAACAGACATAACGGCGCCAAACATCTGTGATGTTATACAATATTATTACTAGTTTCTCTGTCTATAAAGCGGCTATTATCTTACATAACTGACCACCTGCACTCGGTAGTGAAACTTGTTCCCGCGCAAACAGAGAACTGATAATTTAGGCGCGAAAATAATAGCAGACGATTATACATATTACATAAAATCATAATCTTACATGGTTAACAATGTGTCATATATATAAATAAATAAATGTATTTATAAAATACATTTCTATTTATATATGACAATATTTATTCGTGCAAATAGATGTTTGTTTTTACTATCTTTTGCACAATATGTCAACAATTTAATGTCATTAGTTTCCACAGTATCAGAGCTGTCGGCACAGATCAAAGAAATGTAAGTTACATCAAAGAGAATTAGCTCCATCGCTTCCATTTGTATGACGCATGTGTGAAAACTGCAGGGAGGGAACAATCACATGATATTTTTCACTGAAATTACATTGCCCGTCGGTGAATGACTTTGAAGTTTTTCCCCCCGGCTTCAGCCTATGTCGATATATGGAAATCGATGTAAGGTTAAACTGCTATCCAGGTACTCACACTACACACGTGTTGGGTTCGTTGCTATGGATACGCTATACTAGTGGATAATAGGGACTGTTTCAAGAGGTATGAAGAAAGGGGGCGTTTAAAGGAGTCCCAGATATACTTTGCATATAATTTGTCGCAAATTGCATCGCCCTCGGGAACGTTTAAACGGGGGTATACGGTAATTATTGAATTAAGAATTGTCCAGAGCTAGAATCTTTTAATTTACCAAGGTGGTCATTTAATACCCAAAGTCGGTGAAAAAATATATAAAATGGGATCAAATTGGCCCAAAAAAATATATAGGTGGCTGACATTTAGAAAACACCGAACCAGCCGATTTTGGCGGACAATTTTTAGGCGATGTTTTGTGATCCATTTATAAGACGGGACCCCGAGTTTGAGCCTTAAATCAGCTGAAAATATACCCGTCTTATAGGCGAGTAAGTACGGTTGATGTCAATATGTTAGGTTTGACCACAACTGTCACACGATATGGGACAACTTTTCTTCGAAAGGGGATATGGACACAGTGTGGCGTCCGTGGTCCAGTGGTAGAGCGTCGGACTTGGAATCGAACGGTCCCGGGTTCGATACTCGGTTAGGCCACGTATGTAGTGTCATTGAGCAAGGCACCTCACACACGGTGCTTACTTAGTACTGGTTAACCACTTAGGTCGGCTAAGTCTGCCCAGGAAAACATGTCTAGGTCCCCGCAAGGTGTTTAACATTAATGGAACATACATACATACGTTTTGTTTTTCAATTAATTTACCTAGGTTCCCGTATCTCTGGCCACTCGAAATGGCGTGGAACAAATATGTATTTATATTAATTTACCTGTGTTCTAGAATCATACAAGTCGTACAGCCGACAACGTCGTGGTTTCCACAGTACATATCTATAATCTTTATATCATGCTTGGCACATCTGTCCGTCGGTACTGTCGGAAGCTCGGAAGTAAGAACTGCCGACTTAAAACTGGATTTATCTAGAAGTTGGTGTCCTTTTAATGGCGGAAATCGTGCGTGCCTATCTGTACATGACTGGCAACAATAACATTGGCACTCCATACAATACTTAACTGCGTTTCTGTTTCGTTCAAACTCGGCACAATATGTACATTTAAAGTTTACTATTTCATCGGAAAACATTTCACAACCGCCTGTAGCAATTTTATTACTATTCCGTTAAAGATCGACTTCAACTTTCGATTTCGCTTCAAAATAACTCCCAACAATACACGGAAACACGGTTTGGCTTATTATATAGTGCGCACCGTTTTGACCTACTTTCGCCAAAACGAGATTTGGTAAACAAACGGCTTCCATATTAAAGCAGTATTATATCGTATGAAATAAAATATATTTGAAACATTCAATTTTTACGTATGGGTAGCAATGCTGCTACACATTCTAACATTATACTTTGTATGCTTATGTTCATTTGGTAAACATTGTTTATTTGCGATAAAACAAACTCGAAACCGAAAGTAGGACTTTCCGAGTCGATCGGTCACATACTTGTTTACAACCGGAACGCATCGCCCGCACTTGTTTACATTCGGAATGCATCGTCCCCATTTGTCCCACAATGTCTTTTTTTAATTAAATTACTTGATATGTTGATTCATACCTCTGTTAGCTAAGTCTTTTAGGGACATTTCTACATCCCCGAATGGGGTTCGATAGATAGTCTTTCATGTTCAAAATATATGCGTTGCTTTCTACATCCTCAGTTGTTTCACGCATGCGCGCTGTGCGTGTTTATATTTCGTGTGTTTATAAACAAATTCGCCTATACGACGGATTAAATTTATTGGAATTTTATCGTTTCTGAGCGACTATTTCGATTTTTGTAAACACACACACATTAGTATTTATATCTTACCCAAAACATCCTTTATTACTATGTAATGCTGCTTTAGAGTATAATGTTACAAGAAACTGTACTAGATAATAACCCGAAAGGCCAAAAACTGCTATTGCATTTTCCATAGGTCACAATTACTATCTTCCTCTAATGTCGATCCTCTCGCGGGGATGTAGACATTACGATGCGCGGTGCCATTATATGTCACATTTGGGGTGTTTACATGACAAACATGCATTGTACCACATCATTCGAGACACATTACATTTAATACATCAGAATATAGTATTGTATATATTGTTAGTGGATGTGTTAGCAGCTTAGACCACATTCTATGTTGCCCATATATCTACTGTAGGGAGCATAGACGCCCGGTTATGTTGCATATACAGTTAGCAGCTTAGACCACATTCTATGTTGCCTATATATCTACTGTAGGGAGCATAGACGCCCGGTTATGTTGCCTATATATCTACTGTAGGAAGCATAGACGCCCGGTTATTTTGCCCATATATCTACTGTAGGAAGCATAGACGCCCGGGTATGTTGCATACACAGTTAGCAGCTTAGACCACATTCTATGTTGCCTATATATCTACTGTAGGAAGCATAGACGTCCGGTTATGTTGCATACACAGTTAGCAGCTTAGACCACAGTCTATGTTGCCCATATATCTACTGTAGGAAACATAGACGCCCGTTTAAGTTGCATATACAATTAGCAGCTTAGACCACAGTCTATGTTGCCCATATATCTACTGTAGGTATCATAGAAGTCCGGTTATGTTGCCTATACAGTTAGCAGTTTAGACCACATTCTATGTTGCCCATATATCTACTGGTACTGTACGAAGCATAGACGCCCGGTTATGTTGCATACACAGTTAGCAGCTTAGACCACATTCTATGTTGCCTATATATCTACTGTAGGAAGCATTGACGCCCGGTTATGTTGAATATTCAGTTAGCAGCTTAGACCACATTCTATGTTGCCTATATATCTACTGTAGGAAGCATAGACGCCCGGTTATGTTGCATATACAGTTAGCAGCTTAGATCACATTCTATGTTGCCCATATATCTACTGTAGGAAGCATCGACGTCCGGTTATGTTGCATATACAATTAGCAGCTTAGACCACATTCTATGTTGCCCATATATCTACTGCAGGAAGCATAGATGTCCGGTTATGTTGCCCATATATCTATTGTAGGAAGCATAGACGTCCGGTTATGTTGCCCATATATCTACTGTAGGAAGCATAGACGTCCGGTTATGTTGCATACACAGCAGCTTTGACCACATTCTATGTTGCCCATATATCTACTGTAGGAAGCATAGACGTCCGGTTATGTTGTCCATATATCTACTGTAGGAAGCATAGACGTCCGGTTATGTTGCATACAAAGCAGCTTAGACCACATTCTATGTTGTCCATATATCTACTGTAGGAAGCATAGGCGCCCGGTTATGTTGCATATATAGCTAGCAGCTTAGACCACATTCTATGTTGCCTATATATCTACTGTAGGGAGCATAGACGTCCGGTTATGTTGCATACACAGTCAGCAGCTTAGACCACATTCTATGTTGCCTATATATCTACTGTAGGAAGCATAGACGCCCGGTTATTTTGCCCATATATCTACTGTAGGAAGCATAGAAGCCCGGTTATGTTGCATACACAGTTAGCAGCTTAGACCACATTCTATGTTGCCTATATATCTACTGTAGGGAGCATAGACACCCGGTTATGTTGCATATACAGTTAGCACCTTAGACCACATTCTATGTTGCCCATATATCTACTGTAGGAAGCATAGACGCCCGGTTATGTTGCCTATATATCTACTGTAGGAAGCATAGACGCCCGGTTAGTTTGCCCATATATCTACTGTAGGAAGCATAGACGCCCGGGTATGTTGCATACACAGTTAGCAGCTTAGACCACATTCTATGTTGCCTATATATCTACTGTAGGAAGCATAGACGTCCGGTTATGTTGCATACACAGTTAGCAGCTTAGACCACAGTCTATGTTGCCCATATATCTACTGTAGCTATCATAGAAATCCGGTTATGTTGCCTATACAGTTAGCAGTTTAGACCACATTCTATGTTGCCCATATATCTACTGGTACTGTACGAAACATAGACGCCCGGTTATGTTGCATACACAGTTAGCAGCTTAGACCACATTCTATGTTGCCTATATATCTACTGTAGGAAGCATTGACGCCCGGTTATGTTGCATATACAGTTAGCAGCTTAGACCACATTCTATGTTGCCCATATATATACTGTAGGAAGCATCGAGGTCCGGTTATGTTGCATATACAATTAGCAGCTTAGACCACATTCTATGTTGCCCATATATCTACTGCAGGAAGCATAGACGTCCGGTTATTTTGCCCATATATCTACTGTAGGAAGCATAGACGTCCGGTTATGTTGCCCATATATCTACTGTAGGAAGCATAGACGTCCGGTTATGTTGCATACACAGCAGCTTAGACCACATTCTATGTTGCCCATATATCTACTGTAGGAAGCATAGACGTCCGGTTATGTTGTCCATATATCTACTGTAGGAAGCATAGACGTCCGGTTATGTTGTCCATATATCTACTGTAGGAAGCATAGACGTCCGGTTATGTTGCATACAAAGCAGCTTAGACCACATTCTATGTTGCCCATATATCTACTGTAGGAAGCATCGCGTCCGGTTATGTTGCCTATACAGTTAGCAGCTTAGACCACAGTCTATGTTGCCCATATATCTACTGTAGGAGGCATAGACGCCCGGTTATGTTGCATATACAGTTAGCAGCTTAGACCACATTCTATGTTGCCCATATATCTACTGTAGGAAGCATAGACGCCCGGATATGTCGCCCATATATCTACTGTAGGAAGCATAGACGCCCGGATATGTTGCCCATATATCTACTGTAGGAAGCATAGATGCCCGGATATGTTGCCCATATATCTACTGTAGGAGGCATAGACGCCCGGTTATGTTGCCTATACAGTTAGCAGCTTAGACCACATTCTATGTTGCCCATATATCTACTGTAGGAAGCATAGACGTCCGGTTATGTTGCAGATACAGTTAGCAGCTTAGACCACATTCTATGTTGCCCATATATCTACTGTAGGAGGCATAGACGCCCGGTTATGTTGCATATACAATTAGCAGCTTAGACCACATTCTATGTTGCCCATATATCTACTGTAGGAAGCATAGACGCCCGGTTATGTTGCATATACAGTTAGCAGCTTAATCCACAGTCGATGTTGCCCATATATCTACTGTAGGAAGCATAGACGTCCGGTTATGTTGCCTATACAGTTAGCAGCTTAGACCACAGTCTATGTTGGCCATATATCTAATGTAGGAAGCATAGACACCCGGTTATGTTGCCTATATATCTACTGTAGGAAGCATAGACGCCCGTTTATGTTGCCTATGCAGTTAGCAGCTTAGACCACATTCTATGTTGCCCATATATCTACTGTAGGAAGCATCGCGTCCGGTTATGTTGCCTATACAGTTAGCAGCTTAGACCACAGTCTATGTTGCCCATATATCTACTGTAGGAGGCATAGACGCCCGGTTATGTGGCATATACAGTTAGCAGCTTAGACCACATTCTATGTTGCCCATATATCTACTGTAGGAAGCATAGACGCCCGGATATGTTGCCCATATATCTACTGTAGGAAGCATAGATGCCCGGATATGTTGCCCATATATCTACTGTAGGAAGCATAGACGCCCGAATATGTTGCCCATATATCTACTGTAGGAAGCATAGACGCCCGGTTATGTTGCCTATACAGTTAGCAGCTTAGACCACATTCTATGTTGCCCATATATCTACTGTAGGAGGCATAGACGCCCGGTTATGTTGCATATACAGTTAGCAGCTTAATCCACAGTCTATGTTGCCCATATATCTACTGTAGGAAGCATAGACGTCCGGTTATGTTGCCTATACAGTTAGCAGCTTAGACCACATTCTATGTTGCCCATATATCTACTGTAGGAGGCATAGACGCACGGTTATGTTGCATATACAGTTAGCAGCTTAGACCACATTCTATGTTGCCCATATATCTACTGTAGGAAGCATAGACGCCCGGATATGTTGCCCATATATCTACTGTAGGAAGCATAGACGCCCGGATATGTTGCCCATATATCTACTGTAGGAAGCATAGACGCCCGGATATGTTGCCCATATATCTACTGTAGGAAGCATAGACGCCCGGTTATGTTGCCTATACAGTTAGCAGCTTAGTCCACATTCTATGTTGCCCATATATCTACTGTAGGAAGCATAGACGTCCGGTTATGTTGCATATACAGTTAGCAGCTTAGACCACATTATATGTTGCCCATGTATCTACTGTAGGAAGCATAGACGCCCGGTTATGTTGCATATACAGTTAGCAGCTTAATCCACAGTCTATGTTGCCCATATATCTACTGTAGGAAGCATAGACGTCCGGTTTTGTTGCCTATCCAGTTAGCAACTTAGACCACAGTCTATGTTGCCCATATATCTACTGTAGGAGGCATAGACGCTCGGTTATGTTGCATATACAGTTAGCAGCTTAGACCACATTCTATGTTGCCTATATATCTACTGTAGGAAGCATAGACGTCCGGTTATGTTGCCTATACAGTTAGCAGCTTAGACCACAGTCTATGTTGGCCATATATCTACTGTAGGAAGCATAGACACCCGGTTATGTTGCCTATATATCTACTGTAGGAAGCATAGACGCCCGTTTATGTTGCCTATGCAGTTAGCAGCTTAGACCACATTCTATGTTGCCCATATATCTACTGTAGGAAGCATAGACGTCCGGTTATGTTGCCTATATATCTACTGTAGGAAGCATAGACGCCCGTTTATGTTGCCTATACAGTTAGCAGCTTAGACCACATTCTATGTTGCCCATATATCTACTGTAGGAAGAATAGACGCCCGGTTATGTTGCCTATACAGTTAGCAGCTTAGACCACATTCTATGTTGCCCATATATCTACTGTAGGAAGCATAGACGCTCGGTTATGTTGCCTATACAGTTAGCAGCTTAGACCACATTCTATGTTGCCCATATATCTACTGTAGGAGGCTTAGACGCTCGGTTATGTTGCCTACACAGTTAGCAGTTCACACTCCCAGGACATGCTGCCTACAGTTTAGATTCCCAGGATATAGCACTATTCTGTCTGCAGTGTTTGTTAAGTACATAAATAATACAATAAATAAGTATTTCTTACAAATATTTTTATTAATATTCAATCTCGTGGTTATGCATAAGCTAATTCATTGTGATACATTATTGAAACTAAATACTTACGTACATGTACAGTACACAGGTTGAATATATCCACTCTAATACGCAAGGGAGTTTCATATTAATGCAAGTAAGATAACATAGCAATTAAACGCATAAGTGGTCGCGTGCGTACGTAAATAATTTTATTTAAAGTCGCCACCGCATAAATGCATTTGGGCGAGTGTTCAATGACTCTTACTTGTATACCACTGTAACCTATCATCACTGATGGGTTACGTGTTCGAGCTTAGTCCACGTCTCTTTATATGAAAAAGTTGACGGTTTCTTACGAAGGTTGGTACACCAAGTACTTGTTAACCGCTGGAGCCTGCCCAGGCAAGGTGTTGCTAGGTAAACTTACTGTCCCTTTATGTATATTGCAACTAGTAGAAATGATAAATTAAAAAAAAATCATAGCAACTTGCTTCGTTGTTATCTTGGGTATAGGTGTTCCACCAGTAGCTAGTTTCATACGACTGTTTTTGTCCTTCCGTGGTAACATGCTGCCGCTGGACTGTTAATCCAGTGATCGCAGGTTCGATCCCCCGTCTGACCCTAATAACATTAACAGTCTTTCAGAGGGATCATTAAACCGAGGTCTCGTGTTGGTGCTGTACATTGTCAAGTCTAAAATTACTAATCTCTTCAGTAGGCGTGGCTCATATGGGCAACCGGTAGCGACGATAAATAAACGTAAAACACACACAGTTCTTCCGAGCATCATTTAACTCTCACCTGGTTAGACCTACTGTACTTCTGCGTGTCACTGGAGTGGTAGTGGCTTGTTTATATGCCAATACGTTGTTACTATGTGTTTTACGTTTATTCATCGTCACTACCGGTTACCCATATGAGCGACGCCTCCTGAAGAGATTAGTCAGTTTAGATTTTTGGACGATAGTGCAATAATACAGACAGAGACCCATTCCAGAATCTCCCCTGGTTTTTTACGTGCACGATGTAAAGCACCGATATGAGTCCTCGATTTAAAGTCCCATCTGAAAGACTGTTACTTTTATTAGGGTCAGACGGGCGATCGATCATTAACATAATTATATATATCCGTATATCACTCTGTGGACGAACGTCAGGGGAGGTAACTAGAGCCAGAGTGGGGCTACCAATAAACATACAATAACATAAGTTAATGGTCCTCATTCTATACTGACGTCAAAAAGAAGTCAGGGAAGGTAATTAGAGCCAGAGTGGGGCTACCAATAACCATACAATAGCATAGGTTAATCGGCCTCATTCTATGACGTCAACAAGAAGTCAGGGGAGGTAATTTGTTGGAAAGCATAACAGACACGTTTTATTTCAGAACCAACAATGATGCAGCCAATCACGCGTGGCTAATTACCCATGGGGCGATGGCCTGGATTCCCCACTAATTTCTGTCGTGCGAAAGTACCTTAAATCAGTTTGACCATATCTTATTAACATTGGAAGTATAAAGATGGAACACTCGTATGCAGTGCAATTTCGTGTTTATTAACAGGAATACGACTTTAATCCTTGACCTGCCAATCACTACTAAAGACGCTTTTGCAAACAGCATAGAGTCAGATCAGACGGCACGTTCTAGATCAGACGGCACGGGCTCTATGCTGTTTGCTATTCGGATAATGGAGCAAAATCACTTGTCCGAATAGCAAACAACATAGTTCCCGATAAGACGCGGCATTGCACTATGGCTGATCTGGATCAATGGTGTTTGCACATTCTGTCCAATTTATTCGGCAGGATAATGGTTAACATTATATCATCATAAATAAAACGTACGGTGAACACACTATATGAGCCGCCACACGACAAAACCAACATAGTCATGATAAAAGTCAAGAACGTATGCTAGAAATATAACATAAATTGTACGTTCAAAAATTCGACGTAAATGTCTTGCTTTACAAAATTGGCAGTTAAGTTACGCAGTTTTAATCATATTAATATTACCTAATTAGCATAATTTATGCATAATTATGCTCATTAGGTATACTATAAATGCTCGTAACTTCTTGACACTATATTCGATTGTATAAAGGTTGATAGATTTAGAAAGTTGGGAGCCAATTCGTTCATTTAGATATACAGTGACATTCTCTTTCATGAAAACAAATGAGTACAATATTTATGTAATTTATGCAAATGGACGTGATCGGGTTTGTCAATTGAAACTTGGTGGTATTTGAGAATATTAGCAACAGTTTGGTACCATGTTTATATTTCTATCATCAGCAGTTCTTGAGTTACGTGTCTTATCAGCACTATGTTGGTTTTGTCATGTGGTGGCTCATTAAGTGTTTTCAATGGGTAAATAGATTCACTTAATATGTATCATAAAACGACTGATAATCTGGTATTACGCGTCAGACCGAGGTCTCGTGTTTGTGCTGTACACCGTGCACGTAAGAGAACCAGAGGAGACTGGGTCTCTGTCTGTATCATTGCACTATCCTCCAAAAAATCTAAAATGACTAATCTCTCCAGGAGGCGTCGCTCATATGGGCAACCGGTAGCGACGATAAATAAACGTAAAACATACACGTATATTACCATTACCACAGTGATGGGTTCAGCAGTATATACATATGTACATACTGTTCGACGTTTTGCTTTGCACATATTATGTTCTGCTATAATAATAAACTACACTAATGGAGAGCTTGTTATCAGAACCAGAACGAACGAAAACTACATAAATTCTTATAATATAAAATAAAAAGCATTGAAACCGATAGTATTAAGGGACAAATATGTATATGTTGTTGGCTATACACATTAATAAACATCAGTACAGTAGCCCGATGTAAATTGCATCCGAGGCAATCTAGGGGGTCCGGGGGCATATTCCCTTTTAAAATTGTTGGCGTATAAAAGCTATTTCCTGTGTTTTCTGATTTATTGAGTTTAGACGTATAATTATGTACTGACCATTCAGCTCTCTAGCAGTCAACATTTTATACAGGAAAGGGATATTTTTAGCATTTTATTTATTTAATTTTTCATTTATTTTTTTGGTTGCTTTGGAAATTTTAAATGAGACAATTGCCTCGGTGTGCCTCAATGTGGCTACGGGCCTGAACATGTAGATGCAGGAGAATACAAGAAAGCTATACCATGAGCCGAAACAACTAGGCTGGCTACGGAACTGAAATTTTGCTGAAGTTCTGGCAAATAGCATTTTTAACCCATTCAACATCAAGTAACTGATATGGACTGGTCCATGATATTCTTAGACAAATAAATTAATACGAACATTACATTTGGACATCTATCAAAATCGGTAATTTTGTCTACAATATTAATATTACAGACAAAAAGTACAGATCCTGACGAGACGACTGCTCTCGAGCCTATTTTGGTGTTGAAAGGGTTACTATTCATAGGAAAACAGTGATCACCGCCCATAGCTACTCGACCACGGTACAGAGGCGCCCAACATCCATTAAAACGCACATAACTAGGAATTATATATTGTACACGCAATTTACAAGCAACTACGTAACACACACATTGTACAAGCAATTTACAAGCAACTACGTAACACGCACATTGTACAAGCAATTTACAAGCAACTACGTAACACACACATTGTACAAGCAACTACGTAACACGCACATTGTACAAGCAACTACGTAACACACTCATTGTACAAGCAACTACGTAACACGCACATTGTACAAGCAACTACGTAACACGCACATTGTACAAGCAACTACGTAACACGCACATTGTACAAGCAACTACGTAACACGCACATTGTACAAGCAACTACGTAACACGCACATTGTACAAGCAACTACGTAACACGCACATTGTACAAGCAACTACGTAACACGCACATTGTACAAGCAACTACGTAACACGCACATTGTACAAGCAATTTACAAGCAACTACGTAACACGCACATTGTACAAGCAAACAACTACGTAACACGCACATTGTACAAGCAACTACGTAACACGCACATTGTACAAGCAACTACGTAACACGCACATTGTACAAGCAACTACGTAACACGCACATTGTACAAGCAACTACGTAACACGCACATTGTACAAGCAACTACGTAACACGCACATTGTACAAGCAACTACGTAACACGCACATTGTACATTATACTCAATTAAAACATGCACATATATATATGAAAACACATAAAATTACAAGCAACATGCAGTACGTTATTGTTCTTGGAACACACCCTATAAAGGCAATGTATCATTCATTAGGAATTATCCATATTGCATACATTTTGTACGCTTTATAGATTGCGATCAATTAATTTACTAGGAATTATCCATATTGCATACATTTATGTACGCTTTATAGATTACGATCAATTAATTTACTAGGAATTATCCATATTGCATACATTTTGTACGCTTTATAGATTACGATCAATTAATTTACTAGGAATTATCCATATTGCATACATTTATGTACGCTTTATAGATTACGATCAATTAATTTACTAGGAATTATCCATATTGCATACATTTTGTACGCTTTATAGATTACGATCAATTAATTTACTAGGAATTATCCATATTGCATACATTTTGTACGCTTTATAGATTACGATCAATTTACTAGGAATACAATATGTACCAAGAACTGGAAATGAATGATGTAATAATCTGTTTAGTACGCCAAGACGAATTCAAAGAACAAGAAAGCAATACATACTATACAATCAACTCGGAAATACAATCAAACATATTCTAAGCACTCATTCACAATGGACGTACAGAAAGTACTTACTTAGCACATGTGGCTGCTAAATAGTGGTCAAATGTGTATAATATAATGTTAGTCAACTATACATATGAGCTATATTCTGTACTAATAAAATAACAACTTATTACTAGTCGCTCGCCCACATGGTTCGCCGTCGGTGAGGAAAATGAGCTCATTCATAATTAGTTACACTACGCCAAACATACTTACATGTATATACGAGTCAATAAAGGACTTCCCACCCGAAGGTACAACATACTTACATGTATATACGAGTCAATAAAGGACTTCCCACCCGAAGGTACAACATACTTACATGTATATACAAGTAAATAAAGGACTTCCCACCCGAAGGTACAACATACTTATATGTATATACGAGTCTATAAAGGACTTCCCACCCGAAGGTACACCACATGTACATGTATATACGAGTCTATAAAGGACTTCCCACCCGAAGTTACACCACACTTACATGTATATACGAGTCTATAAAGGACTTCCCACCCGACGGTACAACATACTTACATGTATATACGAGTCTATAAAGGACTTCCCACCCGAATGTACACCATACGTACATGTATATACGAGTCTATAAAGGACTTCCCACCCGAAGGTACAACATACTTACATGTATATACGAGTCTATAAAGGACTTTCCACCCGAAGGTACAACATACTTACATGTATATACGAGTCTATAAAGGACTTCCCACCCGAAGGTACAACATACTTACATGTATATACGAGTCTATAAAGGACTTCCCACCCGAAGGTACAACATACTTACATACATGTATATACGAATCTATAAAGGACTTCCCACCCAAAGTTACACCACATGTACATGTATATACGAGTCTATAAAGGACTTCCCACAGGAAGTTACACCACACTAACATACATGTATATACGAGTCTATAAAGGACTTCCCCCCCCCTGAAGTTACAGCATACTTACATGTATATACGAGTCTGTTAAGGTCGTCCCACCCGAAGGTTCACCACACCTACATGACTTCCCACCCGAAGGTACACCACATTGTAAGTGTTCCAACCATACAGGTGTTTGGAGTTTAGAGCCGCATCAACAGCTTAGTTCATATGGAGACTCTCCCCCTAGGCACGAACAGGCAAACGGCTAGAACCACCGACCATCCGCAAGCTAGCTGGATATCTTTCTCACATGAAAGAGTTTGTAGCCGCCAGTGGGATTCGAACATACACAGGATACGGGCAAGCAATTTAAAGTTAACGACATTAACCACTCGGCCACCCCTCTCCTATAATACAATACACTATGGTCACATACACACCCAGCATGATAACACTAAACTATTGTAATAGTATTCCGGTATTTACACTGTCAGAATGCTTTACGACTCTGGTATCGCGGTATCACTGTAGCTCGAATATCTTCATCGTGTCACTTTCATCATGGGTGACATATAATGCACACTGCCGTGGATTAAAACATACTGACAGTGGATTCTTCAGACCACCTGGCGGTAGAGCTATCTCACCTATCTTCTTTCCGTCTTGTCCCAGTTGTATAACATTGTTAGACGTACGTCCACATACAAACACGTTTCCTCTACCATCTGTACACACTCCTGTTGCATGTGTTAACTGAGAATCGGTGAATGTACTAATATGTTGTCCCTGTACATCGAGAGTGATCAAACTACTGTTGTTGACGGAGGATACATATACACTGTCACCACTATCACTGATAGCAATATGCCTACTGGCGTTAAATATACTATTCCCGGAACTGTCTTGTGTTACCGTCTGCAGCAGGCCACCTGTCATGTTATATATATACAGGGATTTATCATTGGCAGATACGTACAATCTGTCATTCTTGTAGGCAATACCGAAGCAGATATGATTCATCTTCAGTTGTCGTGTACATGTCATTTGTTTACCGAGGGAGACAAACTGGATGAGTTTGCCGTTGTAAACACTCACTGCCACTTCTTGTTTACTGATGCAACATACTCCGGCAGGATTACAGGGTATATCGCAGTAATCTATGTCAGACATATTTGTAATGTTTAAACGTTTCAGTTTGTTATTATTAAAATGGACTAATAACAGTTGGCCGTCTTCTGAGAAGCACGATCCAATCACCCTGCACGTGGATTTCTCACCTGGCATCTGAATATTAATTTCTCTCGTTTGTTTGACTTTGTAGAGGTCTGTCTTTGGTTGAACATACATGGATGTCACACGTCCAAGATTTGTTTGCTGCTGAAAGAAGGCACGTATACGTGGGTCTACAGTAAACACTATCTTCACATCGGTACAATACTCCATTGAAAGCTTTATGATATCTGCTTCTTCCATTTTCTTCTGGGCAATTTTCATTGAGACAAACTGTTGGGCTTTGTTTCCGTCTGCTTTTCGCAAGTTGTCTGCAGCTTGTTTCATTACATCCGCTTCATTGACAGCCTGCTTTCTCTCCTGCTCTAAAATGGACTTCAATCTGAGAAATTCTGTATCCACTTCGTGTAGCGATTGTTTTTCAAGATATTCATACAGCTCTTCCATTTCTTTTCTGAATGATTTTACTGATGCCACGGCTTCCGTCTTGGATTTGTTCAGCTCTTGCAACAGATGTTCCTTTGTTTTTCCAATATTCTCCACCGAGTTCTTTCTGTCAATCACTGTCTGGTAGGTTTTATTGGCATCGCCCGTCTCGAAAATAGTGTCGATAACGTCTGGTATTGATTCCACTCCTGTGCATGTCCTGCAAGCAAGGGTTTCGATATAATATTATACATGAGTACAATACATGTATATAAGTAAAAGCAGTAATTTTTATTAGTGTCATGCTTATTGTTTGTTTTCTTGACATGTAATAGTTTATTTAAGTTTAAACTTTATATTATTTTACAACGATTGCGAAGCAAGTTTTAACAACTTATATTAATCATTCTCGTTGGCACGGATGAAAGCGTATATGTGGTCATTCGTGTGGGAGGAAACCGGAGTACCCTGAGAAAACCCACGTGTCCGATCTGGCGACCACCGGACCATCTCACATACTTCCCGGTCCGAGGACCGAACCCGGGTTGCATTGGCGAGAAGCGAGCGCGCTAATATGTAAACAGTAATAGTTTGGACCACAGGCAGATCGCAGGTTCCATCCCCCGTCTGACCCTAATAAAATTAAGTCTTTCAGATGGGACGTTAAACAAAGGTCTAGTGTTGGTGCTTTACACCGTGCACGTAAAAGAACCAGAGGAGACTCTGGAATGGGACTCGGTCTGTATCATTGCACTATCCTCCAACAATCTAAAATGACTAATCTCTTCTGGAGGCGTCGCTCATGGCAACCGGTAGCGACGATAAATAAACTTAAAACACACACGCCATTCCGCTCTAGAAAACCTCATATAGTTCCAAGGGTAGTCGCCATCAAACTTCTAGTATTACCCGGAGTTGGGATATTCGCAGCTGCTTGGTTAATGATTATGGTGACACACACTTGCTTAATCTTGTCTTATGAAAAATAAATTGTAACAGTGTTTGTTTGTTGGGGTGGAGATTTGTTTTAATGAAAATTATTAATGGAATACGCGTTGAAAATTATTAATGGATTACGAATTAAGTGGTCAAATATAACACTATACAATATCCCTTGAACATTTCTAAAGCGGCGCAATTCGCGTTGAAACGAGCGTTCTGATTGGATTATTAGAATGTAACAAGATGTTTGTTTTTATATGAAGAATAATCATAATCCAATCAGAACGCTCGTTTCAACGCGAACTGCGCCGCTTTAGAAATTTTCCAAACAAATTGAAAAATTCTCCGAAATCTCTTTTTGACGTACATGTTTGCTGAATAAACCTACTTTTATTGATAATGTTATTCACTGTTAAAACTCTCCCGTCGAAGATTTTTTGTTGTTGCTGACAGAACCCGTGTCCTAGTATGGAAATGTGACCTGCTATGGCCAATGTCTGTGGCAATTATTTGCAAAGTATACATGCATGCAGCTTAAAGTTGTGTTTTATTTGAAGAACAATATAAAGACTCTGGATAGACGTTATATTTGGACAGATTTGTACAAAATTGTTTCAGATAGGGCCATTTTACTAATCGATGCGAAATCTGACATCCCACAGAGTAGAATCCCTGTACTTAAATATATATACTAGTACCCCCAAACGTGCCGAATCCTTGTGATTTTGACGGACAATTTTTAGGCGATGTTTTATGACCCACTTATAAGACGGGACCCCGAGTTTGAGCCTTAAATCAGCTGAAAATATACCCGTCTTATAGGCGAGTAAGTACGGTAGATGTCAATCTGTTAGGTTTGACCACAACTGTCAAACGATCTGGGACAATTATTCTTCGAAAGGGGATATGGACACAGTGTGGCGTCCGTGGTAGAGCGTCGGACTTGGAATCCAACGGTCCCGGGTTCGATACTCGGTCAGGCCACGTATGTAGTGTCATTGAGCAAGGCACCTCACACATGTTGCTTAGTACTGGTTAACCACTTAGGTCGTCTAAGACTGCCCAGGAAAACAGGTCCCCGCAAGGGGTTTAACATTAATGGAACATACATACATACGTTTTATTTTTCAATTAATTTACCTAGATTCCCGTATCTCTGGCCACTCGAAAGGGCGTGGAACAAATATGTATTTATATTAATTTACCTGTGTTCTAGAATCATACAAGTCGTACAGCCGACAACATCGTGGTTTCCACAGTACATATCTATACTATTTATATCATGCTTGGCACATCTGTCCGTCGGCACTGTCGGAAGCTCGGAAGTAAGAACTGCCGACTTAAAACTGGATTTATCTAGAAGTTGGTGTCCTTTTAATGGCGGAAATCGTGCGTGCATATCTGTACATGACTGGCAACAATAACATTGGCACTCCATACAATACTTAACTGCGTCTCTGTTTCGTTCAAACTCGGCACAATATGTACATTTAAAGTTTACTATTTCATCGGAAAACATTTCACAACCGCCTGTAGCCATTTTATTACTATTCCGTTAAAGATCGACTTCAACTTTCGATTTCGCTTCAAAATAACTCCCAACAATACACGGAAACACGGTTTGGCTTATTATATAGTTCGCACCGTTTTGACATACTTTCGCCAAAACGAGACTAGGTAAACAAACGGCTTCCGTATTAAAGCAGCATAGGTCTTTTTCGCACTGAAAGCAAAGAGAATGAAATTAACATTGATGAACGAATTAGCTTAGCAAGAAGAACCATGTACTCATTAATTAACACTGGTTTCCATGGATCAAATGGGCTAAACCCTGCAGTGTCATTCAGACTGTACCAGTGTTACGTGCTACCAAGGCTATTGTTTGGACTGGAAGTACTTCCATTAACTATCACACAAACACTATCTCTATCAAGATTCCACATAAAAGTTCTACGTAGAATACAATCACTACCTGACAGAACTGCATCAGGAGCAGTATATCTGCTGTTAGGCGCACTACCAATAGAAGCAGAAATCCACAAACGTCAGATGAGTTTTATCTTCAACATCCTAAAAAGTGATAATGAAACGTTGCAAACATTAACTGACAGGCAGATGGCAATTAACCTTGATAACCCACTGAGTTTCTATAGCAAAGTATCAGATGTTCTGTCCAAATATGGACTGCCAAGTATAACCTCTCTAAAAGAGTGTCTCGTCCCCAAGACAATATGGAAATAACAAGTTAAGCAGGCGGTGAACACTTATTGGTCGAAACAACTAAATGCTGACATTGAAAACAAATCAACACTGAAATTTCTGTCGAAATCACACCTTCAGATAGGATGTACACACCCAGTCTGGCAATCTATACAATCGTCAGTGTCCGAAGTGAAAAGATGTATCACCAAATGCCGCATGCTAACCGGCACATACATCCTACAAGCATCCAAGCATAGATTTAACCAACATGCTGAAGAAGCAATCTGCCGAGTCTGTGCCATGGATATCGAAGACCTTGTCCACATGATAACCTCCTGTCCAGTGCTGCATCATACTCGTAAGGAGGGATTTGCCAAATTGAAACAACTAGTGGTATCCATCATAGGAGCGCATAAATACAACAAACTCTTCTGTGACAAACATGCAATCACACGTCTTATAATCGACTGCACTAACTACAAGAATGTTATAACTAAACCTGAAGATATTAATGCTGTAACAAGGATGTCCTCCGAGTTGTGTCACAAACTCCATATGCAATGTGCTCTAATACTCCAATAACTGTGTAAATATACTTTGAATGTTTGAAGCATGGGTGGAGGCATTTATGGCTTTTATAGTTTTTATAATGTTTTTTAAATTATGACTACATAGTAAGTCAACTTTTAACCGTTAAACTATCTACAAGTACTAGTACTTGGTGTTCCCATAAGGGGAAAGAAAATACGGAAAAGAAGAAGATTATATCGTATGAAATAAAATATATTTGAAAAATTCAATTTTTACGTATGTGTAGCAATGCTGCTACACATTCTAACATTATACTTTGTATGCTTATGTTCATTTGGTAAACAGTGTTTATTTGCGATAAAACAAACTCGAAACCGAAAGTAGGACTTTCCGAGTCGATCGGTCACGTACTTGTTTACAACCGGAACGCATCGCCCGTACTTGTTTACATTCGGAATGCATCGTCCCCATTTGTCCCACGATGTCTTTTTTTAAATTAAATTACTTGATATGTTGATTTATACCTCTGTTAGCTAAGTCTTTTAGGGACATTTCTACATCCCCGAATGGGGTTCGATAGATAGTCTTTCATGTTCAAAATATATGCGTTGTATTTCGTGTGTTCATAAACAAATTCGCATATACGACGGTTTAAATTTATTGGAATTTTATCGTTTCTGAGCGACTATTTCGATTTTTGTAAACACACACACATTAGTATTTATATCTTACCAAAAACATCCTTTATTACGATGTAATGCTGCTTTAAAGTATAATGTTACGAGAAACTGTACTAGATAATAACCCAAAAGGCCAAAAACTGCTATTGCATTTTCCATAGGTTACAATTACTATCTTCCTCTAATGTCGAACCCCTCGCGGGGATGTAGACATTACGATACGCGGTGCCATTATATGTCACATTTGGGGTGTTTACATGACAAACATGCATTGTACCACATAATTCGAGACACATTACATTTAATACATCAGAATATAGTATTGTATATATTGTTAGTGGATATGTTGCCACTAATTATATCTATTGTAGGAAGCATAGACGCCCGGTTATGTTGCCTATACAGTTAGCAGCTTAGACCACATTCTATGTTGCCCATATATCTACTGTAGGAGGCATAGACTCCTGGTTATGTTGCCTATACAGTTAGCAGTTTAGACCACAGTCTATGTTGCCCATATATCTACTGTAGGAGGCATAGATGCACGGTTATGTTGCACATACAGTTAGCAGCTTAGCTTAGACCACATTCTATGTTGCCCATATATCTACTGTAGGAAGCATAGACGCCTGGTTATGTTGCATATACAGTTAGCAGCTTAGACCACATTCTATGTTGCCCATATATCTACTGTAGGAAGCATAGACGCCCGGTTATGTTGCATATACAGTTAGCAGCTTAGACCACATTCTATGTTGCCCATATATCTACTGTAGGAAGCATAGACGCCCGGTTATGTTGCATACACAGCAGCTTAGACCACATTCTATGTTGCCCATATATCTACTGTAGGAAGCATAGACGTCCGGTTATGTTGCCCATATATCTACTGTAGGAAGCATAGACGTCCGGTTATGTTGCCCATATATCTACTGTAGGAAGCATAGACGTCCGGTTATGTTGTCCATATATCTACTGTAGGAAGCATAGACGTCCGGTTATGTTGCCCATATATCTACTGTAGGAAGCATAGACGTCCGGTTATGTTGCCCATATATCTACTGTAGGAGGCATAGACGCCCGGTTATGTTGCATATACAGTTAGCAGCTTAGACCACAGTCTATGTTGCCCATATATCTACTGTAGGAGACATAGACGCCCGGTTATGTTGCCTATATATCTACTGTAGGATGCATAGACGCACGTTTATGTTGCCTATACAGTTAGCAGCTTAGACCACATTCTATGTTGCCTATATATCTATTGTAGGAAGCATAGATGCCCGGTTATGTTGCCTACATAGTCAGCAGTTCACACTCCCAGGACATGTTGCCTACAGTTAGCAGTTTAGATTCCCAGGATACAGTACTATTTTGTCTGCAGTGTTAAGTGCATTGAGTGTTTCTTACAAATATTTTTATTAATATTCAATCTCGTGGTTATGTATAAGCTATATCAGGGTGATACATTATTGAAACTAAATACTTAGGTACATGTACAGTACACAGGTTGAATATATCCACTCTAATACGCAAGGGAGTTTCATATTAATGCAAGTAAGATATCATAGCAATTAAATGCCTAAGTGGTCGAGTGCGTACGTAAATAATTTTATTTAAAGTCGCCACCGCATAAATGCATTTGGTCGAGTGTTCAAGGACTTGGTACTTGTATACCACTGTAACCTATCATCACTGTATGTATGTATGTTCAGGGACTTCAAGGTACTTGTATACCACTGTAATCTCTCATCACTGTATGTATGTATGTTCAGGGACTTCAAGGTACTTGTATACCACTGTAATCTCTCATCACTGTATGTATGTATGTTCAGGGACTTCAAGGTACTTGTATACCACTGTAACCTATCATCACTGTATGTATGTATGTTCAGGGACTTCAAGGTACTTGTATACCAC
>CM026387.1:17665846-17712778 GCA_014843695.1 Archivesica marissinica
ATATGATATACATATAAAGGATGTTCTTAAATATAATTCAATAATAGCAAGCACACCTAACCATTTCAAAATTAAAATATCTCTGGAACAAGTATAAGTCGAACCTCAACATGCAAGAACACTAAATGAATTCATAAACAAACAGAGAGTAAACAAATACCGATATCAGTTCCAAATAAAACATGAGGCAACTAGTCCAGTAACATCGCATAGTAAATGGGAAACAATCATATCAAACAGTAAATTTAATTGGACAACTATTTACAGCAACACATTTACATCTACTATTGACACAAAACTTTCAGTTCAAATTCTACATAGAGCGATTCCAACAAACAAGTTATTAATGAAACAACATATAGTAAATTGCAATATATGTGACTTTTGTCTATGTATACCGAAAGCATAGAGCATTTGTGTTGGGAGTGCTTGCCAATCCAAACATTTTGGAATGATTTGTGTAAGGATTTGATTTCTGTATAAATTATAAATTAGTTTGTTTCTTACACACAGACAAGACAAATCACGCTGATGCCAACAACTATATTGCTCTTAGCAAAGTATTATATTTTCATAAATAAGTTTAGAAAAACGTTACCAAATTTACCAGTCTTTAAAAAGTATTTAAAGAGTAGAATAAACATAGAACAACATATCGCCTTTTCAGGAGATAAAATAGAAAAACATAATAAAAAATGGAAAAATATACCCCTAACATAACTGACAAATACCAAAAATGATAACACACAAACAGTGAGTGAAAAAAGATGCCTCCTATCCAACATGCATATTTATTCCTTAAAAAACAAATACAGCTATGTCCTTTATTTCTGTACTTGCTGGGTTTGAATGCGTGCGTGGGTGTTGGTTGTGTGAGTGAATGGGGGTGTAAGTGTGAATACGAGGCTGTGTATGTGAGAGAGAGAAAGCGAGAATGATAGATTATAGAAGATAAATTTAAATTATTTTGTAACTTAACCACATTTGATAAATTTGTACAAATTTGCAAATAATTTCTGTTATTATCAAACTGTTAAATGTATAATGTTTGTGAAATGTGTTTAAATAACAAAATAAATATATTCAATAAAAAAGAAAAAGAAACGGACGGCCCGTTAAATACATATTTATATATCATTACAGACGCGCAGCTCAACATCGAATATGGTCGATTTATCAATGCGCTCTACTAACCTACTCTCTCGCGACCCACACTCAGCCCTTATATGCGGTAAGATCGTCTTCATCCTAGATCACTATAGCGGCTCTTTCGACGCATAGTGAACTTATGTCCCACGATTTAGCATAATAAAACTTAACAGGACCGCAAATGGATCTGAGAAGACACGGAGGTCACCATACTGGACCCCGGTGAAAAGTTACACGATTATTTACGAGCATTCTACGAGATGTTTCAGGGCGAGCCCACCCTTTACGTGATTGATGATTGTTCGGCTAAAGCGGCTATGACCAAGACAAAATATATGCTCTCAGAATTGACTTTCAGGGGGCGTCATGCGCTTCAAAGTGTATGTGTGTGTTCGCAAAGATTTAATTCCGTTCTGAAAGATCTCCGAGAACAAACGCGATGGTCACGCTTTTTCATTGTAAAGACCGTGACTCATTCGGAGACTGCCTCCGGGAAAATGATGTCATCCCTACGCGCGAAGAGCGGCTCGCGGTTCGCCGGATGCTTGTAAAAACAAAGCACAGCAAGCTTTTGTTAAAAACTGACCAACCAACTGCTTATAAAGTGCTTAACTGCTAACAAAGTGCTTAATCCATTAACAACCGCGTTGACCACAGTTAAGCATTGTCAATTTGGACACGTATGCCCGAGTAATAATTATAACCGACTAAGTTGGAATCGGAGAGAGTGACAGGCAACCAGACACTGACTTCACCGAAACGACTGAAGAACCCTAACAAACAAGCAGCAGGGAAGGCGGGGCCGAAGCTAAAAAAATTAAACGAGATAAATTACTCGCCGAGCTCAATGCAGCAAAAAGCGCATTGCAATTTCCGGAAGAATACCGCAGTTCCAGGACCAAGATGATACTACTGTTCAGTCAGTACGTGGCGACTGGATCCCGTGGATTATTGGTGGACTCGGTGTTGCAATCGCCTTATGGATTGTGTCACCGCGACAACCTAAACCAATACAGCATATCCCATCACAAGAGGCCCATTTAAACGATTCGTTCGTAATGCAATAATTAAACATGTCTACCGACGGAAAGATATTGGCTAATGTGGCATATCATTCGGCTGTAGTATCCGGTCTGGCGATAGGCTACGCGCGCCTATGAAACATAGCGTTCAAAGAAGCAACACCTAAGCTGGACTATAACGTTTATGGTATGGTCGTACTTGATATGGCCCTAGCCATGGCGACTAAAGATATGTTAATTAAACAATGGATTATTCCTACAAATATTATAAAGTATTGGCTACAATCACAATGCTAGTCGGAGTGTGGGGCTTAGTAAATGCGCTCGCTTTTAGCGGTAGTAGCTATTTATTCTCAATGCTACGGAGCTCGGATGAGGAGCTGGAGCGTCATGATAAAGCTATAGAACAGCTGCAAGCTGCTCAGGTAAAATGGTCTAAAAACGGACTGACCGTCTCGACTGGATCAACGAAGAATTCAGCAGTCAGGGTCACGCTATACAAACGATTCAGCACGTTAACGTTGCCACCCGCGAATACGCCAAGGCATTTCTCGCGCCGGAGCCTAAACTATCGGACTTCTATTCGCCGTCCGACGATTATAAGGAGCGCGAGATTACATTCATCGCCCTCGTGATGTATGCGACGGATCTAGACAGCTACTATATCGCCAAGTAGTTTTATACTGTTGGATACTTATAATGTTATTGAAATACATCATGGATGAGAAACTGAGCTAGTTATACTACAACCCTAAGGGTTATAGGAAAGGTATTACGGCTATTAAGAACCTCACCGCGAAGGCAAAAGTTTCGGAAAGCATTGCCAAGGGCTGGTTGAAAAAGCAGGCCATCTGGCAGATCTATATATCATGTCCGCGAAGCATTCCGCCCCCGAAATTCGACGTACTGGTGCCGAACGAAGTTCATCAGGCCGACTTATTATTTTTACCCCATGACAAGGTTGGCCGCAATACGTATAAGTACGCCCTTACCGTCGTTGACATAGCCTCAACGCTATAAAGAGGCAGAGCCGCTCGCTACAAAAGAGTCTAAAGAGGTATCTGACGCTCTAACTCGTATATACAAGCGAAGTACATTGAAGTGGCCGAAACTGCTCCAGGTTGACACCGGGCGAGAGTTTATGGGTGCGGTCAATCAGTTCCTAGCAAAACATAGCGTCTCGGTTAGACGCGGTCGCGTGAATATCCACCGGGACCAGGGTATTGCGGAACGGATCAACATAACTTTAGCAGAGCGGCTCTTCGGATACCAGTATGCAGTCGAGATGAAGGTACCTGCCGGCCAAAGGTCGGCTGAGTGGGTAGCTCGGCTGCCCGCCGTTATTGCGGCTTTGAATGGTGAGGTAACTCGCTTGACTGGTAAAAACCCTCTGATGCCATGAAGACCAAATCCGTGACACAAAAGCCCTCCTCCGTTATTCCCGGTAGACCCATCGGTTTATCAGAGCAAACCATCCCTTCTGACGCGAGCGTCCGCTATATTTACCAACCCGGCGAGCTGGAGGGTGGCCGTCGTCGTGCTACAGACCCTGTCTGGTCTTTGACGATTCACCGACTTTGGCATTCGGTTACCAAGCTGCAAGAGCCTGTGCTCTACTATATGTTTGATGGCCCAATCCGGGGTTTGTCCGCATGGAACTCCTGGTTGTATCCCCTAACACTCAATTACAACCGTCAGTTGTTCTCAAGCGTTAAAGAGCTCCTCTATGTAAGCATCCATAACGGCTGTGTCGGCTGAAAGGACAATTTCTGTCCATATGCGAGTGTGTCTATCCCGTTTTCAGCGATCCAGCGCTTGGAGTCGAATGAGGATAGTGAGACCTTGTTTAAGTGTTGTACATATATACGGTGGCGCTCTGACCGCAGGACATCCATACCCTGACGGAATGTCTGTTTTGAAAAGCGGGCCTATTTATACTATTCGTGGCGGATATGCTTCTACACAACATACTTCTTAACGCCCTTGGCCTTCTTTATATTGTTACCGGAGGCTCGAGGATGATGTACATATTGGGGCACAGTCCTACATACTCAGCTATCGGGCGACCGGCACATTCATCTTTCATATTACCCAGTACCTACTTGTTTATTGTACAGTGTAGTGGGTTGTCTGTTGGGTAATCAGATGTATCGTAGATGTTAGCGTGCTAAGCCATATCATTATACACGTCATCTGTCTGTATCTCAAGGAGTAGAGTCAGTATCTGTGTATAGGAGTTGCATCGCTTTCCATATTGCACCTTCATCTCGTTGTAATAGAAGTCATACATCAGATGCTTGGAGAGAACGCTCAAACCTATATATACTGGGCGTTTTAAGACAAGGCGACTTTTATGAATCGCTGCTAGGTCGCCGCTGAAGATGTTCGCTCTGGCAAACGAAAGGCTGGCGATAAGGCGTTTGAGTTTTTCGTCTTCATTTCCGCGTACTAGTTTTAAATTTACCCGTTTGCGTAGGTTTTCCATCGTTGTCCCAAAGACGCTATTATTCATAAGTTTGTAAAGATCCTTTTCGAAATCGCACGTCGCTTTTTTTCGCAGCTCCGTGTTCATCCTGATATAGGGCTCCATCCAAGGACTCTGCATGAATTGTAGTACAACTGCAGATTGCGATAATGTAGTACATAACTTTCTTTTTTACGCAGGTTGGGTACACGCGTTTCGACCTTTGTAGACGACATTCCGGCTCTTAAGAGATTATGTTGGTATTCTGACAACCATTCTTTTTGGACTACCATGCACTCCGGTGCTAACGGTTAGGCGTTGTGTGTCTTATGTAATTATTCTGGGTACTCCAGGTCCACTTCAAGAATGTATCCCTCGGGGATGTCTGCTGGGTGGTTTCCGATGTTAATGTTATCACATTCTTCAACAACCCATTTGAAATGACCCGCAGGAAGAGGCTGACTCATTGCCCACCCGTATAAGTTATTTGCATCGAGGTATAAGATATGATTATTAGGTGTTCCGAGGTCATATCCTTCTACGTTCGTATTATTAGCTTTCGCGTATCTCTTTGAAACAATAGATATGCCGCCTCGTATTCCCTTCTCGATGAATAGGTGTTGGTCGTAGTCCGTTAGTAATTCGAGCTCTACTCCGGTGCTCTTGAGTAGGGCATCCCAGGAGAGACCTGGGCTAATGTAGTAGTGAGCCGGGTCTAAACCATACTGTATCAGGCTGGTCTTCCGAAAGGTCTCGAAATATCCGCCAGCAGTAGTACGTCGGTGCGGTTGTAGATGTCATGATACTCGCTTAATGTCTCGCATTTAAATACTTTCCAGAACCGTTGCGCGTGTTCGTAGTCGTCATTGATGATATGCTCGTTAGATAGTTTGCTGTAGAAATTTTCCTTCGGTGGAAGCTGCTCATGTCCGTGTGCTCATAGGGATATATTCCCTTACGCATAAACAATTTGCGTCTCTCTTCAACCGGCTCGTACGGTGTCGTGATTTGGAATACTTCTGGCGGGTTGGATCCGACAAGCTTGTCTAGTGACGCCATCAGGAATTGAGCGCTGTCGATAAAACGGAGTTGTCATAGAGAGAAAGATATATATTTTTCCGTATTGTTCGGAATACAGGATATGTTACCATCCACCTTCGAGATGGCCTGCATCAACAGATGTGAATCATAACCCGGTAGATTGTGAAATACGACCGGAATCTGTATTCGCCCCGGAATTAATCGCAGCTTTAGATTACAAGCATTATGAGCAGCACCTCGATATTTTCCGGTGATATGACAATGACCGCGGACCGAGTCATTGTATAGCTGTTTATCGTATATATGACAAGTTGTTGCTGCCTCGTGATTATACTGATCATCTTTCGTCATCCGCATAGATTTTGGTCTAGCTAGTGCCGTTTTGATTTTATTCTCTTCTGTCTGGAGCGATTCTAAGAAATGTTCTACCGCGTCCGGCCGCCGGTATTCTACCGGTGTCTCCGTTTGTCCGTCATATCGTATGCCAATATAACAGTAACTACAGGCTTCGTGTTCTTGCTTTTTCTGCGTGTTGCTTTGTTCAGGGTCTAACGCCGGCCCCATAATTTTTCTTGTCAGAGTTTCCAAATCTGCGTATATGATATACGGAGCTGGAAACTGTTTATGATTATTCTGAAAGGTAAGTTTGTTTTTACCCTTTTCCGGCATCTCTACTCTGACCGCGGTTTGTCCTATTCCGTTGCAATCTGTTTAGTGATTATCTAGAAGATCTTCCGATTGAAGCAGTGTTTAGATTCGATGGATTCAAACAGTGCTTAGATTCGATGGATTCAATCAGTGCTTAGATTCGAGGGATTCAATCAGTGTTTAAATTGCATGGTTTCAATCAGTGTTTAGATGCGATATAATCAATCAGTGCTTAGATTCTATGGATTTAATCAGTGCTTAGATTCGATGGCTTCAATTCGTCTTTAGATACGATGGATTCAGGCCGTGTTTAGATACGATGGATTCAATCCTTGCTTAGATATGATGGATTCAATTAGTATTTAGATACGATCGATTCAGTCCGTATTTAGGTTACATGGATTCAATCAGTACTTAGATCCGATGGATTCAATAAGTGCTTAGATTCGATATATTCAATCAGTGCCTAACTTCGATGGATTCAATCAGTGCTTAGATTCGTTGGATTGAAACAGTGTTTAAATTCGATGGATTCAATCAGTGTTGAGATTCGAGGGATTTAATCAGTGTTTAAATTCGATGGATTCAATCAGTGCTTAGATTCGATATATTCAATCAGTGCCTAAATTCGATGGATTCAATCAGTGCTTAGATCCGATGGATTCAATAAGTGCTCATATTCGATATATTCAATCAGTGTTTAAATTCGATGGATTCAATCAGTGTTTAAATTCGATATATTCAATAGGTGCTTTGATTCGATATATTCAATCAGTGCCTAAATTCGATGGATTCAATAAGTGCTTATATTCGATATATTCGATCAGTGTTTAGATTCGATGGATTCAAGCAGTGTATAGATTCGATGGATTCAAACAGTGCTTAGATTCGATGGATTCAATCAGTGCTTAGATTCGAGGGATTCAATCAGTGTTTAAATTCGATGGATTCAATCAGTGTTTAGATGCGATATAATCAATATTTGCTTAGATTCGATGGATTCAATGTGTGCTTAGATTCGATAGATTCAATCAGTGCTTAGATTCGAAGGATTTAGTAAGTGCTTAAATTCGATATATTCAATCAGTGCTTATATTCGATGGATTCAATCAGTGCTTAGATTCGATGACTTCAATTCGGGTTTAGATCAAATGTATTAAGGCCGTATTTAGATAAGATGTATTCAATCCTTGCTTAGATATGATGGATTCAATTAGTATTTAGATACGATCGATTCAGTTCGTATTTAGATTACATGGATTCAATCAGTACTTAGATTCGATATATTCAATCAGTGCCTAATTTCGATGGATTCAATTAGTGCTTAGATTCGATGGATTCAAAGAGTGTTTAGATACGATGGATTCAGTCCGTGTTTAGATACGATTGATTGAAACTGTGTTTAGATACGATGTATTCAGGCCGTGCTTAAAGACAATGGATTCAATCTTTGCTTAGATATGATGGATTCAATTAGTATTTAGATACGATCGATTCACTCCCTGTTTAGATTACATGGATTCAATCAGTACTTAGATCCGATGGATTCAATAAGTGCTTAGATTCGATATATTCAATCAGTGCCTAAATTCGATGGATTCAATCAGTGCTTAGATCCGATGGATTCAATACGTGCTTAGATTCGATATATTCAATCAGTGTTTAAATTCGACGGATTCAATCAGTGTTTAGATTCGATAGTTTCAATCAGTGTTTATATGAGATATAATCAATCAGTGCTTAGATTCGATGGATTTAGTAAGTGCTTAAATTCGATATATTCAATCAGTGCTTATATTCGATGGATTCAATCAGTGCTTAGATTCGATGACTTCAATTCGGGTTTAGATCAAATGGATTAAGGCCGTATTTAGATAAGATGTATTCAATCCTTGCTTAGATATGATGGATTCAATTAGTATTTAGATACGATCGATTCAGTTCGTATTTAGATTACATGGATTCAATCAGTACTTAGATTCGATATATTCAATCAGTGCCTAATTTCGATGGATTCAATTAGTGCTTAGATTCGATGGATTCAAAGAGTGTTTAGATACGATGGATTCAGTCCGTGTTTAGATACGATTGATTGAAACTGTGTTTAGATACGATGTATTCAGGCCGTACTTAAATACAATGGATTCAATCTTTGCTTAGATATGATGGATTCAATTAGTATTTAGATACGATCGATTCACTCCCTGTTTAGATTACATGGATTCAATCAGTACTTAGATCCGATGGATTCAATAAGTGCTTAGATTCGATATATTCAATCAGTGCCTAAATTCGATGGATTCAATCAGTGCTTAGATCCGATGGATTCAATACGTGCTTAGATACGATATATTCAATCAGTGTTTAGATTCGATGGTTTCAATCAGTGTTTATATGAGATATAATCAATCAGTGCTTAGATTCGATGGATTTAATCAGTGCTTAGATTCGATGGATTCAAGCAGTGTTTAGATTCGATGGATTCAAACAGTGCTTATATTCGATGGATTGAATCAGTGCCTAGATTTGAGGGATTCAATCAATGCCTATATTCGATGGATTCAACCAGTAATGCTTATATTCGATGGATTCAACCAGTGCTTAGATTCGATGGCTTCAATTCGTGTTTAGATACAATTAATTCAATCTTTGCTTATATATGATGGATTCAATTAGTATTTAGATCCGATATATTCAATCAGTGCCTACATTCGATGGATTCAATCAGTGCTTAGATTAGATGGATTCAATGAGTACTTAGATTCGATATATTCAATCAGTGTCTAAATTCGATGGATTCAATCAGTGCTTAGATCCGATGGATTCAATAAGTGCTTAGATTCGATATTCGATATATTCATTCAGTGTTTAAATTCGATGGATTCAATCAGTGTGTTAGATTCGATATAATCAATCAGTGCTAAGATTCGATGGATTCAAGCAGTGTTTAGATTTGAGGGATTCAATCAATGCTTAGATTCGATGGATTCAACCAGTGCTTAGATTCGATGGCTTCAATTGGTGTTTAGATACGATAGATTCAGTCCGTGTTTAGATACAATGGATTCAATCTTTGCTTATATATGATGGATTCAATTAGTATTTAGATCCGATATATTCAATCAGTGCCTACATTCGATGGATTCAATCAGTGCTTAGATCCGATGGATTCAATAACTGCTTAGATTCGATATTCGATATATTCATTCAGTGTTTAAATTCGATGGATTCAATCAGTGTGTTAGATTCGATATAATCAATCAGTGCTTAGATTCGATGTATTCAATCAGTGTTTAGATGCGATATAATCAATCAGTTCTTAGATTCGATTGATTCAATCAGTGCTTAGATTCCATGGATTCAATCAGCGCTTAGATTCGATGGATTCAAACAGTGTTTAGATTCGATGGATTCAAAGTGTTTAGATTCGATGGATTCAATCCGGTTTTAGATAAGAGCCATCAAATCCTTGTTATAATAAGAAGGATTCTATCCCTGTTTAGATTCGAGGGATTTAATCCGTGTTTAGATTCATAGCATTCAATCAGTGTATATATATATAGTGTATGATGGATTCAATCAGTATTTAGATGCGATGAATTCAGTCCTTGTTTAGTTAGATTGCTTAGATTCGATGGATTCAATCATTGCTTAGATTCAATGAGTTCAATCAGTGCTTAGATTCGATATATTCTATAAGTGTTTAAATTCGATGGATTCAATCAGTATTTAGATTCGATGGATTCAAACAGTGCTTAGAGTCGATGGATTCAATCAGTACTTAGATTCGAGGGATTTAATCAGTGTTTAAATTCTATGGATTCAATCAGTGTTTAGATTCGATATATTCAATCAGTGCTTAGATTCGATGGATTCAAACAGTGCTTAGATTCGATGTATTCAATCAGTGCTTAGATTCGATGGATTCAAACAGTGCTTATATTTGATGGATTCAATCAGTGTTTAGATTCGAAGGATTCAATCAGTGCTTAGATTCGATGGATTCAATCAGTGCTTAGATTCGATGGATTCAATCCGGTTTTAGATAAGAGCCATCAAATCCTTGTTATAATAAGAAGGATTATATCCCTGTTTAGATTCGAGGGATTTAATCCGCGTTTAGATTCGTAGCATTCAATCAGTGTATATATATGATGGATTTAATCAGTATTTAGATGCGATGGATTCAGTCCTTGTTTAGTTAGATTGCTTAGATTCGAATGATTGGATCATTGCTTAGATTTCATGGATTCAATAAATGCTTAGATTTGAGGGATTCAATCAGTGCTTATATTCGATGGATTCAGTCCGTGTTTAGATATGATTGATTGAAACTGTGTATAGATATGATGTATTCAGGCAGTGTTTAGATACAATGGATACAATCTTTGCTTAGATATGATGGATTCAATTAGTATTTAGATACGATCAATTCAGTTCCTGTTTAGATTACATGGATTCAATCAGTACCTAGATTCGATATATTCAATCAGTGCCTAAATTCGATGGATTCAATAAGTACTTAGATTCAATATATTCAATCCATGCTTAGATATGATGGATTCAATAAGTGCTTAGATTTAATATATTCAATCAGTAGTTAGATCCGATGGATTCAATAAGTGCTTAGATTCAATATATTCAATCAGTGCCTAACTTCGATGGATTCAATCAGTGCTTAGATTCGAGGGATTCAATCAGTGTTTAAATTCGATGGATTCAATCAGTGTTTAGATGCGATATAATCAATCAGTGCTTAGATTCAATGCATTCAATCAGTGCTTAGATTCGAGGGATTCAATCAGTGCTTAGATTCGATGGATTCAATCAGTGCTTAGATTCGACGGATTTAATAAGTGCTTGAATTCGATATATTCAATCAGTGCTTATATTCGATGGCTTCAATTCGTGTTTAGACACGATGGATTCAGGTCGTGTTTAGATACGATGGATTCAATCCTTGCTTAGATATGATGGATTCAATTAGTATTTAGATACGATCGATTCAGTCCGTGATTTGATTACATGGATTCAATCAGTGCTTAGATCCGATGGATTCAATAAGTGCTAATATTCAATATATTCAATCAGTGCCTAAAGTCGATGGATTCAATCAGTGCTTAGATTCAATATAATCAATCAGTGCTTAGATTCGAAGGATTCAATCAGTGCTTAGATTCGATGGATTCAATCAGTGCTTAGATTCGACGGATTTAATAAGTGTTTAAATTCGATATATTCAATCAGTAGCTTATATTCGACGGATTCAATCAGTGCTTATATTCGATGGCTTCCATTCGTGTTTAGATATGATGGATTCAGGCCGTGTTTAGATTGGATGGCTTCAATCAGTGTTTAGATTGGATGGAGTCAATCCGAGCTTAGATTCGATGGATTCAACCAGTGCTTATAGTTGATGGATTCAATCAGTGCTTAGATTGGATGGATTCAATCAGAGCTTAGATTGGATGGATTCAATCAGAGCTTAGATTGGATGGCTTCAATCAGTGCTTAGATTGGATGGCTTCAATCAGTGCTTAGATTGGATGCATTCAATCAGTGCTTAGATTCGATGGCTTCAATCAGTGCTTAGATTGGATGCATTCAATCAGTGCTTAGATTCGATGGCTTCAATCAGTGCTTAGATTGGATGCATTCAATCAGTGCTTATATTTGATGCATTCAATCAGTGCTTAGATTGGATGGCTTCAATCAGTGCTTAGATTGGATGGATTCAATCAGTGCTTAGATTGGATTGAGTCAATCAGTGCTTAGATTTGATGGATTCAATCAGTACTTAGATTCGATGACTTCAATGAATTCTTAGATTGGATGGATTCACTCAGTGCTTAGATTCGATGGCTTCAATCAGTGCTGAGATTGGATGGATTTAATCAGAGCTTAGCTGGATTCGATGGAGTCAATCCGAGCTTAGATTCGATGGATTCAACCAGTGCTTATAGTTGATGGATTTAATCAGTGCTTAGATTGGATGGATTCAATCAGTGCTTAGATTGGATGGATTCAATCAGAACTTAGATTCTACGGAGTCAAATCGTGCTTAGATTCAATGGATTCAACCAGTGCTTAGAATGGATGCATTCAATCAGTGCTTAGATTGGATGGATTCAATCAGTGCTTAGATTTGATGGATTCAATCAGTGCTTAGAATGGATGGAGTAAATCAGTGCTTAGATTTGATGGATTTAATCAGTGCTTAGAATGGGTGGAGTACATCAGTTCTTAGATTTGATGGATTCCAGCAGTGCTTAGATTTGATGTATTCAATCAGTACCTAGATTCGATGGACTCCGGATAAATCAGTGTTCTCAGTCTAATATTGTTTCAAAGCTTTGCCGATTAATGTCTAATCGAGAGTAGTGAAACTATGCTAATTGTAAATATAGATACCCTCTGGACTGGCATGCGAATAGTGTGCAACAAAACACACCTATTTGCACGAAATCGATACTATATTATATAAATACATTAGTCTATTTCTAAATATGGCCATTTGTTTACCATGTAATATATATATACTTATAATTATATTTGTCTAAGGCATAATCGCCTGCAATTTATTTTCGCGCCTAAATTATCACTTCTCGGTTCGCGCGTAAATGAAATGTTTGTGCCTAGTGTAAATTGATCGGTACAGAGTTTGCAGGTGACCAATTGTGTAATATAAAAGCCGAACTGGTTTGATGTGGATAATATCTTAGTAATATTCGATAACATCACAGATGCTTAGAAGACATGCCTGAGTCACCGGTTCAATCTTGTATATTATAAGAAACGGACTTTATTTACTAAGTCAGAACACAATTGCGCTACCACCTAGAGGGTGTGTAGCCTGTATCTTAATTTGATTAGACATAACACGATTAGGTTACCACCTGATATGTGAATAGCGTGTATCTCAATCTGCTTATATAGAACACATAAAATGTCTCTATTATACTTAGTGATCTGGACATTCATGGAATCGTAAATTATAAAGATTAGTCGTGTATTTAAATAAATAGATTTAACACTGATATTTCAGCAAAATAGGAACATATAGTATCGGTGACCAGTATTTATTTGTTTATCGATGATAGTGAATGGAAGTTATTAAATCAGAAACATTGATGAGAGTATCGGAATATAGAAATACGTATTAAAGAGACTGTATCATCATAAGTAGTATAGGCGTCTCTTTGGGATCATGGACTGAGCATGCGCGGCAGCAATTTTGGAACGATATCATACATCATCATCGGATGACACTTGACAGGTCATTAACATAATAAGTGTTCATCAAAATAAAGCAATTTGATGTCTCTTTGGGGGTCATGGACTGCGCATGCGCGGCGGCCATTTGAGTCCTTAAATAATTATAAAATATATGTATCAGACATCAAACGAACGAACTTTCAAGTATATACGTCTCTTTAGGGTCATGGACTGAATTAATTTACATCGAAATACAATCATATTACGTTCACCTCATAAATAATATCCTGTCACATTAAGATCGCCTTTAAAGTAAGTAATTTACTGTTTTCAAAACAATACATTAACATCTAAAGTATATTTGCGGCTAACGACCTCTCCTCCACTTTTACCACATTACCATAGCGCGAGCGTTTTAATAAATAACGTTGCTACTTTCATTTTGGCGCCAAGTGTCAGCGTAAATTGTCATGATGTCACTACATTTTCATGATGTCACGACGCAATACATCATTATATTTGTGTTTTAAACCAATTCACATAGAAATAAGCATACATTACAGTTTAATTTACAAATTATAAAGATTATTCTCTCAACCAATCAGAATACCCCCAGGTGTTATTATACAGGTGTACATATAAGACATTATGAGATGACCGTATTGCTCTTATTACAAGCAAGGACATGTGTGTGTGTTTTACGTGTATTTATCGTCGCTACCGGTTGCCCATATGAGGGACGCCACCTGAAGAGATTAGTCATTTTAGATTTTTGGAGGATAGTGCAATGATACAGACTGAGACCCATTCCAGAGTCTCCTCTGGTTCTTTTACGTATACGTCGGTTTAAATTCCCATCTGAAAGACTGTTAATTTTATTAGGGTCAGATGGGGTATCGAACCTCTGATCCCTGGATTACCAGTCCAATGTGTTACCACTGGACTACAGATCCGTCTGTGAACATTAGTGTTAACTTGCCTTCTTTTGTACCATCGATACCATTGCTTCTGTGTTCAGAATTGTAGAATTTCACATGATTTGGCTGCGAGTTATACTGTCACTTCGATCAACTCCCAGATTGCTATGAATCATAGGAATAATTTTACAATGTCTGGTGCTCCGGTCTCTATAATTGTGCCTGTCAAATATCTTACAGTAACCGCTTTGTTACCACACGTTTTCCATACACCCGGGAGGTTTCGGATGAAAAATAAGATTAGCTGATAAGAAGTAATATAAGATATCACGATACCGTATCATACCGTATAATATGTTATCATACACGTCGCTCTATGTGTTGTAGTGTTCTAAGGAATGAACCGGGAGTTATTAGTTTCTATTCGGATTCGAACTACATATTTATGTTAAATGTTAGCCTTAAACACACCCTATAGGCCTCTTTGCTCGCTAACTTTAAACACCCCAATGAAAACAAGCGATTCATTATTTATATTTACATTAATTGTTCTTTTAAATGACATAAAGTGAAGAAATATCACGCTTTGCGTCTGAAATGCCAGATTTGCGATGTCTTTCCGCGTGCCGGACTGTAAATTAGACCACACTCGGAACAGTGTGAACTGTAACATCAAATGAAATGCTGTCCAACATTGCGAATACGCATGAGCGTGACTTCGTTTGCGCATGTCAGCTGCATATCAATTGGGAGGAAGTTCACTAGACAATATGTTCATCGAAGGAACATGCAATAACGATGTAAATATTAGTGTATAGATTTTGAGGACAGCAACACTTAGGTGCTTTGATAGTATTTGAGTTGATACCCAACCCATTCTCACGCTAGAGCTAGGAGGTACACTTGTATAGTCGTGGACGTTGTGATAGCGCAGGGGATGCACGTTCGCTTCAGTGCGAAAGGTCCGGATTTCGACTGTGCCCTAGGGAAGGCATTTAAATTCCACGTTGCCTCTTCTATCTCCCTCGTGGCGATGGATTCCATCAGAAATGAGGTCTCGAGAGTGATTTATATAAGTTGAAACAACTTGTTTCGCAATCGAGCTAACATAAATGTGTATAAACTAATAGACTTGTATACAAGTACCCTTGTAATTATTAATAGATAGCAAGATGGTGATGGGTGAGAGTGTGTGTGAGTGTACAAGTTTTGAACATATTAATATGTCGCCTAAGGCCCGATTGAATATGAGTTCGAGTATAATGTGTTTGTTTTTGGATTTAACGTCGCACCAACAGCTTAGATCATAGGGAAACTTTCCGGCTATTGTTGGTGGATGAATACCATATGTCCCTTCCATAACAATATGTATCAAATTGTTTATCCAGCGGGTTAGGGTTAGGGTTAGTCTTACATCGTGTTTCCTTCAATGTCTGGAAATACCAATTGAGGTTATATCACGCCCTTAAATAACAATTGAACACTGATTGGAAGGGGACTTAGAATAGGTAGTCCTTCCTATCCAAGAGTCTCTGTTATGTACACGCAGGCTACCTTGAGTGTATGGGAAGATATATCATATAGCTTAATCTCTCAGACAACATAGGGCACTATAGACTATAGACTAGAACAGTCAGAGAGTTACGAACCTGGGAAAGTATGACATACTTGAACTGATTAAAGCTGCTGGGTTTGTCACTATTCCGAAGACGTCGCTCCGTGTCCGAAACGGACATGATACTTTGTTACACTTCGGAATATATTTAATGCACGGGTGGGTACTTGGGTAGAACCACCGACCTTCCCCAGACCAGCTGGATAGCTTCTTCACATTAAATAATTCAATACCCCAGTGCGATTCGAACATGCATCGTTGAGTGGCAAGTGATTTGAAATAAATGCCGTTAACCACTCGGTCATGGAGGCCCAGAGTACGAGTTTTACAAGAACTACAATGGTTGTGTCCTTAGGTATGTCGCGTAAAACAACTGCCTCGTTCATCTTCCCATAACGGTGGGGTCAGTAATAATGTCTTCAGAGAGGTTAGGCAAAAGTTGTAAGAATTCGTTGAACAAATTAAGCTAATATAAATTTTAATCACCAAGTTGTGTCTTAGCAGTGAGTGTCGTTAACCTTTTCGAGTATCACGTTGTGTCTAATACCTTGATATGGTTCAGCTATCCAACTGGCTTGCGATTGTCGGAGGATTAACCCGGCTGCCCGGTCGTGTCTGAAATACTGCTCAGTTGGGAAGCCGAGGTGTTCCCCGACGAATAACAGTTGGAGAGTCGTAATGTGACCTTAGCTGTCAACACTACATTAAACACCGACACATTTTCTAACAACTGTGTCTGTGCAATTTGCTCACCCCCTGTATAATTTTCTGTCAAAATGCACTTTCTGTCACATGCCTTAGGACCAGCTTCACAATATAACAAGGCTGTGTTTTTTTATTTGCATGCATATCAAATGCAAATAAAAAAATTGTTTTTATTATGGTTATTTGATAGTATATTTAGATAGCATTTTTCTGTATCTAAGTCTAAACTGAAATGTCAGGAAGAAGGGTCCTGGATGGATAGGAGGTCTGGCATCATGACGTACATCAAATATATTATGTTATACTAGTCAATACATGCTTTGTTCTAATGCCGCGTAGGGATACATGTAATATCGTATTCTAAAATAGAACCAACTTTATAAATGTGTTTACTGCGTGTTACACTGTAAACATTCCGTAATGACAGAAACGTCTACAGCAGAAATAGAATATAAAACATAAATTAACAGTTTCTATAGACTGAGGATGGGAACCCATTAGTGTTGTGCGCATGTTAGATAGATAATAATACTTCCGGCCAATTTGGGCATTATTCTCATTGCAAATGGCCAAAATAATCGGCTTGTTTCATTTACGATAAGACATGTAATTCTAATTTTGATACCATTTAAATGCATGAAGAATGTTTGTTTGTTAGTTTGTTCGGGTTTTACGCCTGCAGCAGCACCATTTTGGGCTATATCGCCGGTGGTAAGTTTACCTAACAACAGCTTACCTGGGCCGGCTCCAGCGGTTAATAAGTACTTTGTGCACCAACCTCCGTAGGAAACTGCATGTAATATAACATATACATGAAGAATATTATTGCTTTATTGTGATATATTTGAATACGTATGGTGTCCGACAGTAACTGAAATACTGCTCCCGGGGGCTGCAAGCAGGCCCCTTCCACAAATAAAGCTGGAGAGTCACCCGTTTATGTATGTATGTATGTATGTTCCATTCATGTCAAACCCCTTGCGGAGAAGTATACATGTTTTCTTGGACAAGCCTAGCCGACCTAAGTGGTTAACCAGTACTAAGCGATGTGTGTGGGATACCTTGTTCAATTATACTACATACGTGGCCTGACCGAGTATCGAACCCGGGACCGATCGATCCCAAATCCGACGCTGGACCACTGAGCGACGGACGCCACACTTCCACAGTTTACCTAAGTTGTTGGTGCGACATTAACCCCAAATCTAAACAAACATATTCTAGTACATGTTCTGTGTGGTTCTGTTACGGGCGTTCGCCTCCTGAATGCTATACGTTGTGAATAGATAGTACTTTTCCAAAACAAAAAGATATTTCAAAACATAAGGAAAACCAAAGGAAGTATGCAAGTAAAATATCCATGCACCAAAATGAAACGATGGTGGGAAAAAAATAATCCGTCCTTCTTTTGCCTAATATAGCAAGTTGTGATTTCCATGTGGCTCTGTTTTATGATTAAAATTCATTATTAGTGATATTTTGGGAGCATCAACAGAAGATTGGCATTGATGTACAGAGATTGTATTCCTGCAAGCCATATGTTGTCATGTTGTTGTGATGTTAGACAGTATCGCAAGTAAGCACATAAACAGATCGTTGAAAATTCATGATCCCTATTATTTTATAATTTATTTGGGAGAAGGCTTCTCTAGGAGACAAGGTCCATCTTTTTTTCTTTTAAATGACACTAGATGTATTGGAGTTTTGAAGATCGTTTTTTGTTTCTCGTGCTCTATAATACTAAACTAAAATTGCGGGCTAACGACTGCCTCAAACATAATTACATTTTGAACAGCCGACTAGTTCATAGCTATTCGCAATGTCTCTCATGCCTCGGTATGGCCCTCTGTATGGCCTTCGGTGTCGTCCTATAACCCACGGTGTGGCCCTCTGACCCTCTATGTGGCCCTCTGCCCTCTGTATGGCCCTCTGGCCCTCGGCGTGGCCCTCTGTTTGGCATTTTGTGTCGTCTTATGGCCCTCGGGGTGGCCCTCTGACCCGCTATGTGGCCCTCTGTATGGCCCTCTGACCATCTATTTTGTCCTCGGTGTGGCCCTCGGTGTGGCCCTCTGTCTCTCTGTATGGCATTTGGTGTCGTCTTATGGCCCTCGGGGTGGCCCTCTGACCCGCTATGTGGCACTCTGTGTGGCCCTCTGACATCTAGGTGGCCCTCTGGCCCTCGGTGTGGCCCTCTGGCCCTCGGTTTGGCTATCTGGCCCTCGGTATGACCCTCTGGCCCTCTGTGTGACCCTCTGTGTGGCCCTCTGTGTGGCCCTCTGGCTTTCGGTGTGGCCCTCTGTGTGTCCCTCTGGCCCTCGGTGTGGCCCTCTAGCCCTCGGTGTGGCCCTCTGTTTGTCGCTTTGGCCCTCGGCGTGGCCCTCTGTGTGGTCCTCTGGCCGTCGATGTGGCCCTCTGTATGGCTTTGTGTGGCCCTCTGTATGACTTTGTATTACCCCATCGGTATGGCCCTCTGGCTCTCGATGTGACCCTCGATGGGGCCCCTCTGACCCTCGGCCTGACCCTCTATATGACTTGGGATTTTTTATCCAGTCTGGGGGTCCCTCAAATTTAAACAGGAAGCTAGCGGACCACCAGACTGGATAACAAATCCCAAGACACCAAATGCCATACAGAGGGACAGAGGGCCACACCGAGGGCCACACCGAGGACCACATAGATTGTCAGAGGGCCATACAGAGGGCCACATAGCGGGTCAGAGGGCCACCCCGAGGACCATAAGACGACACAAAATGCCATACAGAAGGCCACACCGAGGGCCAGAGGACCACATAGAGGGTCAGAGGGCCATACCGTGGGCTATAGGACGACACCGAAGGCCATACAGAGGGCCACATAGATGGTAAGAGGGCCATACAGAGAGCTACATAACGGGTAAGAGGGCCACCCCGAGGGCCATAAGACGACACAAAATGCAATACAGAGGGTCAGAGGGCCACACCGAGGGCCATAGGGCCACATATATGGTCAGACGGCCATACATAGGGCCACATAGCGGGTCAGAGGGCCACCCCGAGGGCCATAAGATGACACAAAATGCCACACAGAGGGCCACATAGATGGTCAGAGGGCCACACCGTGGGTTATAGGACGACACCGAAGGCCATACAGAGGGCCATACCGAGGGCCACTTCGAGGGAACAGAGAGGATCATACCAAATGATTCAAAGAAAGCATATGTTATAAGGGTGATCGCTTCGTGTATATAGTCGTTCAATAATGGGCAAAGCAAGGAAACAATGTCCCGTGTACGGTAAACCCCAGTTATTGAGACTAGGTAATCATCTGAGACAAGTTTACGGAGTAGGAGGATGGCCTCTACATCAGACACTAACTCCACTACAGTTACCGTCGATGCCTCTGCCACAGTCGCGTCAAACAAATGGAATTACATCGGTGTCCTCAAGTAGTAGCGACTTATATCACGTCAACGATATGTCTACACAAAGTTTATTACCGTTTGAACCATGTTCCAGCGTAATGCTATGTGAATGAGATAACAATATAACAAGGCATATCTACTTAGCGTTAAGGTCATGATAACTCAGTGGTAGCTCGTTCGCTTCATGTGCGAAAGGCCCGGAGTTCGAGCCTCACTGGAGCCGTTATGATTGTGCCCTTAGTTTAAATTCCAAATGCCTCTTCTCTCTCCCTCGTGGCGATGGATTCCATCAGGAATGAGGTATCGAGAGTGATTAATATATTTAAGTTATCAGAACTTGTTTCGCAATCGAGCTAAAATAAATTTGTATAAACTAAACTAAGGTCATTCAGATTTACTTCTGGTTGAATATGATACGAGTGTGTTGAGATAGAACCGTGTTCCTATATAGCTTCTCGTGGAATATGATACGCTTGTGTTGAGATAGAACCGTGTTCCTATATAACTTCTGGTGGAATATGATACGCGTGTGTTGAGATAGAACCGTGTTCCTATATAACTTCTGGTGGAATATGATACGCGTGTGTTGAGATAGAACCGTGTTCCTATATAGCTTCTGGTGGAATATGATACGCGTGTGTTGAGATGGAACCATGTTCTTATATCACTTTTAATGGAATGTAAGATGCTAGACGAATCTGTCCTAACTGCAGTAATCACCATCCAACATTGTACCTTACAATTAATAACTACTGAAGGCAACCATTAACAGTGTCAAATATATCTGCAGCAGACGACTATATTTGTCAATCTCGTTTCCGTGTCTACAACAATAACATAATTTATTTTAAATGTTAATTAGTTTAAACAATATTTTATTCAATGAATATACATAGTATAATGATCACAATAAGAAAATACATGTAGGATTGAGGAGAAAGCAACTTGCTTATATGGTTACCTCTTTCCTACGAATCATTTACAAAACATACCGTTAGAATTAAGCAACAAAATTACTGTCAAATATTGAGTAACTCATTAATTTTAGAATGTGAGAAAATGATACTAATTTTGAAATATATGTTAAGATATGATGGTGATTGTGCAACAGGATGACCAGCTACACTATATCATCCAATTACATCACCACAATTGGCTATGATGATATTTTATTGGAGAAAGAAAGAAAAACAATTTGGAGGAGAGCGTTTCAGAATCAGACGCCACCGGCTTGTGCATGTACGGAAATTGAGTAGGCGTTCAATATGGCAATCGTTTGTTGTAGTGTTATGCAAATCGTTTTGTGTCTTTAATGTACTTGTGAACGTTAGTGAAAAGTGATATGTTTTGTTCAGAGCTGAGTTGTGCATTTCCTTCTAATAGTGTGCTAAGTATTGGTGTAGTAATGTTGCTGATTTCGTTAATGAGTGTTGTCCTGTGAGTTTTGTATAGTGGACAAGTGAAGAAATAGTGTTCTGTAGTCTCTACTTCGCCACATCTACAAAGTGGACTTTCAACGATATTTTTTGAAAACAAGTGTTCGTTTAATGTACTGCAGTGTGTTCTCAATCTGGTGTGGAAAATGTTTATATCTCGTTGACCAATGAAATAGTGAGGTGGGACGTGTTCTTGACCTACGTTTAGCCTGTGTTTGAATATGCTAAGAGACTCGGAGTTCCGTATATCAGTTGGTGTATTGTTCCACAAGTCAATGGTTGAAGGAAGGAACGACTTTGTGAAGAGCTGTGTATTGCAATGGATGTTCCTAGTATTTTCTGAATTTCGGAGGTTGTATGTTATTAGTTCACCAACTTGGTGAGGAGCTAGGTGTGATAGGTAGTCTGGAGTAAGCTGGTGTATCATTTTGTAGTAAAGTATGAGTTTGTGTTTACGTCTGCGTGATTGAAGTTGTTCCAAGCATGTGTCCCTGTAGAGTTTTTCGAGAGAAACCATTTGTTGCCCCAGATATAATTCTTGCAGATTCAAGTTGAATTTTTTCGAGGTCATTTGCTTCTTGTTGTGTGATATTGTCCCAAACTACATCTGAGTACTCTAATAATGGTCGGATAAATGCAGTGTATATAGTGGACAGTGTTTTCCTATCAAGAATAAACTTAAGTGGTCTCATACAATTAACACGTTTCCATGCTTTTTCCTTTATGCTGTCAATGTGCTCGTGCCATGTACCGTCATCAGAGAAAGTTATGCCAAGGTGTTTATGCGAGTGTATTTCTTCAATTGAGACATCATTCATATATAGTGGAGGGTGGATGGGTTTCTTGATTTTGCGTGAGATAAGAAGTGTTTCAGTCTTACTTGGATTAAATGTCACAAGCCATCTTTTTGCCCAGTCGTTAATTTTTACGAGATCAGAGTTGAGTTGTTCTGCCGCTGAAACTGGATTATCAATTATGATGTAGAGACTTGTATCATCAGCAAAGAGACGAATTGCAGAGTGTATATTATTTACAATGTCATTTATAACACGATGAACAGCAGGGGAGCGAGAACAGAACCTTGTGGTACACCAGCCATTATGGGAAGAGTATTGGAGAAAGTGGCAGAAAGAGCAACGCGTTGCTTTGTCCAGTAAGATAGTCACTGAAACAGGTAAGAGGTTGCCAGAAATTCCATTATTCTAATTTGTGGAGGAGGCCACGATGCCAAATGCGGTAAAAGCTTTGGAAATTCGCAGAAACCGCTCTGACTTCCTTTCCTTCATCGAGTGCTTGACAGAATGCATGATAGATAGAGGGAGTTGATTGACAGTATAATCGTTAGGTACAAAGCCAGATTGTAGGCAGATATCATGTTATTTTCAGACAAAATGTTAAAAACTTAAATGTTAATTGAGACACAGACGTTGGTATTTGTACGTAAAGCCCATTCGTTTGCAGAGATACATTGCGAATAGCTATGAACTAGTCGGCTGTTCAAAATGTAATTATGTTTGAGGCAGTCGTTAGCCTGCAATTTTAGTTTAGTATTATAGAGCACGAGAAACAAAAAACGATCTTCAAAACTCAAATACATCCAGTGTCATTTAAAAGAAAAAAAGATGGACCTTGTCTCCTAGAGAAGCCTTCTCCCAAATAAATTATAAAATAATAGGGGTCATGAATTTTCAACGATCTGTTTTTGTGTTTACTTGCGATACTGTCTAACATCACAACAACATGACAACAGATGGCTTGCAGGAATACAATCTATGTACATCAATGCCAATCTTCTGTTGATGCTCCCAAAATGTCACTAATAATGAATTTTAAAAATAAAACATAGCCACATGGAAATCACAACTTGCTATATTAGGCAAAAGAAGGACGGATTATTTTTTTCCCGCCATCGTTTCATTTTGGTGCATGGATATTTTACTTGCATACTTCCTTTGGTTTTCCTTATGTTTTGAAATATCTTTTTGTTTTGGAAAAGTACTATCTATTCACAACGTATAGCATTCAGGAGGCGAACGCCCGTAACAGAACCACACAGAAAATGTACTAGAATTTGTTTGTTTAGATTTGGGGTTAAAGTCGCACCAACAACTTAGATAAACTGTGGAAGTATGGCGTCCGTCGCTCAGTGGTCCAGCGTCGGATTTGGAATCGATCGGTCCCGGGTTCGATACTTGGTCAGGCCACGTATGTAGTATAATTGAACAAGGTATCCCACACACATCGCTTAGTATTGGTTAACCACTTAGGTCGGCTAGGCTTGCCCAGGAAAACATGTATACTTCTCCGCAAGGGGTTTGACATTAATGGAACATACATACATACATAAACGGGTGACTCTCCAGCTTTATTTGTGGAAGGGGCTTGCGTGCAGCCCCCGGGAGCAGTATTTCAGTTACGGACGGACACCATACGTATTCAAATATATCACAATAAAGCAATAATATTCTTCATGTATATGTTATATTACATGCAGTTTCCTACGGAGGTTGGTGCACAAAGTACTTATTAACCGCTGGAGCCAGCCCAGGTAAGCTGTTGTTAGGTAAACTTCCAACCGGCGATATAGCCCAAAATGATGCTGCTGCAGGCGTACAACCCGAACAAACTAACAAACAAACATTCTTCATGCATTTAAATGGTATCAAAATTAGAATTACATGTCTTATCGTAAATGAAACAAGCCTATTATTTTGGCTATTTGCAATGAGAATAATGCCCAAATTGGACGGAAGTATAATTATCTATCTAACATGCGCACAACACTAATGGGTTCCCGTCCTCAGTCTATAGAAACTGATAATTTATGTTTTATATTCTATTTCTGCTGTAGACGTTTCTGTCATTACGGAATGTTTGCAGTGTAATACGGAAATATAATTATCTATCTAACATGCTCACAACACTAATGGGTTCCCATCCTCAGTCTATAGAAACTGATAGTTTATGTTTTATATTCTATTTCTGCTGTAGACGTTTCTGTCATTATGGAATGTTTACAGTGTAACACGCAGTAAACACATTTATAAAGTTGGTTCTATTTTAGAATACGATATTACATGTATCCCTACGCGGCATTAGAACAAAGCATGTATTGACTAGTATAACATAATATATATGATGTACGTCATGATGTCAGACCTCCTATCCATCCAGAACCCTTCTTCCTGACATTTCAGTTTAGACTTAGATACAGAAAAATGCTATCTAAATATACTATCAAATAACCATAATAAAAACAATTTTTTTATTTGCATTTGATATGCATGCAAATAAAAAAACACAGCCTTGTTATATTGTGAAGCCGGTCCTAAGGCATGTGACAGAAAGTGCATTTTGACAGGAAATTATACATAGGGTGAGCAACAGTTGTTAGAAAATGTGTCGGTGTTTAATGTAGTTTTGAAAGCTAAGGTCACATTATGACTCTCCAACTGTTATTCGTCGGGGAACATCTCGGCTTCCCAACTGAGTAGTATTTCAGACACGACGGGCAGCCGGGTTATCTCCGAGATTCGCAAGCCAGTTGGATAGCTGAACCATATCAAGGTATTAGACACATCGTGATACTCGATAAGGTTAACGACACTCACCGTTAAGACACAACTTGGTGATTCAAATTTATATTAGCTTAATTTGTTCAACGAACTCTTACAACTTTTGCCTAACCGCTCTGAAGACATTATTACTGACCCCACCGTTATGGGAAGATGAACGAGGCAGTTGTTTTACGCGACATACCTAAGGAGAACGAGGCAGTTGCTTTACGCGACATACCTAAGGACACAACCATTGTGGTTCTTGTAAAACTCGAACTCTGGGCCTCCATGACCGAGTGGTTAACGGCATTGATTTCAAATCACTTGCCATTCAACGATGCATGTTCGAATCGCACTGGGGTATTGAATTATTTAATGTGAAGAAGCTATCCAGCTGGTCTGGGGAAGGTCGGTGGTTCTACCCGAGTACCCACCCGTGCATTAAATATATTCCGAAGTGTAATAAAGTACCATGTCCGTTTCGGACACTGAGCGACGTCTTGGGAATAGTGACAAACCCAGCAGCTTTAATCAGTTCAAGCATATCATACTTTCCCAGGTTCGTAACTCTCTGACTGTTCTAGTCTATAGTCTCTAGTGGCCTATGTTATCTGAGAGATTAAGCTATATGATCTATCTTGCCAGACACTCAAGGTAACCTGCGTGTACAAAACAGAGCCTCTTGGATAGGAAGGACTACCTATTCTAAGTCCCCATCCAATCAGTGTTCAATTGTTATTTAAGGGCGTGATATAACCTCAATTGGTATTTCCAGACGTAGAAGGAAACACGATGTAAGACGCGCCCGCTGGATAAACAATTTGATACATAGTGTTACGGAAGCGACATATGGTATTCATCCACCAACAATAGCCGGAAAGTTGCCCTATGATCTAAGCTGTTGGGTGCGACGTTAAATCCAAAAAACAAACACATTATACTCGAACTCATATTCAATCGGGCCTTAGGCGGCATATTAATATGTTCAAAACTGTAACTTGTACACTCACACACACTCTCACCCATCACCATCTTGCTATCTAGTAATAGTTACAGTGGTACTTGTATACAAGTCTATTAGTTTATACACATTTATGTTAGCTCGATTGCGAAACAAGTTGTTTCAACTTATATAAATCACTCTCGATACCTCATTCCTGATGGAATCCATCGCCACGAGGGAGATAGAAGAGGCAACGTGGAATTTAAATGCCTTCCCTAAGGGCACAGTCGGGACTCGAACTCCGGACCTTTCGCACATGAAGCGAACGTGCATCCTCTGCGCTATCACGACGTTCACGACTATACAAGTGTACCTCCTAGCTCTAGCGTGAGAATGGGTTGGGTATAAACTCAAATACTATTAAAGCACCTAAGTTTTGCTGTCCTCAAAATCCATACACTAATATTTACATCGCTATTGCATTTCCCTTCGATGAACATATTGTCTAGTGAACTTCCTCCCAAATGATATGCAGCTGACATTCGCACACGAAGTCACGCGCATGCGTATTCGCCATGTTGGACAGCATTTCTTTTGATGTTAATGTCGGGTAAGTACTATAAGTAGTTCACGCTGTTCCGAGTGTGATCTAATTTACAGTCCGGCACGCGGAAAGACATCGCAAATCTGGCCTAAAGGCATTTTAGACGCAAAGCGTGCTATTTCTTCACTTTATGTCATTTAAAAGAACAATTAATGTAAATATAAATAACGAATCGCTTGTTTTCATTGGGGTGTTTAAAGTTAGCGAGCAAGGAGGCCTATATGGTGTGTTTAAGGCTAACTTTTAACATAAATATATAGTTCGAATCCGAATAGAAACTAATAACTCCTGGTTCATTCCTTAGAACATTACAGCACATAGATATGATAACATATAATACGGTATGATACGGTATCGTGATATTTTATATTACTTCTTATCAGCTAATCTAACTTTTCATCCGAAACCTCCCGGGTGTATGGAAAACGTGTGGTAACAACGCGGTTTCTGTAAGATATTTGACAGGCACAATTATAGACACCGGAGCACCAGACATTGTAAAATTATTTCTACGATTCATAGCAATCTGGGAGTTGATCGAAGTGACAGTATAACTCGCAGCCAAATCATGTGAAATTCTACAATTCTGAACACAGAAGCAATGGTATCGATGGTACATAAGAAGGCAAGATAACACTAATTTTCACAGACGGATCTGTAGTCCAGTGGTAACACGTTGGACTGGTAATCCAGAGATCGGAGGTTCGATCCCCCATCTGACCCTAATAACATTAACAGTCTTTCAGATGGGAATTTAAACCGACGTCTACGTAAAAGAACCAGAGGAGACTCTGGAATGGGTCTCAGTCTGTATCACTGCACTATCCTCCAAAAATCTAAAACGACATCTCTTCAGGTGGCGTCCCTCATATGGGCATCCGGTAGCGACGATAAATAAACGTAAAACACACACACATTTTCTTTTATCACATGTCCTTGCTTGTAATCAGGGCAATACAGTCATCTCATAATATCTTATATGTACACGTGTATAATAACACCTGGGGGTATTCCGATTGGTTGAATGTGAATTGGTATATAACGTTAACGATAAGACAAATACGATTTAAAAGAAGTCTCGATGCAATTATAAAGTTGTTTAAAACACAAATATAATGATGTATTGCGTCGTGACGTCATGAAAATGTAGTGACGTCATGACAATTTACGCTGACATTTGGCACCCGATGATTTGCCCCGGACCACAGGCACACATTTTTTTTTTGGCCTATGGTCTAAAAGTAGTATAAGGGAAGTAACTCTTATAAAAGATGCGTTAAGTTTTGAACGGAGTTAACTCTCTTAGTTTATACAAATTTATTTTAGCTCGATTGTGAAACAAGTTCTTTCAACTTATATAAATCACTCTCGAGACCTCATTCCTGATGGAATCCATCGCCACGAGGGAGAAAACAGGTAACGTGGAATTTAAATGCCGTGTCTAAGGACACAATCGTAACGGCTCCAGCGGGGCTCGAACTTCGAGTACGAATTAATGGAAATTTATAATGGTCACAGAAGTTTAATTCTAAATAATTATTTACTATGCAAACAACAGTAACACGCTTGCGCAGATGGAATGCGAACATCATTAATTGCAAGAGTATGAATCTTCGTATAAAACGTTAACAAAACATTTAATCGGTCTTCATTGTAAAATGCGGTGTTACCGCTATGTTTAAATCAAGTGCGCCTTCCTTTAAATTGGTTCTTTGCGTGGTATACGCGAAGGAAGTAGTATATTGATTGAGAGCCTGAATCAAGCTTATAATGTTTTGTTCAGTCGAGCTGGTTTCTGTTCTTGTTTTACAAGAAAGCCAACGAGTTTTATATTAATGTTACTCGCCTAATTATAAACATTTTGGTGTGAGCGGTATTTTGCAAAAGATTACAATACTGATGCAAATTCAATATCTTGTTAGAAAGCTGGAACACATTGCCTCTTCCCATCGTCCATAATGTGTGGCGCCCGTGGTCCAATGGTAGAGCGTCGGGTTTGGAATAGAACGGTCTGGGTTCGATACTCAGTCAGACCACGTATGTAGTGTCATTGAGCAAGGCGTCTCACACGCATTGTTTAGTACTGGTTAGCCGCTATTAATGGTGCGTACATACATGATGATGGAGTCAATTAGGACAAAAATGTTAATATGTCATTAATTCAGTCAATGACCCTAAAGAGACGTATATACTTGAAAATTCGTTTAGTTTATACACATTTATTTTAGCTCGATTGCGAAACAAGTTATTTCAACTTATATAAATCACTCTCTAGACCTCATTCCTGATGGAATCCATCGCCACGAGGGAGAGAGAAGAGGCAACGTGGACTTTTAAATGCCTTGCCTAAGGGCACAATCGTTTACGGCTCCAGTGGGGCTCGAACGCCGGACCTTTCGCACCTGAAGCGAACGCGCATCCACTGCGCTGGGGCTCGAACGCCGGACCTTTCGCACCTGAAGCGAACGCGCATCCACTGCGCTATCACGACTAAAGTTCGTTTGATGTCTGATATATACCTATTTTATAATTATTTAAGAACCCAAAATGGCCGTCGCGCATGCGCAGTCCATGACCCCCAAAGAGACATTAAATTGCTTTCTTTTGATGAACACTTATTATGTTAATGACCTGTCAACTGTCATCCGATGATGATGAATGATGTCATTCCAAAATGGCCGCCGCGCATGCATAGTCCATGGCCCCAAAGAGACGTATATACTACTGGTGTAGATTTGTTTTAATGAAAATTATTAATGGATTACGCATTGAAAATTATTAATGGAATACGCATTAAGTGGTCAAATATAACACTATTAAATATCCTCGCCATTGCTACTCACAAAGATGTGGTCCAACCCGTTATTGTGGTGATTGTATGTTATATAATACATTGTGGGGGCTAATGTCTGAAGTTCATAATAATATAATATTATGCATGTACCGTACTTACTCGCCTATAAGACGACACCCTACTTTGGTGCTGTAATCTGTGGATTTGGCATGCACTCGCATATAAGACGGGTTGATAAAATTGACATCAAGAGTTGAAGACATTTTCCGATAATTGATTCATAAGATTTTTTGTGAACAATAACATAATGTTACATAATCCGACATAATGGGAAACCGGTTGCGAGAGTAAATAAACATAAATTAAAAAAACAAAACCAATTAGAAAGAGTATAGATGTTATTCTTTATTAACGTCTCATCAATGTACAACAAGCAATATTCAATATAATAAAAACATATCGATGTACATTGCAACTCAATAATGAATTATATATATATAGAAATGTCACACAAACTTGCGAAATTATCAACAAAATATGTTTTGTCCAGTTAGGCCGGGATAATTGATATGATTACTTTTGGTTACTGCGTCGGGTAGTTTTTTTTGAAAGTGGCACATATATTCCAAGTGAGTTTTAAAACAAATATTGCAAACTGACGTCGGCGAATTGAAATATTTTATAGTTATGGTAGGGTTACAGGGGCGTACCCAGCCAATTTTGATGTGGACTCTAAACGAGCACCGAAGGTGCGAGTGGTGTAGGGGGGTATGGGGGCATCCCCTCAGACAATGTTTAAAACCTGGACGTCATTTGGTGCACTCTGACGACTCTGAGAACTAATTATATTCCGATAAATACACTTGGAAAACGTATGTTTTTTATGCGACAATTTGTAAAAATGTCTGAACTATAATGTACATCAGTGCATCGTCTGAGTTTCATATGTTTAGCTGGGTATGTGTATTAAAAGGGAGTGCATCTACATGTACGTAGATCTATCTGCTTGTGCCTATATATGTGCTTTTACGTGCAAAGAACTGCTTAGTACTGGAGCTTACCAGGAACACTGTTAACGTACTGTTGACAGGTGGCGTTAAGCTCAACCAAACTGCACATGCATATAGATCTACGTTGTAATTATTAATGTACTGGTAAATGAGGGTTGAGATTTTAATAGTCCGTATACCTACATAGATACAGACAGTTGAACGCCATAAAGGTCTTTAAAGAAAGTCAAGTTTTCTCTCCTTCCTGGAGGCACATGTCATTACAGTGTCAATGTCAATTTGTTCGTGCCTATAGCTATGTAGCATGGCTAGGCCAGAGAGACGCTCAGTTGTCATAGTAGATCGTAAATAGTTCTTAACTCTACGCATGACACTGCACGACCTCTCAGCAGTAGCCGTAGATACAGGCATGGTAATTAGTACAATCAGACATGAATATATATCTGGGTACAAGGCCCTGTTCGTGTTGTCTATGGCGCTCTTCAGATCAGCTGGCCTGTCTGCCTCAAGGAGCCACCGTGTCCTCCAACGTGAAACTTCACGACAAAAGCTCTCACGGTCGCCTGTGAGGTTTGTGCTGTAGGCGTCGAACACGCTGCCCTCCTGCTGTGGCGTAAAGGCCTGAATCATGCTCGGGAGTAGGTACTGGGCCAGGAAGTGGTCATTGGCCGATAACAGGCGCTCCTCAATCGCGGTTACCAGGTGGTCTAGGTTCCAATACGATGACGTCAGAGTTTTATTCTAGCCTATATACATTACCACAGGTAGTCTACTAGTCTGTATAGTAGAAACTCATTTCGCTCGCACGCGCGGTTTTCCGTTTTTTTTAAAGATTTTTGTTTGTTTTGAAAATGATGTGGACGGCACTGCGTACTTGCGTATAGGCAGTTACGCGCCTGGGGTTATCAAAGCAAGGGAAAATATATTTTCAACCTGTATTCCGTATAGGTTTGGTACATAATTCAGAAAAAACTAAAATTAACATTTACTTGGCCTGCACATTGTAGCAAACCTCTCTTTCTACTTATATATATTGTCCGGTATAAATGCTCTAACCAGGGTCTATCCTATCGTAGACTCGCTGGAGTTGTCTAGGGGGTTTCTCTACGGTCCTACAATAATGCTCTAACCAGGGTCTATCCTTTCGTAGACTCGCTGGCGTTGTCTAGGGGGTTTCTCTATGATCCTTCAATAATTTATGACTCAACACAGTCTATCATTTTCCTTTGTATAATATAATTTATAACAATCGCCTTTAATTTATATTATTACATGTATCATATATTCGTAATATCTCGTATCTTATTGTTCGCCTCACTATTTCCACATGTTCATAATAGTCCCATATGACTATATTAATTTCCTTCCTTCATCAAACTATTCCAATAGATATATTAGCCAAAACAATCGTTTCTTAAACGGCCTAATTATCTTCCGTTCACGTATTTAATACGACTTTAATATTTAAGAGTTAATACTATATTAATTTTTCTAACTATCATAGGAACAGTTTATATCTTAAAAGTGAGTTACATATATTCCTTAAATGCCTCCTTGGCAGGATAACAATGCACTAATTTCTTCATCATTTCTCATTTCTTAAATAGCAAAATTAACATCTATAACAGACATAACGGCGCCAAACATCTGTGATGTTATACAAGTCATTCATCATCATCGGATGACAGTTGACAGGTCATTAACATAATAAGTGTTCATCAAAAGAAAGCAATTTAATGTCTCTTTGGGGGTCATGGACTGCGCATGCGCGACGGCCATTTTGGGTTCTTAAATAATTATAAAATAGGTATATATCAGACATCAAACGAACTTTAGTCGTGATAGCGCAGTGGATGCGCGTTCGCTTCAGGTGCGAAAGGTCCGGCGTTCGAGCCCCAGCGCAGTGGATGCGCGTTCGCTTCAGGTGCGAAAGGTCCGGCGTTCGAGCCCCACTGGAGCCGTAAACGATTGTGCCCTTAGGCAAGGCATTTAAAAGTCCACGTTGCCTCTTCTCTCTCCCTCGTGGCGATGGATTCCATCAGGAATGAGGTCTAGAGAGTCAATTAGGACAAAAATGTTAATATGTCATTAATTCAGTCAATGACCCTAAAGAGACGTATATACTTGAAAATTCGTTTAGTTTATACACATTTATTTTAGCTCGATTGCGAAACAAGTTATTTCAACTTATATCAATCACTCTCTAGAGGAGTCTATAAAGGACTTCCCACCCGAAGGTACAACATACTTACATGTATATACGAGTCTATAAAGGACTTCCCACCCGAAGGTACAACATATTTACATGTATATACGAGTCTATAAAGGACTTTCCACCGAAGGTACAACATACCTACATGTATATACGAGTCTATAAAGGACTTCCCACCGAAGGTACAACATACTTACATGTATATACAAGTCTATAAAGGACTTCCCACCCGTAGTTACACCACACGTACATGTATATACGAGTCTATAAAGGACTTCCCACCCAAAGGTACAACATACTTACATGTATATACGAGTCTATAAAGGACTTCCCACCCGAAGGTACAACATACTTACATGTATATCGAGTCTATAAAGGACTTCCCACCCGAAGGTACAACATACTTACATGTATATACGAGTCTATAAAGGACTTCCCACACGAAGGTACAACATACTTACACGTATATACGAGTCTATAAAGGACTTCCCACCCGAAGGTACAACATACCTACATGTATATACGAGTCTATAAAGGACTTCCCACCCGAAGGTACAACACACTTACATGTATATACGAGTCTATAAAGGACTTCCCACCCGAAGGTACAACATACTTACATGTATATACGAGTCTATAAAGGACTTCCCACCCGAAGGTACAACATACTTACATGTATATACGAGTCTATAAAGGACTTCCCACCCGAAGGTACAACATGTTTACATGTATATACGAGTCTATAAAGGACTTCCCACCCGAAGGTACAACATACTTACATGTATATACGAGTCTATAAAGGACTTCCCACCCGAAGGTACAACATACTTACATGTATATACGAGTCTATAAAGGACTTCCCACCCGAAGGTACAACATACTTACATGTATATACGAGTCTATAAAGGACTTCCCACCCGAAGGTACAACACACTTACATGTATATACGAGTCTATAAAGGACTTCCCACCCGAAGGTACAACATACTTACATGTATATACGAGTCTATAAAGGATTTCCCACCCGAAGGTACAACATACATACATGTATATACGAGTCTATAAAGGACTTCCCACCCGAAGGTACAACATACTTACATGTATATACGAGTCTATAAAGGACTTTCCACCGAAGGTACAACATACCTACATGTATATACGAGTCTATAAAGGACTTCCCACCCGAAGGTACAACATATTTACATGTATATACGAGTCTATAAAGGACTTTCCACCGAAGGTACAACATACCTACATGTATATACGAGTCTATAAAGGACTTCCCACCGAAGGTACAACATACTTACATGTATATACAAGTCTATAAAGGACTTCCCACCCGTAGTTACACCACACGTACATGTATATACGAGTCTATAAAGGACTTCCCACCCAAAGGTACAACATACTTACATGTATATACGAGTCTATAAAGGACTTCCCACCCGAAGGTACAACATACTTACATGTATATCGAGTCTATAAAGGACTTCCCACCCGAAGGTACAACATACTTACATGTATATACGAGTCTATAAAGGACTTCCCACACGAAGGTACAACATACTTACATGTATATACGAGTCTATAAAGGACTTCCCACCCGAAGGTACAACATACCTACATGTATATACGAGTCTATAAAGGACTTCCCACCCGAAGGTACAACACACTTACATGCATATACGAGTCTATAAAGGACTTCCCACCCGAAGGTAAAACACACTTACATACATGTATATACTAGTCTATAAAGGACTTCCCACCCGAAGGTACAACATACTTACATGTAGATACGAGTCTATAAAGGACTTCCCACCCGAAGGTACAACACACCTACATGACTTCCCACTCGAAGGTACAACATACTTACATGTAAATACAAGTCTATAAAGGACTTCCCACCCGTAGTTACACCACACGTACATGTATATACGAGTCTATAAAGGACTTCCCACCCAAAGGTACAACATACTTACATGTATATACGAGTCTATAAAGGACTTCCCACCCGAAGGTACAACATACTTACATTGTATATACGAGTCTATAAAGGACTTCCCACCCGAAGGTACAACATACATACATGTATATACGAGTCTATAAAGGACTTCCCACCCGAAGGTACAACACACTTACATGTATATACGAGTCTATAAAGGACTTCCCACCCGAAGGTACAACACACTTACATGTATATACGAGTCTATAAGGACTTCCCACCCGAAGGTACAACATACTTACATGTATATACGAGTCTATAAAGGACTTCCTACCCGAAGGTACAACATACTTACATGTATATACGAGTCTATAAAGGACTTCCCACCCGAAGGTACAACATATTCATACATGTATATACGAGTCTATAAAGGACTTCCCACCCGAAGGTACAACACACTTACATGTATATACGAGTCTATAAAGGACTTCCCACCCGAAGGTACAACATATTTACATGTATATACGAGTCTATAAAGGACTTCCCACCCGAAGGTACAACATACTTACATTGTATATACGAGTCTATAAAGGACTTCCCACCCGAAGGTACAACACACTACATTTTACATGTATATACGAGTCTATAAAGGACTTCCCACCCGAGGTACACATACTTACATGTATATACGAGTCTATAAAGGACTTCCCACCCGAAGGTACAACATACTTACATGTATATACGAGTCTATAAAGGACTTCCCACCCGAAGGTACAACATACTTACATGTATATACGAGTCTATAAAGGACTTCCCACCCGAAGGTACAACATACTTACATGTATATACGAGTCTATAAAGGACTTCCCACCCGAAGGTACAACACACTTACATGTATATACGAGTCTATAAAGGACTTCCCACCCGAAGGTACAACATACTTACATGTATATACGAGTCTATAAGGACTTCCCACCCGAAGGTACAACATACTTACATGTATATACGAGTCTATAAAGGACTTCCCACCCGAAGGTACAACATACTTACATGTATATACGAGTCTATAAAGGACTTCCCACCGAAGGTACAACATACTTACATGTATATACGAGTCTATAAAGGACTTCCCACCCGAAGGTACAAATACTTACATGTATATACGAGTCTATAAAGGACTTCCCACCCGAAGGTACAACACACTTACATGTATATACGAGTCTATAAAGGACTTCCCACCCGAAGGTACAACATACTTACATGTATATACGAGTCTATAAAGGACTTCCCACCCAAGGTACACAATTACATGTATATACGAGTCTATAAAGGACTTCCCACCCGAAGGTACAACATACTTACATGTATATACGAGTCTATAAAGGACTTCCCACCCGAAGGTACAACACACTTACATGTATATACGAGTCTATAAAGGACTTCCCACCCGAAGGTACAACATACTTACATACATGTATATACGAGTCTATAAAGGACTTCCCACCCGAAGGTACAACATACTTACATGTATATACGAGTCTATAAAGGACTTCCCACCCGAAGGTACAACATACTTACATGTATATACGAGTCTATAAAGGACTTCCCACCCGAAGGTACAACATACTTACATGTATATACGAGTCTATAAAGGACTTCCCACCCGAAGGTACAACATACTTACATGTATATACGAGTCTATAAAGGACTTCCCACCCGAAGGTACAACATACTTACATGTATATACGAGTCTATAAAGGACTTCCCACCCGAAGGTACAACATACTTACATGTATATACGAGTCTATAAAGGACTTCCCACCTGAAGGTACACCACACTTACATGTATATACGAGTCTATAAAGGACTTCCCACCCGAAGGTACAACATACTTACATCATGTATATACGAGTCTATAAAGGACTTCCCACCCGAAGGTACAACATACTTACATGTATATACGAGTCTATAAAGGACTTCCCACCCGAAGGTACAACATACTTACATGTATATACGAGTCTATAAAGGACTTCCCACCCGAAGGTACAACATACTTACATGTATATACGAGTCTATAAAGGACTTCCCACCCGAAGGTACAACATACTTACATGTATATACGAGTCTATAAAGGACTTCCCACCCGAAGGTACAACATACTTACATGTATATACGAGTCTATAAAGGACTTCCCACCCGAAGGTACAACACACATGTATATACGAGTCTATAAAGGACTTCCCACCCGAAGGTACAACATACTTACATGTATATACGAGTCTATAAAGGACTTCCCACCCGAAGGTACAACACACTTACATGTATATACGAGTCTATAAAGGACTTCCCACCCGAAGGTACAACATACTTACATGTATATACGAGTCTATAAAGGACTTCCCACCCGAAGGTACAACATACTTACATGTATATACGAGTCTATAAAGGACTTCCCACCCGAAGGTACAACATACTTACATGTATATACGAGTCTATAAAGGACTTCCCACCCGAAGGTACAACATACTTACATGTATATACGAGTCTATAAAGGACTTCCCACCCGAAGGTACAACATACTTACATGTATATACGAGTCTATAAAGGACTTCCCACCCGAAGGTACAACATACTTACATGTATATACGAGTCTATAAAGGACTTCCCACCCGAAGGTACAACATACTTACATGTATATACGAGTCTATAAAGGACTTCCCACCCGAAGGTACAACATACTTACATGTATATACGAGTCTATAAAGGACTTCCCACCCGAAGGTACAACATACTTACATGTATATACGAGTCTATAAAGGACTTCCCACCCGAAGGTACAACATACTTACATGTATATACGAGTCTATAAAGGACTTCCCACCCGAAGGTACAACACACATGTATATACGAGTCTATAAAGGACTTCCCACCCGAAGGTACAACATATTTACATGTATATACGAGTCTATAAAGGACTTCCCACCCGAAGGTACAACACACTTACATGTATATACGAGTCTATAAAGGACTTCCCACCCGAAGGTACAACATACTTACATGTATATACGAGTCTATAAAGGACTTCCCACCCGAAGGTACAACACTACATGACTTCCCACTCGAAGGTACAACATACTTACATGTATATACGAGTCTATAAAGGACTTCCCACCCGAAGTTACAACACACTTACATGTATATACGAGTCTATAAAGGACTTCCCACCCAAGGTACAACATACTTACATGTATATACGAGTCTATAAAGGACTTCCCACCCGAAGGTACAACATACTTACATGTATATACGAGTCTATAAAGGACTTCCCACCCGAAGGTACAACATACTTACATGTATATACGAGTCTATAAAGGACTTCCCACCCGAAGGTTCAACACACTTACATGTATATACGAGTCTATAAAGGACTTCCCACCCGAAGGTACAACATACTTACATGTATATACGAGTCTATAAAGGATTTCCCACCCGAAGGTACAACATACATACATGTATATACGAGTCTATAAAGGACTTCCCACCCGAAGGTACATCATACTTACATGTATATATACGAGTCTATAAAGGACTTTCCATCGAAGGTACAACATACCTACATGTATATACGAGTTTATAAAGGACTTCCCACCGAAGGTACAACATACTTACATGTATATACGAGTCTATAAAGGACTTCCCACCCGAAGGTACAACATACTTACATGTATATACGAGTCTATAAAGGACTTCCCACCCGAAGGTACAACACATTTACATGCATATACGAGTCTATAAAGGACTTCCCACCCGAAGGTAAAACAAACTTACATACATGTATATACGAGTCTATAAAGGACTTCCCACCAGAAGGTACAACATACTTACATGTATATACGAGTCTATAAAGGACTTCCCACCCGAAGGTACAACACACTTACATGCATATACGAGTCTATAAAGGACTTCCCACCCGAAGGTAAAACAAACTTACATACATGTATATACGAGTCTATAAAGGACTTCCCACCAGAAGGTACAACATACTTACATGTATATACGAGTCTATAAAGGACTTTCCACCCGAAGGTACAACACACCTACATGACTTCCCACTCGAAGGTACAACATACTTACATGTATATACAAGTCTATAAAGGACTTCCCACCCGTAGTTACACCACACGTTCATGTATATACGAGTCTATAAAGGACAACCACCCAAAGGTACAACATACTTACATGTATATACGAGTCTATAAAGGACTTCCCACCCGAATGTACAACATATTTACATGTATATACGAGTCTATAAAGGACTTCCCACCCGAAGGTACAACATACTTACATGTATATACGAGTCTATAAAGGACTTCCCACCCGAAGGTACAACATACTTACATGTATATACGAGTCTATAAAGGACCTCCCACCCGAAGGTACAACACACTTACATGTATATACGAGTCTATAAAGGACTTCCCACCCGAAGGTACAACATACTTACATACATGTATATACGAGTATATAAAGGACGTCCCACCCGAAGGTACAACATACATACATGTATATACGAGTCTATAAAGGACTTCCCACTCGAAGGTACAACATACATACATGTATATACGAGTCTATAAAGGTCTTCCCACTCGAAGGTACAACATACATACATGTATATACGAGTCTATAAAGGACCTCCCACCCGAAGGTACACCACACTTACCTGTATATACGAGTCTATAAAGGTCTTCCCACCCGAAGGTACAACATACATACATGTATATACGAATCTATAAAGGACTTCCCACCCGAAGGTACACCACACCTACATGACTTCCCACCCGAAGGTACACCACACCTACATGACTTCCCACCCGAAGGTACACCACACCTACATGACTTCCCACTTTTACACCACATTGTAAGTGTTCCAACCATACAGGTGTTTGGGGTTTAGAGCCGCATCAACAGCTTAGTTCATATGGAGACTCTCCCGGTAGAAGTGGCGTGAACATCCTACCAGTATTTCAGGCACGAACAGGCAAACGGCTAGAACCACCGACCATCCGCAAGCTAGCTGGATATCTTTCTCACATGAAAGAGTTCGTAACCGCCAGTGGGATTCGAACATACACAGGATACGGGCCAGCAATTTAAAGTTAACGACAATAACCACTCAGCCACCCCTCTCCAATAATACAATACACTATGGTCACATACACACCCAGCATGATAACACTAAACCATTGTAATAGTATTCCAGTATTTACACTGTCAGAATGTGTTACGACTCGCGGTATCACTGTAGCTCGAATATCTGCATCGTGTTACTGTCTACTTGGGTGACATATAATGCACACTGCCGTGGATTAAAACATACTGACAGTGGATACTTCACACCACCTGGCGGTAGAGCTATCTCATCTATCTTCTTTCCGTCTTGTCCCAGTTGTATAACATTGTTAGACGCATATCCACATACAAACACGTTTCCTCTACCATCTGTGCACACTCCTGATTCTTGTGTTAATTGAGAATCGGTGAATGTACTGATATGTTGTCCCTGCACATCGAGAGTGATCAAACTACTGTTGTTGACGGAGGATACATATACACTGTCACCACTATCACTGATAGCAATATGCCTACTGCCGTTAAATATACTATTCCCGGAACTGTCTTGTGTTACCGTCTGCAGCAGGCCACCTGTCATGTTATATATATACAGGGATATATCACTGTCAGATACATACAATCTGTCATTCTTGTAGGCAATACCGTAGCAGCGATGATTCATCTTCAGTTGTCGTGTACGTGTCATTTGTTTACCGAGGGAGACAAACTGGATGAGTGTGCCGTTGTAAACGCTCACTGCAACTTCTTGTTTACTGATGCAACATACTCCGACAGGACTACCGGGTATGTCGCAGTGATCTATGTCAGACATATTTGTAATGTTTAAACGTTTCAGTTTGTTATTATTAAAATCGACTAATAACAGTTGACCGTCTTCTGATAAGCACGATCCATGCACGTGTATTTCTCACCTGGCATCTGAATATTAATTTCTCTCGTTTGTTTGACTTTGTAGAGGTCTGTCTTTGGTTGAACATACATGGATGTCACACGTCCAAGATTTGTTTGCTGCTGAAAGAAGGCACGTATACGTGGGTCTACAGTAAACTCTATCTTCACATCGGTACAAGACTCCATTGAAAGCTTTATGCTATCTGCTTCTTCCATTTTCTTCTGGGCAATTTTCATTGAGACAAACTGTTGGGCTTTGTTTCCGTCTGCTTTTCTCAAGTTGTCTGCAGCTTGTTTCATTACACCCGCTTCATTGACAGCCTGCTTTCTCTCCTGCTCTAAAATGGACTTCAATCTGAGAAATTCTGTATTCACTTCGTGTAGCGATTGTTTTTCAAGATTGTCATACAGTTCTTCCATTTCTTTTCTGAATGATTTTACTGATGCCACGGCTTCCGTCTTGGATTTGTTCAGCTCTTGCAACAGATGTTCCTTTGTTTTTCCAATATTTTCTACCGATTTCTTTCTGTCAATCACTGTCTGATAGGTTTTATTGGCATCGCCCGTCTCGAAAATGGTGTCGATAACGTCTGGTATCGATTCAACTCCTGTGCATGTCCTGCAAGCAAGGGTTTCGATATAATACTATACATGAGTACAATACATGTATATAAGTAAAAGTAGTAATTTTTATTAGTATCATGCTTATTGTTTGTTTTCTTGACATGTAATAGTTTATTTAAGTTTAAACTTTATTTATTTTACAACGATTGCGAAGCAAGTTTTAACAACTTATATTAATCACTCTCGTTGGCGCGGATGAAAGCGTATATGTGGTCATTCGTGTGGGAGGAAACCGGAGTACCCTGAGAAAACCCACGTGTCCGATCTGGCGACCACCGGACCATCTCACATACTTCCCGGTCCGAGGACCGAACCCGGGTTGCATTGGCGAGAAGCGAGCGCGCTACTATGTAAACAGTAATAGTTTGGACAACAGGCAGATCGCAGGTTCCACCCCCGTCTGACCCTAATAAAAAATTTCAGATGGGACGTTAAACAGAGGTCTCGTGTTGGTGCTGTACACCGTGCATGTAAAAGAACCAGAGGACACTCTGGAATGGGTCTCGCGTCGCTCATGGCAACCGGTAGCGACGATAAATAAACGTAAAACACACACGCCATTCCGCTCTAGAAAACCTCATATAGTTCCAAGGGTAGTCGCCATCAAACCTCTAGTATTACCCGGAGTTGGGATATTCGCAGCTGCTTGGTTAATGATTAAGGAGACACACACTTGCTTAATCTTGTCTTATGAAAAATAAATTGTAACATTGTTTGTTTGTTGGGGTGTAAACATACTTCCCGGTCCGAACCCGGGTTGCATTGGCGAGAAGCGAGCGCGCTAATATGTAAACAGTAATAGTTTGGACCACAGGCAGATCGCAGGTTCCATCCCCCGTCTGACCCTAATAAAAAAATTCAGATGGGACGTTAAACAGAGGTCTCGTGTTGGTGCTGTACACCGTGCGCATAAAAGAACCAGAGGAGACTCTGGAATGGGTCTCGCGTCGCTCATGGCAACCGGTAGCGACGATAAATAAACGTAAAACACACACGCCATTCCGCTCTAGAAAACCTCATATAGTTCCAAGGGTAGTCGCCATCAAACCTCTAGTATTACCCGGAGTTGGGATATTCGCAGCTGCTTGGTTAATGATAATGGAGACACACACTTGCTTAATCTTGTTTTATGAAAAATAAATTGTAACATTGTTTGTTTGTTGGGGTGTAAGTAGTATATACGTCTCTTTGGTGCCATGGACTGCGCATGCGCGGCGGCCATTTTGGAATGACATCATTCATCATCATCGGATGACAGTTGACAGGTCATTAACATAATAAGTGTTCATCAAAAGAAAGCAATTTAATGTCTCTTTGGGGGTCATGGACTGCGCATGCGCGACGGCCATTTTTATAAAATAGGTATATATCAGACATCAAACGAACTTTAGTCGTGATAGCGCAGTGGATGCGCGTTCGCTTCAGATGCGAAAGATCCGGAGTTCGAGCCCCACTGGAGCAGTATACGATTGTGCCCTTAGGCAAGGCATTTAAAATTCCACGTTGCCTCTTCTCTCTCCCTCGTGGCGATGGATTCCATCAGGAATGAGGTCTCGAGAGTGATTTATATAAGTTGAAATATCTTGTTTCGCAATCGAGCTAAAATAAATGTGTATAAACTAAACGAACTTTCAAGTATATACGTCTCTTTAGGGTCATGGACTGAATTAATGACATATTAATGTCAAAATGATACATTTTTTTCCTAATTGACTCCATCATCATGTATGAATGCACCATTAATAGCGGCTAACCAGTACTAAACAATGCGTGTGAGACGCCTTGCTCAATGACACTACATACGTGGTCTGACTGAGTATCGAACCCAGACCGTTCTATTCCAAACCCGACGCTCTACCATTGGACCACGGGCGCCACACATTATGGACGATGGGAAGAGGCAATGTGTTCCAGCTTTCTAACAAGATATTGAATTTGCATCAGTATTGTAATCTTTTGCAAAATCCGCTCACACCAAAATGTTTATAATTAGGCGAGTAACATTAATATAAAACTCGTTGGCTTTCTTGTAAAACAAGAACAGAAACCAGCTCGACTGAACAAAACATTATAAGCTTGATTCAGGCTCTCAATCAATACACTACTTCCTTCGCGTATACCACGCAAAGAACCAATTTAAAGGAAGGCGCACTTGATTTAAACATAGCGGTAACAGCGCATTTTACAATGAAGACCGATTAAATGTTTTGTTAACGTTTTATACGAAGATTCATACTCTTGCAATTAATAATGTTCGCATTCCATCTACGCAAGCGTGTTACTGTTGTTTGCATAGTAAATAATTATTTAGAATTAAACTTCTGTGACCATTATAAATTTCCATTAATTCGTACTCGAAGTTCGAGCCCCGCTGGAGCCGTTACGATTGTGTCCTTAGACAAGGCATTTAAATTCCACGTTACCTGTTTTCTCCCTCGTGGCGATGGATTCCATCAGGAATGAGGTCTCGAGAGTGATTTATATAAGTTGAAAGAACTTGTTTCACAATCGAGCTAAAATAAATTTGTATAAACTAAGAGAGTTAACTCCGTTCAAAATTAAACGCATCTTTTATAAGAGTTACTTCCCTTATACTACTTTTAGACAATAGGCCAAAAAAAAAAATTTTGTGTCTGGTGCCGGTGGTCAGGGGCAAATCATCGGGTGCCAAATGTCAGCGTAAATTGTCATGACGTCACTACATTTTCATGACGTCACGACGCAATACATCATTATATTTGTGATCTAAACAACTTTATAATTGCATCGAGACTTCTTTTAAATCGTATTTGTCTTATCGTTAACGTTATATACCAATTCACCTAGAAATATGCATACATTACAGTTTAATTTACAAATTATAAGGATTATTCTCTCAACCAATCAGAATACCCCCAGGTGTTATTATACACGTGTACATATAAGATATTATGAGATGACTGTATTGCACTGATTACAAGCAAGGACATGTGATAAAAGAAAATGTGTGTGTGTGTTTTACGTTTATTTATCGTCGCTACCGGTTGCCCATATGAGGGACGCCACCTAAAGAGATTAGTCGTTTTAGATAGTGCAGTGATACAGACTGAGACCCATTCCAGAGTCTCCTCTGGTTCTTTTACGTAGACGTCGGTTTAAATTCCCATCTGAAAGACTGTTAATTTTATTAGGGTCAGATGGGGGATCGAACCTCCGATCGCTGGATTACCAGTCCAACGTGTTACCACTGGACTACAGATCCGTCTGTGAAAATTAGTGTTATCTTGCCTTCTTATGTACCATCGATACTATTGCTTCTGTGTTCAGAATTGTAGAATTTCACATGATTTGGCTGCGAGTTATACTGTCACTTCGATCAACTCCCAGATTGCTATGAATCGTAGGAACATTTTTACAATATCTGGTGCTCCGGTGTCTATAATTGTGCCTGTCAAATATCTTACAGAAACCGCTTTGTTACCACACGTTTTCCATACACCCGGGAGGTTTCGGATGAAAAATTAGATTAGCTGATAAGAAGTAATATAAAATATCACGATACCGTATCATACCGTATTATATTTTATCATATCTATGTGCTGTAATGTTCTAAGGAATGAACCAGGAGTTATTAGTTTCTATTCGGATTCGAACTACATATTTATGTTAAAAGTTAGCCTTAAACACACCATATAGGCCTCCTTGCTCGCTAACTTTAAACACCCCAATGAAAACAAGCGATTCGTTATTTATATTTACATTAATTGTTCTTTTAAATGACATAACGTGAAGAAATAGCACGCTTTGCGTCTAACATGCCTTTAGGCCAGATTTGCGATGTCTTTCCGCGTGCCGGACTGTAAATTAGATCACACTCGGAACAGCGTGAACTGTAAGACCCGACATTAACATAAAAAGAAATGCTGTCCAACATTGCGAATACGCATGCGCGTGACTTCGTGTGCGCATGTCAGTTGCATATCATTTGGGAGGAAGTTCACTAGACAATATGTTCATCGAAGGGAAATGCAATAGCGATGTAAATATTAGTGTACGGATTTTGAGGACAGCAAAACTTAGGTGCTTTGATAGTATTTGAGTTTATACCCAACCCATTCTCACGCTAGAGCTAGGAGGTACACTTGTATAGTCGTGAACGTCGTGATAGCGCAGAGGATGCACGTTCGCTTCATGTGCGAAAGGTCCGGAGTTCGAGTCCCGACTGTGCCCTTAGGGAAGGCATTTAAATTCCACGTTGCCTCTTCTATCTCCCTCGTGGCGATGGATTCCATCAGGAATGAGGTCTCGAGGGTGATTTATATAAGTTGAAACAACTTGTTTCGCAATCGAGCTAACATAAATGTGTATAAACTAATAGACTTGTATACATACACGTACCATTGTAACTATTACTAGATAGCAAGATGGTGATGGGTGAGAGTATGTGTGAGTGTACAAGTTACAGTTTTGAACATATTAATATGCCGCCTAAGGCCCGATTGAATATGAGTTCGAGTATAATGTGTTTGTTTTTTGGATTTAACGTCGCACCCAACAGCTTAGATCATAGGGCAACTTTCCGGCTATTGTTGGTGGATGAATACCATATGTCGCTTCCGTAACACTATGTATCAAATTGTTTATCCAGCGGGCGCGTCTTACATCGTGTTTCCTTCTACGTCTGGAAATACCAATTGAGGTTATATCACGCCCTTAAATAACAATTGAACACTGATTGGATGGGGACTTAGAATAGGTAGTCCTTCCTATCCAAGAGGCTCTGTTTTGTACACGCAGGTTACCTTGAGTGTCTGGCAAGATAGATCATATAGCTTAATCTCTCAGATAACATAGGCCACTAGAGACTATAGACTAGAACAGTCAGAGAGTTACGAACCTGGGAAAGTATGACATACTTGAACTGATTAAAGCTGCTGGGTTTGTCACTATTCCGAAGACGTCGCTCCGTGTCCGAAACGGACATGATACTTTGTTACACTTCGGAATATATTTAATGCACGGGTGGGTACTTGGGTAGAACCACCGACCTTCCCCAGACCAGCTGGATAGCTTCTTCACATTAAATAATTCAATACCCCAGTGCGATTCGAACATGCATCGTTGAGTGGCAAGTGATTTGAAATAAATGCCGTTAACCACTCGGTCATGGAGGCCCAGAGTACGAGTTTTACAAGAACTACAATGGTTGTGTCCTTAGGTATGTCGCGTAAAACAACTGCCTCGTTCATCTTCCCATAACGGTGGGGTCAGTAATAATGTCTTCAGAGTGGTTAGGCAAAAGTTGTAAGAGTTTGTTGAACAAATTAAGCTAATATAAATTTGAATCACCAAGTTGTGTCTTAGCAGTGAGTGTCGTTAACCTTTGCGAGTACCACGGTGTGTCTAATACCTTGATATGGTGCAACTATCCAACTGGCTTGCGAATGTCGGAGGATTAACCCGGCTGCCCGGTCGTGTCTGAAATACTGCTCAGTTGGGAAGCCGAGGTGTTCCCCCACGAATAACAGTTGGAGAGTCGTAATGTGACCTTAGCTGTCAACACTACATTAATCACCGACACATTTTCTCTAACAACTGTAGTTGTAGTTGCTCACCCCCTGTATAATTTTCT